>OU015495.1:155963083-156398310 GCA_907164885.2 Dolomedes plantarius | reverse complement strand
CCCTGTATGTATATATATATATATATATATATATATATACAGGTTGTTATCAAGATAATGGAAACATATATAGTATATATATATATATATATATATATATATATATATATATATATATATATATATATATATATATATATATATATATATATATATATATACACGTTTGTTTGCATGTGTGTGTGTCAGTCAGATATTTTCAAGAACTCCCGATTTCTCAAGAGTGTCAGTTATCTTCAAACGCCCTATTTCTGCCAAATATTTTCGGGTCTTCCGTTTCCAAGAAAATTGGCTAGTAGGCCCATTGTCAATGAGTATTCCTGAGTGTTTTAATTTATGATGTGGCTTTTTCTAAATGGCCATTGCGGGTGCTGTGTTTTTGGCTTTCTACTCTTCTGCATCTTTTTACCAGTTGTACCTTTGTCCTGAAATATTGTAAATGCGGATTACGGTTTCTTTTGTTCTCCTTTTCCTGAAAATGGATTCTTCATATGAAAATCCTGAAACTGAATGTGCGCCATATCCGACCCGCAAAATTACAGAAACCGTGCTGCCCGAGCGGAATCTTGGAGAAGATTGTCGAGTGATCACTGAGTTTTCAAGAACTTTTCTGGAAGTTTTGAGGCACGTCCCTTCCCTTCTCAGATGACTGGTGTTGTTCAGTCTATATGGACTCTAAGTGTTAGGGGCACTATTACTGTTAGTCTATAACAACTTACTCTCTCTCTCTCTCTCTGTATATATATATATATATATATATATATATATATATATATATATATATATATATATATAGTTGACAAGCTTTCCTTTTTCACGTTAATTTAGTGCCACCATTATGCTGTTGTGGTCCGGTAGACAGAAGAGAAGACGAATTAATCCTTTCAAATATATTTATTAAGACTCTATTCAACGAGAGCTCCGAATGATAGTTGGCGAGACCGCTCCACCTAAGCTACCCCTAGCCATAGCAACCTTCCCCATCGAAATCTATCTGCCAACTGACGCAGTTCTTTTTGTCTTCTTCCCGCCTAAAAATGTGCTGACACTACCTTAAGAAAGTTCCAGAAGCTTCTCCTTACATAATTTTAAAACCCCTCGCTTGAATAATCTTTTTTTAAAACTGGACCGTCAGGTGGTGACCTCTATTGGTAAATTTTGCTATTAAAACCCTCGTTTACTTTTTCCCCCCGATATTTCGTGAATTAATAGTATTTAATTGCTAATTCCTATTTTTTCTAAACAAAACTCCCGTTTAAGGTTCCCCATAGTTAAGGCATTACACACACACACGCGCATACACACACACACACACACACACACACACACACATGTATATATATATATATGTATATATTATATTTATACGATATAGAATATTTTGGTTTTCATTTTTGTTTATTGTTTAGGTCATCTTGTAAATATGTTTAAGTCATTCTTTGTAATTATGTGAATTAATTTATTACGCTGAATTCACTTATAAGGGGGGGGAGATAACATATTTCTAAAACATAACGTAAAATACTCCATAAATATGTATTTATATCGTGTTCATGCCTGGGTTATTGCTTATGGACATCACAGCATAACCACACTGAAGAGCAGATATTCTACCATCACAGAAAAATCAATGAAGGTATCTGCAAAAACATTTAAACCCTTCAATTATTATACAAAACCAGTGGAAGGCCAAAAAATTAAGGAGTTGGTCTTTAATACCAGAGTCTGCGGCTACGAATACTGGGGTTTTCATGGTTGTTTGAACCCGTTTGTACAAACTGTTGTACAGTACTTAAAACTTTAGATCCGGGTCTGTGTATACTTCGTATAAGAAAGGATGACTACACTCTCCAAAAATTTGAGAAGTAACCATTACCTCATGGGCATAAAAGTACTTGAATAAAATTCACCGATGCTTTGATTGGTTGTTTCTTTAATTTTTCAATGTAAAGTTACCGGAGAGACACAGTCACATTTTCCGATATTTATATTTTGATGCTTTTGTGCTGGCTTTTCCTCAAAGAGCAAAATCAATGCAAAAAAACTGATCAACCAAGGATTTAAAAATATCTGCTATCTTACGGAAAAGCTGGCGTCGTTAAAAACATCCCTAGATGGTGATTTTATGGATATATTTTTAAAATGAAGTAACTGGCACAGCTATAAGTGGTTGTTCAAAACTACTAGTAATGCACTGCAGAAACTTCTTATGGGGATCATTTCCACTGGAAGATTTTATACATTGTATTAGAAAATTATTTAGGGTCATATTTAAACAAGCCTTTATGAATTTTAATTTATTTTAATTTTTAATTCATTCCTTTTATATGCTGCTCATTCGCGAAAACAGTGTTTCTCTCACCTTTACATGCTTAATGTTTTATCTCTTTTCGTCATGAACAAAACGAAGCATTACAGAAAATTTTACTTGCATTTAACATATTTTGTCTGCGAGGGCATCAGGGTATTGGGAGCTTATTACGTTGATAGGCACCGAGAATATGAGAATCCGAATAAGTTATTTGTCGTTTTAATCCCTATATCCAACAGCCTGGAGAAAAGGCCTTTGCATTTGATATGAAATTTTACTAAAAAAAAACTACGATTTTCCATTAAATATTTAAGTGCATAAATAGTTGTAACGCAGTGAACTCTATAACAATAGTACTAGTGAAATGAAATAGCTGAAAAGGTCAAAGTGCGATGTAAAATTATGAATTCTAAATTAAATGGCTAACAATAGATTGGAATTTGTTTGCATTTCAATTGAAGTTTTGTTCTCCACGGATGCAGCTGTAAATTCCTAATAGTGAACACGGTATGAAAAGTTTAAAATGGAAATTTTTGGAAAGGCACTAAAGGGATCCGAAATGCAAATAAATCGCATTGTTTGAAAATAACAGTATGCTAGGGAATTTCTCCATATAAAGAGACTATATTCGGAAAAGAGGCGTAGGGATTATATAAATCAAATTTCCAGATGCTTTTCAGAGTAAACAGTTTTGTTATTTTTAGAGACTAAGCTTTAATGCAAATATATAATGGAATCTGTATCTTTTAAGCAGTTTCATATAAGACTGCAGTCCAGTCTTACCAAGCGCTGGAGAATTTCATTGTGCTCAGTTATGCTTATTTTTCTGCATTGGTTTATCTTGGGAGCCAGAGTACAATAGTCCAAGAAAGAAGCTATGGTTTACACAGACCCAGGCAGTAAAAAAAAAAAAGAAAATATCCTAAAACTTAAAGTTGATATAAAGCTTTAAAAATACAGGGTGATATTTTTAAAAAACTAACACTACTCAGAGTCATCTGTAGCGCGATCTATCAGCCGGAATTCCACCAACATTGATAGGGGAAATAAGGACAACATGGGAAAGAAGTTCCGTGAAAAAAAAAGTTCCAAAAGTCACCGATAGGGGAAGATATAGCACTATTGTTGTCGGCGCACTCGAGAATTTGCACAAAACGCAAGTAAAACATCAAAATGCAAATTCACGACTACTAGCCCGGTCGCTTAATGAAATTACCGTTACCTGGCGGATAAAAGCACCAAATTTGGTATGAAGGTACCTTAGGGTATACGAATAAATGTTAGCCTATGTAAGGACTTTGCCTAAAACTAAGACTGACAGCCTTTAATATTTACAAAATGCTTTATTTGCATCCCGATTAAATATAGGCTTTATACAATAATTACAAAAAAGATAAGCACTATCTGAGGCTATTTCGCGGGGTTCAGGACATCATGAGAGGGATACAGCAGGCTCTCCGTCTCTGGCACACGTCCGACGATGGAGGTTGTTCACACCTGTAAAAAAAAGGTCATCTGCCCCCATTTACATCAAGGTGGCGAATATATACCCTCACAAACGCCTGTGGGTGGTTGAAGCGGCTCTCTTGATTTCCTTTCTGTAAACCGTCTTCAAACTATTCCGCGTCTTCCGCTAAAGGCTAAACGTTTTTCCTCCGGACAGGCTTTGTCTGCATGGAGGGAGGATTCTTTACAGAAGACGGCTTCCTAATTGTCCGATGGCGACGCGGCGTCTGCCACAACTCGGTGACAAAACGACTGTCATCGATGAATACGGTAGGGGAATAATGGCCGTCTTGCCGCCAGGCCTTCTCAGAAATCCCGGGTGTGAAAAGAGACACCAAGTCATTACACCTAGGAGCCCTCTGGAATTTCTAAAAATTTTCATGTACGGCACTAAAGTCCAAAATGGCCGACAAATACGACAAAATATGACTTTTAACACAATCTATTTTACCATTAATTTTCAATTACAGCTTTAAGCCCACTAAGTACACTACAAACCTAACTTAGGTTAGTCTACATATTAAATAAAATACAATAAAACATATCCATATAATTTATAACAGTAATTTATAAGTACAAATATAACAGGGTTTACTGTGATCCCAACAACAACACCCAAACTTTTCGCAGTCTTGTTCTCTTGTTCATGAGCTTGATCGAATGGTATTGTAGAAAATGTGTTGAATGTTTTTGAAATGACCCAGTTAGAACAGCTCTAACCCTTGATAGTGTCAGGCAATGATTTCATATCCCTGATGTGACAGGCATCTATCTTGAGTAGTTTACATGATCTAAGGCAAAGAATAGTGGTGTAAGTTCCTCTAAGACAGCAACATAAAGACTAAAGTTCGTTTCCCTGTGAGCTCTAATGAAAATTAGTATAAGGGTTTCATTCTCCATGATCAAGTTTCAATACATGAAAGTTGGAATTCTCTTCCGCATGCCCTTTCTCCAGTGTATTTCAGACTCTTCATCTTTGGGGCATTCAGAGAGTAGGAAAGCTTCATGCTGGAGATTGTGCAGGGCCATTAGAGGCATTTGATTAGCATGCCTAGTTCGAGTTAAGTGTGCTGCCTTTAGGTAAGATTCAACCTTGCCAAAGGATGCCACTTCTGCATCTGCAAGGGCAGTAGTCCAGCCATATCCTTCCAAGACATCTACCAATGTAATCCAGAGGGCCATTTCAATGAGCAGTCCACCTAGAATAACCACTTGAAGTCGCTCACCATGAGTGTTCGGCCATGTCCACTGTACAAACTTATCCAGAGCAAACAGAAATTGATCAAATGTAATGACTGGTACTTGTCCTAGATTAAGGAATTGAATAGCTTGTCTAATGACATCCATGCCCTGTTTAATCGATGTGTTGCGATAGTCAATTTCTGCAACACAACATCACAAATCCCATTTTTATGGCTTTTGCAGTAGTGGTGCCTCGAAAAGAAAGATTCACATGTGATATTTGGTCGCAATCGGCCATTTTTGGATTTTAATGCTGTACATGAACATTTTTAGAAATTCCAGAGGGCTCCTAGGCTAAATTTTATTACTATACTCTAAAGTACCTTCATACCAAATTTGGTGCTTTTATCCGCCAGTTAACGGTAATCTTAAAATACAGCTCTAAGCCATCGGACTATACGTAGTCGACAGCAGCGCCAGTGTTTAGAGCTATAAAGATCGGTGCGGAATCTGTTGCACCATCGCTCTACAGAACAAAGGGTTATCAGTCACTTTTTTCCCCTTGCATGTCCACCTCGCTCCCCGGACCTAACCCATGTGACTTTTTTCTGTGAGGTTATTTAAAGTCTAAGGTGTATCTTGGCAGAGTCTCGAACTCCGAGGCCCTAAAGGACATCATATCCCGGTGGGTGATGAACATTCCCGGTGACATGTTACCCTCGGCTGTTGAGAACGTAGTGTCCAGGATGCAATGTGTCGTCTACCAGGACGGTGGTCACATTGAAGGAGGGAGAAGTTAATTTGCTGCATAAAGTGGTGTTAAAGTGAAATTTCTTTGTTATTCATTTGTCTGCTTATTACAGCTTTTTCGGTATTCACCCCTTATCTTTATAGCCTAAAATACTCGCGCTGTTGTCGACTACGTAGTCGTGAATTTGCATTTTGATGTTTTACTTGCGTTTTATGCAAATTCTCGAGTGCGCTGACAACAACACCGCCTTATCTTCCCCTATCGGCGACTTTTGGAACTATTTTTTTTTCACGGAACTTTTTTCCCATGTCGTCCTTATTCCCCCTATCAATATTCTGCGGAATTCCGGCTGATAGATCAAGATACAGATGGCTCTGAGTAGTGTCAGTTTAAGAAAAAATCAGCCTGTACTATACATATCCACTACAAAAGGTAATACAGAATTGATTTTAAAATTAAGTTTGTAAAAATCTAATGAAAAAGACTGTTTTACACCTTCTAAATTCAATCCAGGACTATATGTTTGTATAGGACATAAGCATACATACATTCATCTACTTTTCGTAAAAAAGGGGATTTCTAGCTGAGGAACTATAATATATCCAGACATGCATAATAATAAAAATGAAAATCACCAAAAAACTGATGTAGAGCCTTTAAAAAACACCATGAGCATTCCCTGCAGAAAGTAATGTAAAATTAAATTCCAATTTTGAAGATTGACAAATACCGTTTTATATTTTCAAATTTCAAATTGAATGCTATTTATACATATAGCGTATAACAAGCACATATTCATATGTTTCTCGTACTGGAGGAGGATATTCCAGTATATAAGCTATAATGTATCCAAGAAAAGAAATGATAATATAAAAAAAAAAGATAATCTCCCCTCAAAAAATTTAAAAAAAGTGATTTAAAGCTCTAAAAGGACTTAAAATCTCCTTCCAAAAGTAATACAGAATTCAAATTTCGAAGTCTCTAAACTCCTTATAATGAAATTGTTTTACACATTTGAAATTCGAATTGAGTATATATGTATGTACTAGCTGAATACCCGTACTTCGCTACGGAGCACATTCAAATTAAATACAACGGTCAATGTATGCAATTAATGCCCCCAAAAACAAAAAATATATTTATAAAAAAAACGTAACGGATATTTTTATAGACAAAATAATATAGAAGAAAATATTCAAATTAAATACAATGTATGCAATTAATTTGTATGCTTAATATCCATAAAACATACTAATTTGAATTAAATAAATTCTTTAAAAACTTCCATCTCAATTAGTCTAGTGGTTAAATTTTATCTTTTACCGTATTTTAATATTTTTTGCCAATTTCTTTCGTTGTTATGCACGTGATGCAGAATTAACTTAAAGTATGACAAAAAGAAAAGGAACCACGTGATCACCATTTAATAAATTAAATTCTAAAAATTAATCTTTAAAAATTCACCAAAAATCAAAAAATGGAGATAAAGATTCAAAAAAGATTTTATTTTATAGAAATTTTTATGATCTTTCTTGTGATATAAATGTTATAACCCTCAAATTATTATTTTAAATGCAAAGTTTAAAGAATGTTACAAAAAAGGTTAAAAATTTAGTTTAAAAAAATCCAAGAAGAATTTTTCCAAAATCTTTCTTAGTGCACCCCTACACTATAAGATGAATCGCCATGCAAAATTTCAGCCCTTTAGGTACAGCGGTTTGGTCTGTGCGTTATCTGTCAGTCAGACAGTCAGTCATTTACAGAATTGATTTATATATATAGATATGATACAAACATTCTAGTGAAGTCAAATATTCAAGTTTTTTTTTTTTTTAATTTTTTCTCCGATATCTGATGTATTTATATTAATTAATATATTTTCACCAAATACGACCTTTTTCTACAATTTATTTTCAAATTTCAGGGTTGTCATTTGCCTCCCGTATGAATTTCTTACTTGACTATAATTTCTGTACTTCACATCATAAACAGCATCTCAAACATTTTGTATCCTGAATATTTAATAAAAACCTACGTCTGTTCATTCTACAAGATTTTAACAAGTGACACTCTGTTATCTGATTACGTCTTGAATGGTGTTAGAGCAAAATCCTTTTCCCCAGCAGGAATAAAAATGACTTGTTACAAAGTTATACAATTTTCAAAGATGGAGCAGTATTTTTTTTCCCACTAATTTATTTTAAAATCGTTGAATCCAATGACAATAGTGATTTTTGTGTTTAGTGAATTTTGAGATAAATTTAACAGCAATTAGTATTAACAGTTACTACATCTATGATGGTATAATTGGTCGCTACTGTCTAATGAAAGGTAACAAAGTTTGTTTTAACCAATGAAAAGTCTGTATATAGATGTTACAGCAGGCGATTTCTCACTGTATAAACTTTGGAATTGGATGTTGCGATATTGTGTATTATGATTTTTTATATACATTCAATTTTTGTGCAATTTAAATTTTTTATGCCAAGGTGTCAGGCTTGTTTTGCAGCATAAACATGTATTTCAGTTTTTTTGAGGCCTACAACTGCACTGACGGACAAATTATTTAAAAATTAAATTCCTTTCATGGAATTTAAATTTGTCACTCATAAGTCCTTGTTCTGTTTCACGTACGTTTTTCTAGACATAAAAGTTCTAAACATCGATTCTTCTTGCAATGATGCATCTGAGTTTCGCGCCACAAATTTTTCTCTTGATTAACTCATCAGCGTGCGCGCCAATTTCTGGAACACCAGCAGGCGCGCGTGGCACAAAGTGCAACATCTGTTTCAACCTTGATTATTCCTTTTGTAATAAACTTTTTTTTTAAAATTGAAAACAATAATTCTGCTTTTTATAACAGGCTATAAAATATTTATAATATTGAGATATGTTTATAATTAAAGGCCAAAGAATGCAGATACAATCTCCTTATTTCAAAACTTTCCGGTTTATTGGTTCTAAGGACAACTTGCGAATGAATTTCTATTATGTCCAAAAACCTAAAAAAGCAATGAGATTGTCCATCGTCGTGATATGCGGGATACCGTGTAATAGCTGCACATTTGAGTACATCAGTTTCTGCTTTTGTCGTATTGTAATTCAGTATAATGGTTGGTTAAATCACCACTAACAATGAATGGAAAGGAATACAAGGGTCAGAAAATCGGACCTGCATTAGAAAGGGTGTTATAGAGATATAAATAGAAACTGCTTAGAACATTCAATTCTTACATGTAAAAACAAACCATTCAAAATTCGAAAATGTTGCACTCTGTACAACGGCTCGCCCGCCGAAGGTTTAAAGCTAACCATTTGGTTCATTTAAATTATTAGAGTTCAAATTACAAGTATTTCTACCCATTTCTGTTAAAATGCAAAGTTTTGCGAGTCTAGTCTCGATGAAACGAAACACTTCGTAATTTCTGCTCCTTTAAAGTCTTTCTGCAGATGACAAGCTTGGGACGTCTTATGCCTAATATGTATTCTAATTAAGTTTTAAAAAGTTTTCCTTTTTTCCTTTTAATAAATGAGATTTTATTTGATTTTATCGCATGTGTCATAGTTTTTCATTTTGCCATATGTTGGGTTTAATATATAAGTAAGTATAAATTTAGTCTAGCATTAATATGCGTTATGTATGAGCTTGCCTTTCTATGCAGGTACGTGATAGCGTAAGGTTCCGGGGGAAGTATCAGATACCTCTATCGACCGCAAGTCTTAGCAATTCTAATCACGACACTTTTTCCGAACTCAACCCCGCGAGTTATGTTTTCGGAGAGCGAAGAGAATAAAAGAATGACGGAATTTTAAACAGCCGAAAGTTCATACTTGCTTGTCGTTCAAATCACCTTTTTTTAAAGGTGGTATACATTTTATGAATATTTATTTATTCGACTCATTTTAACTGAATATCACCTCCGGTCATATCGCCATTAATATTCATTACACGCGAATAATTTTCAGAAATTGTGGAAGAGAAAATTTTTTGCCATAAAAATTCATAAGTAATTATCTTCAAGGTTTTATGAAGATAAATGAGTTTTGATGTTATTTGACAGCCTTGCTTCCGCGTAATTGATTTACACTTTTTTTTTTGTCATGTGGGAAAGGGAAATACTTTAAATGTGCAGGGAATTTCCAGTTTTATTATCAGTAGAAAATTTTAAGCCTCTAAATAGCACACTACAATGTTAGCCTTGTTCAGAAACGATTTCCTAAGTCAAGACAAC
The DNA here is from genome assembly GCA_907164885.2 of Dolomedes plantarius. Taxonomy (NCBI): domain Eukaryota; kingdom Metazoa; phylum Arthropoda; class Arachnida; order Araneae; family Dolomedidae; genus Dolomedes; species Dolomedes plantarius. Next base: position 156,388,328 of record OU015495.1, on the reverse strand, counting down.
CTCGTAGTAGGAAATTTTGAAAGGACAAAGATAGCATTATTCCCTTTGTGGTTTAGATGGGAAATGTTGAAAATCCGCCAAAAGAGGGATTATTCTCGTCAAAATTGAAATGATAGCACAGATGAAATATTCCGTGTTCAAGGTTATTGATCGAGAACTTAGTTTAAACTCAGTTTCTGACTGAGAAGGTTATAAAATGAATGCAGTTTGAGCCTCGACTGCTGCGAGTTTATTTATTTCCGAGTTTGCCATTCAAAAGGGAATTAATTCTTTGGGAAGTTTCGTTGCCACTATGCAGGAAAAAATCTTTAAGGTTAAATATTGGTAGTTTGGGTTCCAATACTTTAAAATGAATTTTCGGGTTAGCCTTTAAAAAGTAACGCAGCTTGGACTTTCTATAAACGTCGTACCTTTACATATATTCAAAGCTACGGGACAAAATATTGTATTTATTTGGTCTGAAGTTGGCTGCAACGTATAAGATAATGAAGTTGGACAGAATTTAGCTGTATACTCTAGTGCAGTCTGAAGAGGTGGTAATTAGCTCTAATCCCCGGAATTGAAGAAAGGAAATGGTTTGGTTTGGAGCGCTATGGTCAACTTTTTGCTACTCGACGGCTAATTAGACTGGGACCTACAGTTTAAAGCCGATTCTTTACGGCTACAAACATCCATGCCAACAGTGAAACTCGAACCCACAGGATCTGAACCGAATGCTAACGCCCTAGCCATCCGGCCATCAACTGGCCGAAAGGAAATGCAATCTATTAAGAACTAATTTATAAGTTAAAACATTAAATGCCATTTATAATTCTTTTGTTTTTGCCAAATGATCCTCTGGAAGAAGTTCCAAATCACGCCACTGTTGGAATGCACACTGCATAAGCGGCAAAAAATGTTATTAAGGTATTTAAAAAACATGATATTTTACCCTCAGGAAACTGCTTTCTTAAAAATCCTGGAAACGACGGATTTTTTTTTACGATGGTTCAAATTTGGAGGTTATAGAATACACTACTATTCTGTGTGTAACTGAGTTTTATTAAATACAATAATTTTGCTGCCATGTAATTACTGTACAGGTTTTGCATAACATGCTGTACATGTACTGTACAATATTTCCGTGTGTGTATATGCGCTTGTAACCTAAACACACAGAGTCAAAACTGCTATTAATATACTGCGTTGCAGAAGATAGTATTGTTTCTCTTTTTTTTTTGTGTGTACTGAATGTGATAAACATCATGGGTCAAATGGAAACATGCATTTAGGCGTAATTTTTCCTGCTTCTGCTGCTCCCTTGCCATCAGCATGCGGAGAACCTTCTGATGTCTTAAAAATTACTTATCCGATAAACTTATTGAAAGTAATGAGGTGGATTATAAAACAAAAGTATAGTTTTATAGTCTACCTGATTTTACTACCACGATTGCAGTCTGCCCGAGAATTGATTTTGACATTTGTCCTACAAGAGGTAGCATGCAATTTACAATAATTTAATTTTAATTATATATTTTTGTAATTATATTGAAATAAGCCTACATCAGGAACAATTTTGATGGCAAATACACATTGAGCACCTAGTGTTGTGACATCCTATCCTTCTCCTCGTATAGAAAAAGATGACGGCAGAGCTCCAGAAACTAACCGACCTTATCGCTATGATAATTCGACTTCCAAACCTTGGAGAAAGCAGAAGACAGTCCTTGTGTTACCTATATCAGGATTCGTCTGCATTTATTATTTGTCACTAAGTTCGACAAACGCTTTTATTACCATGTTTTTATTAACTTGCTTTCTTGCTTGTGTGTGTGTTTGTCCAGTACAAATCTTGCAATCTATTTTTAACTAACTTCCCGACTAGCTAGATATTTGAGACTTTTGGAATAGCTCAGAACACGATGACAATGCATTTTTTAATACTTTTAGCCATCTTTAAGCAGATTTTTACCATGTTTTTATTATTTTCAGTTCATTTGGTTTTGTAAACTGGTGCAGCCATCTTTCGGCCTGTACGGGAAAGAAAAGTTAAACGCAAGTTAACTTTCAATTAACTTCATTTTCTTTCAAGTTGATGGGATAATTCATCAAAAAAATTTTAAAAGAAGTATTTATTAATACATAGAATTGCCAAGTATATATGATTCAACAGAAAATTTAAAAACATGGTATATAAAAAGTTCTTTTTATCTTGTAATTATTTTCTAAATAAAATTTATAGTTCGGACTCGAAAATTAAAGCAACCCAGATTTATTGCGAAATTATTTTGTAACGGGGCATTTCAAACTAACTGTTTAATAATATTTCAATTTCTTTGGAGATGTGAATTCACATATTTCAGCTGCCTGACGCTCAGATCGTCAACTGTTGAGTTATATTACACCTCTTATTTATTTCAGAATAAAGAATGGTTTCCCTTAAATACGAAACTCAGAGCGAGATTCTATAATGTTTACTTTCTGATTCTGTAAACAACTTGCAAGATATATTATTCATCAGCCGGCAAACATCCTTCATGAATGTTAATTCAGAATTCAGCAAGTTTTAAAACAAACATTTTCGAGTCGAGTTTCCGTCCAAGCGGAGTTCCTCTTCATAAAACTTGCTATCTCTCAAAAAGACTGATCGCAACGTGAAAGATTTATCAGCGCGCTTTTGAAAAGAAGTGAGCATATGCCAAAGAGTAACTTCGTACATATGATGCATCGTGTGAAAAGAAACGCTTCAATCATTAATGAATTAGATTTCATATCCACTTTACTGGAAAAATTTGGTAAGAACCATTAACGTTCCTTCTTCAAAGTGCTTATAAACTTGCGAAGATTGGCTTTCTAGAGATAATATCTTTTCTTTGGGATGTAGAAGTGGGGAGTGAAATTTTTATTTGTTACATCGCGTTTCAAGACCATTTAATGAAAACGCTTGGCTTTCTAATGGCATGGATGCTTTTCAAGCGTAAACTAATTTGTTAAACAAATTTGTGCAGGTGATGATTAAGGTTCGTGTGTGCTGCCATCTACATGCTTTCCGTGTTGAAAGAGATCTTGTAGGATCGTTTGTTTCTTTTAAAAGCTTTTCAGTGGTATATCTATATATATAAAAGAGCTTGTCTGTTTGTTTGTCCGCTATAGAATCATAGACTGTTTCACCCACCTGGACCAAATTCGGCACAGTTAATGTTTTGGACCCGAGAAACTTAAATCAGGAAAAACGAAATTTGGAGCTCAATTAGTTATTTTTAAAATTAATTTTTTAATGTTTTTTGTGCCTGATAGAGGTGCGTCTACACCCTGTGGATTCCCCTCGACCAGCTGCGTTAAGAGGGGTGGTTTGAGGATGACGGAGGGGGGTGTGTGTCAAATTTCAATGCACGGGAGAAAGAGGGTTGGGAATGACCTTAAAATCAGACGAAGGTCCGCAGCCTCAAAGTTTCTTTCTTTCTTATTGTTTGTATATCATTTCAGTAGAAACGTGCTAAGCGCATTCTGTCTGGCCAGATGAACATGAAGAGCTGGAGTGCAGCCCAGTATTTTTTTGATGAAATGCATGAAATATTTTATATCTATATATCTACCCGGGCAACGCCGGGCAATAATGCTAGTAATTGATAAATATGGAGAAAAACAATAGCAAAGCCAAAATTAATTTTCATTTTGGTGAAATGACAGAAATTTCCATCAATTTAGGTTTATTAAAAATATTTTGAGAAACATCAGACAGCAGTTCTATATCATCGTCAGGGTTCGTGCAACTGACGATGTTAGATACTTTCTTTGTTTATCGGGAAAATACGAACCAAGACAATATTGACGTTTTTGAATTTTAAGTGTAAAATAAAGATAAAATTTTCAAAAATCTACAATAGCTTGTTAAGGTATCTATTCAAATACTTGCATGTTCACGTCTTCGCATTCATTTCTCAGGGTGCATAAGAAATATAGCTATATTTTAAGCACGTTAGATTTACATAGGTTCAACAAACTGGGGAACACACCATCGTGCACTTCTAGAACAACAACTAGGCTCCCGGACTTGAATCTGCGACCTCCTGCAGCAAAAGAGCCGGAGAGCTTACCGATTATACTATGAAAGAAACTTCCAGAACAAACCTCCAGAATACAGGAATTAGATAATTTCCTTTATAGTAATTAACTAGCGTCCATTTATATATATATATATATATATATATATATATATATATATATATATATATATATATATATATATATATATATATGGTGCTCGGCATAAAGGGCTTGAGTAAAAAAGGTGATTTTTAGATAGTTGTTAGGATTGGTAAAAAAAGCCAAAATTCTTTTGACACGTATAAAAGGATTAAAGGCAATTTTGTATACAAAAGTACATTTATTTGTACAAAAGACTCAAGTCGAAATTATATTTCTGCGATTGGTATAAAACCCTTTAACTGGATATATTTAAATCGCTGTTTTTGACTTAAGCCCTTTATACCGTGCACCAAACAAACACAAACAAACACACACATATATATATAAAGGGAGATAAGAGTCTTTTTTTGATTCTATAACATTGCAAAATTGGGCTAATAAACTGTTTCCAAGATAAGTTTCATGCAGTACTTCTCTCATATAAACATATATTTAACTTTAGTACAAACGAAACCATTCCTATTAAAATGCAGTACAACAACATACATATTCCATTCATATAACTAGGTTTGACGTATTAATTATGTTATAAAAGTATTATCTACAAAAATAAATACGAATGAGCATTTTTAATTCTCTTTAAGCAACATTAAATTTACTAAGATGGGAAAAGAGGCTTAAAAAGTGAAACTATACCATAATAATTGGGAAAAAATCTTCTATAGCTGTAATTTTGAAACCGAAATGGCTGTGGCAGAACGTTTTAACCGAGTTTTCAATTACCCTAGACAGCAGCGGTTAATATTACCTCTGAAAATCTAGTGTATATATTTCTTCCCGGGTAAAACAGCGAGGAAGATTAAACCACGGGAAAATGCAGAACTATTTCCATTTAAATTATAAATCATTTCCGTTCCTAAAGGATTAAAGTACAAAATTTAACAGGTTAAAGAGCGAAAACTCATTTCGGAAGGTAAAAGCGCCAGATTCTTGCAGAATGGATTTGTTTCGGGTTGAGAGGAAGCACGCTGCTGCGTTAATCACAGAATTTAAAATATGATTCGCTTTTATTTGAAGTACAAATACCAAGAGTGCGAAACATCGCTGTTTGCGCACGCGGTTCTCGGGATTTCAGCTCGCATTATATGGATTTGTTGGCAGTGGGAACACAGTGAGTGAAGATGGATTTATGTACAATGCGAATGCACAGTTCCAAAACAAGTTTAAGACATGTTACATATATCGAATCACGTTCGGAAGAAAAAGTAAATGGAGCATGCTTAATTTATTGTTTGGGTGATTAAGAGGTATCAGGATAGAAAAATTAGAGGACAGCCGGATGAAATTGAGAGTTTAACCTTTAGATTACGGGGCCCATTTTTCCGATTCCCTCTTTAGAACGGGAAATTTCGCACCCCCTTTGTAAGAAAAGGCATTAAGGTATATATATATGTATATATATGTATGTATGTATATATATATATATATATATATATATATATATATGTGTATATATATGTATGTATATATATATATATATATATATATATATATATATATATATATATATATATATATATATATATATATATATATGGGATAGTTCGCCGTTCGAAGAACAATTACTATATAATAAGACTTAAAGAATACTAACATTTAATTAAACTATGTACAGAAATATTTACAAAAGGCTTAGTGCCTTGAAGTTACAACGGCCGAACATATCCTATCTGGTTAAGTGCATGCAAGCACTACGAATATTATATCGGAACTGCACCGGAAGCGATGCACAACAGTTCGGATTTCAATGATGCCGGTGCTGAAGCACATTTAGTGCAACTTCGAAAAGTTTTCTGTCCATTGATAACAGTAAGGCTCCCGATATGTCCACTCATGAGTCTACCGATGGTGACCTGGACAGTCTTGTCCAGTTTAATTGTGAAATCGCTACAAGGAGATTTCCCAAAATACCAGGAGTAGGACGGAGGAGTCGACCATATTTTATGGTTTGATATCTGTATTTTTGAGCATATTTAGAAAAAGTCAGGTTGGTGGACTAGAAACACCTGAGGTTGATGGACTAGAAACACCATCCTTTGAAAGATTGTCAGCTGTCTCGTTTCCATGATGCAGTATAAACAGTGGAAGAATCACGACTCATGGATGAAGGAAGGGGGAGGGGGGAACAGCTTCTGAGGACCAAAAGAATCCGGAGCACACGAAGTCAGAAATCTGAATTAGCTCCAGTGCCTGCAGATCTTAGCTGAGCGTAATGGAATGGCCTTCACGCCTTGGGTGACCCTACCAGGAGTAAACACTCCCGACGTACTTCCCCGATTCCGCATAGGGACCCTCGCCACGGAGAGGCGAACTGCAAGGACTTGAGGGGGAGATCTGTCCTAGTACATAGAAAGGGTTGCTTACAAGGCGACAAGTAGTCAGTCGTTTAGCGAGAACAGGGGGTACCGCGAGTAGGCGACTGACATCACCCCCTACAACAGTTGAGGGAAAAAATCTGGAATAGTGGGTTTTAAACGCTCCTAAATTTCTCTGGTGGACGGAATTTATAAAATAACTCATGTTGCAAGGTGCAGAAAAGTTCAGGCTATCTGAAAATACCATTTTTATTGGATTATCAGCATTTATATATCTGTAAATAGTAGACAAATTTTCTCCGTAGGTTAACATTGAGGTGAGCGAATCCAATACGGTTAGTACACAGCAGCATTAATCGAACTAGGTATTAAATTACCCCACTTTACAACTATGTAAGTTAGTTGCTATATTAAATAAATTATAGAGTGAAACATATGCTATGCCTTATTCATACGACGGTACAGTATATGTCCGCAAACTGCTTTATGGACATCACTAACCCGGATAACGGACGTGAAAGTGGCAAGAAACGATCCTAAATATCAACGAGCTGTATTTCTTTCGCTATTGGTTAATGCATTTTTAAAGTTAGTTTTCATAATTGACTACAAGATTGTATCATATACCTATTATGTTAATGCGTGTTTTTATTGTATCAGAAATAATTGAGATGAAGGTTTTACTTTTGAATTTAAAAAAGAAATAGAAATAAAACACATGGTCGGAAAAACTTTAAAAAAATCGCCCATTTCAGGTACACAAAAAGAAAACCCCTCAAAGATGAGACGGCGAGGGACTAACATTTTATTATATTTTTTTTCGTGTATTTTGTACTATTGTTTTAAAATGCGTCCTTACATAAAGATCATTCCACGTTTAACAAAGTTGAAGAATTTGAATTTAAAAAATAAATTAAATTTGAATCTAAAAGTTTGTTTAGTTTTTAATATATCTGCAGTAACAACAGCATGATTTTTCACTTTTGTGCATAAGAAAAATTTCAAAATAATACCTATTTTGCCCCTTTTGAGTAAGGTTGTCCAATATTTTAGCCTACATAGGCCGCAGTAAGTAAGAAGGACTTGTCTTAAACCGCATGGAAAATGTATAGTACTATACTTAAAGCATATAACAAAAAACTTCCTTTATTATTTTTTAGTTTTTTACAATAGCATTAAAAAAGAGAGCAACAGGAACATAAAACTAGTGGGGTATTTGAACTTGTTTTTGAGAAACTAATGCATCAATGTCTGGTTCAATGGAAGCGGTTTTCAATTCATAGTGCGTTCGAAAGGTGCTCATCAGAAATTTTTGATCTCACTTTACCCCTAGTGTACTTCATCTTTGAAAATAGCTGTCCACAATAGTCACAAAGCGATGACATGAATAAGGCGTAATTGGGAAGGAAGGGATATTTTTTTCCGGGGAGATAGGTTTTATAAGGTTTATGATCTTGTGGGGCGGCATTACTAGCTGTCAGAGGCCTCGGGTTGGATGGGCTTGCTTTAGAAGGAGAAAAAAAGTATAGAACAAAGGAACATTGTTCAAACCTTTGTGGTGATTACTTACAAGGAATTTTAGATAACTCTTTTTGAAGGTGGTAAATCGTGAAAAAGTCCTTTCCGAGGTAAATAGGCTTAAAATACATATGTGCAGTAGGGCACGTATACGCAATACAACATGAAAAAAAATTCTGTACCTGGCAATGTAATCATCGTAAAAAGAAGTGGTTTATATCTATTCATTCTGAAAGCTTTTTAGTATGTGTTATGCCAAGAAAAATACAATATGCTGTTTTTGAGAATTCTGGGAATCCCTTAACCGCGTTATGCATACCAACGTATGTTGTACTCTGGAAACCATTCTCAAGACATCGTTAACCCATGTAGCGTACGGGCAAGTGGCAAGGAATGATCTTAAAAATAAAATAAAGCCGTATCTCATTCACAATGCATTACTAAAAATAGTTTACAGAATCAAAAGTCTCCATAATTGTGTCATGCATGTTATGTTAGTGTGGAAATTATAATATCAGAAATATTTTAGGTGAAAACTTTTGTAAAGTTGGACAAATTTTTTGTGTCGTTATATGTGTAAGGTTGATTTCAATTGACATTTTATAAATGTATATATGGCTGTCTCTTTTTGTGCTTTATTAGACAGGCATACTGGTAAATGAATGTTATTTGGACATATATACACAATTTAATTTTATACAACAATGTTCAAAATTAAGAGAATTTTCATATTTTGTTGAATTTCTGGAAAATTAATGGACACACTTTAATGAAATTTGGTATGGATACACAGTTATAGAAGAGAAAAAATTATACCATAGTACAGTCATGGTACTCACCCGTGATCGTCAGTTAAGCTCATCAACGCAGGTATGTCCGAAAACCCCCGTTGCAAGATCGAATATAAAATTACTCTAATATGCGGCATGGTCTCTTCTCCCAGTCATACAGCTCTCAGAGCTCGAGGCAGTCAGTCCCACTCCTGCAGCAACGCAGTTTTCAGCTCCTGGATGGTTCTCGGAGGGTGAGGGATAGCTACAGTTTACCTCCTAAGACCGTCCCAGACGTGTTCAATAGGGTTTAGGTATGGCGATCTGGCTGGCCAATAGATACTACGAATATTCTCACTTTCAAGATAATCATCAACCAGGTGAGTCCTTTGTGGATGAACGCTGTCACCCATAAAAATGAGCCGAGGGCCAACTGCGCCCCTGAAAAGTTGATTATAGGGCTGTAATATCTCATACTATACTTCTCACCAGTCAGGGAGCCTCTGTCGATTACATGGAGAGGCATGCGGCCGTCTAACACGATGCACGCTCAGACCATGACACCTGTTTCTATAGCGGCTCCTTTCTTGGATCTTGGAAATGTATCGGGTCCCAGGTTTTCTCCAGATGAAGGTACGTTGAGAATCAATGTCCAGGCTGAATCGTGACTTGTCTGTGAAGAGAACGTTGACTCACTGAAGTCTGGTCCAAGGCTGATGTTGTCTGCACCATGCTAAAACGCGCTCTCTTGTGTGCTGAAGTGAGCGGAACGAAATCAGCGGATATTCTGGCATAAAAGCGCTCTCTCACAAAGCCTTCGAGAAACAGTAACCCTTAACCCCTTCTGTACCAGTGGATCTACGTATGGATCCATGGCCTGATTCTCCACAAACACCAGTGGATCCACGTATGGATCCACTGGTGACAGAACTGTACATTAACTTTTTTATGTAATTTTTACATAAATCGATGTAGATATCGTTATATTTCTATATGTATCGATTTAGATATCGTTATATTTCTATGTGTATCGATTTAGATATCGTTATATTTCTATGTGTATCGATTTAGATATTGTTATATTTCTATGTGTATCGATTTAGATATCGTTATATTTCTATATGTATCGATTTATATACCGTTATATTTCTATGTATATCGATTTAGATATCGTTATATTTCTATATGTATCGATTTAGATATTGATATATAAAGGTAACAAAACTGTAAACTTTTTATGTAATTTTTACATAAATCGATGTAGATATCGTTATATTTCTATATGTATCAATTTGGAAATTGATATATATATATATATATATATATATATATATATATATATCGATTTAAATATTGATACCTATGTCTCTTCTTATTAATATGAATAAAAGCATCTCATTTATCTGAAAACTATTACTTGATATTTTAAATCTAAATGTCTGAAAAACTGGTTTTGCGTGTAATCTTTATATACATATGCTGGACGGAAGGGGTTAAAACTCGGGTTCCAGTGAAGGCATGCAGCTCACGAGATAGCTGGGAAGCTGTAGCAGTCCTGTGGTGCCTCGCTGAAAGAGCCAAATGTCTTCGTTTGCAGTCGGGGCTCTTGGACAACCTGGTCCAGACCTTCTGGATATGGATCCTGTATCCGTAAACTTTTTCCACAAATTGCAAACGACACTGGGCGTTAAATTGATCTCTGTAGCAACCTGCACTTGCGATTGCCCTGCCTTCAATCTGCTGATGATTCTCTACCCCATTCCGTCCTCAAAACGCTCATGGCTACCGACTGCATATGAAATTGAATGAACTTTTGCAAGAAACACAACATTAGAGTCATTTTATGTTCAAACTTGCAATGTCAGTATTGGACATTCCTGCGCTGATGATCCTAACTGACGATCATGAGTGCGTACCATGGCTGTTGTATGGTTTAATGTTTTCTCTTATATAACTAAGTATCCATACCAAATTTAATTGAAATGTGTCTATTAGTTTTCCAGAAATTCGAATAGGTATGAAAATTCTCTTATTTTTGAACACTAGTGATAGTAAAAATATGACTCAGTATATCTAGCAATAGTGAACGGGAGCCTAATCTGAGTTTACAATTCAAGAAAATTGTGAAAATAATTGAAAATGACGAGTAAAAACATTTTATTTTTACTAAATTTTACAAAATAAATAGAGAAAAAATATATGCTTAGAAAATGTGCAAATTCTGTTAATTTTGAACACCAGTGATAGTAAAAATATGACTCATTATGTCTAGCAATAGTGAATGAGAGTCTAATCTGAGTTTACTATTCAAGAAAATTATGAAAATAATTGAAAATGACGAGAAAACAAAATTTATTTTTACTAAATTTTACAAAATAAATATAGATAAAATACATGCTAGGAAAAACTTTAAAAATTGTTTACTTTAGGAACACAAAAAAGAATAACATCTAAAAATTAAAGCAGTTAAAGTTATCTTTGAAGTGGCAGTTCACACATACTAATGGCAAATGCCTTCACACTCAATTTATACACAGCTCTAAAATTTCAGCAAATGTAACCTACATTGATTGGGACGTATTAACCCCTTTGAATAATATTATTGCATTGCTTACTTTTCTGTTCAATTGTTTAAGCTAACAGTCTCTCAATCAAGCCTTCTCTCTGTGATATTTATGCAATAATTTTATGTATCATCAATTTGTCAAGTAGCAGAAATGTCGAGGGACGTAACTTTTTTCAAAATCTGAACTTGCTGCAAGAACAACGACAAAAAATAATACATAAAAGAAGGAAAGATATATTTTTCTAAATTGTAATTTTTCTTCCTTCCAGTATTTGCTCTTAAGGAATCTTACGTCACCCAGTACGAGGACTGCAAAAATATCAGTCTACCATCACTGACACGATCTTTTAACTAACAGATGAAGAAATGGGGATAATTATTATAATGTTGTATTATTATGAATATGGTTATAGATAAGATTTTAAAAAAAAATTTAATTTTATTTATTTTCGATGGCAAGTATTACAGGACAACAGATATCAAACAGACAAAAATACAAGAACAAGATAGATAAATGATAGATAGATAGACAAGATAGATAAATAATTATAGATAAGATAAATGATATAATTTAAAAATAAAAAATAAACTTTTTTTCTTGTTGTAATGGAGAAAAATCGTCACCTAATTTTATTTATTTCGAATACAGGTTTTCCGCCCGATTTTTAGAGTTTAGTGTAATTAACAGCAGAGATAAGAAATGTTGAGCTTTTTCGCCGCAGTTAAATTTTAAAAAGTCATTATTTTTGTTTAAAAATTCGTAATTTTTTTCATGGATTCTAGTTTTATTAATAAATCCTACATTACACCCTTATAGATTAGGGACTTTTGACGTCATGGGGTATCACTGCGCAATTGCAGTGCATTTTTTTTAATGCAGTAAAATCCACTACGGTTGAGCAGGTCACCTAAACGGGTAACCAATTTTTAAGGCATACAGTGTGCTTTTTATTAGCGTGTTTATGACGTATATAAAAAAAGTACTTTAAAAATTGTAAACAACTTATTTCATGGTATCCATTATATCGAAAACGCGAAAGATATGTTTAATTTCATCACGAAACTATTTGTGATGAACCTGTACCTGTACACTACCTGTATTCAAATTTTATTTCGAATACAGGTTTTCCGCCCGATGTTTAGAGTTTAGTGTAAATAACAGCAGAGATAAGAAATGTTGAGCTTTTTCGCCGCAGTTAAATTTTAAAAAGTCATTATTTTTTTTTAAAAATTCTCATTTTTTTTCATGGATTCTAGTTTTATTAATAAATCCTACATTACACCCTTATAGATTAGGAACTTTTGACGTCATGGGGTATCTCTGCGCAATTGCAGTGCATCTTTTTTAATGCAGTAAAATCCACCACGGTTGAGCAGGTCACCTAAACGGGTAACCAATTTTTAAGGCATACAGTGTGCTTTTTATTAGCGCGTTTATGACGTATATAAAAAAAAGTACTTAAAAAATTGTAAACAACTTATTTCATGGTAACCATTATATCGAAAACGCGAAAGATATGTTTAATTTCATCACGAAACTATTCCAGTATGAAAAATATCAGAGAATATTATAAAAATTTCATTCTCATCCGCAAAGAGAAAACTAGAAGACTTGCTAGAAGAGTAAAGCCTTTTTGTTTTCCTTTAAATACACAATGAAACATAATATCAAATTTTATATTTTTACGAAAAATGTTTAACGTGAAATTTTTAACTTTCACCAGGGAGTCGGCAAATATTTACCTCAGATAATTTCCCCCCTGTTATCTTTACTTAATTTTTATCCTGTTCGTAAAAGTCTTAAATGCGTTTCGGAAGAGGAAACTTAACATTTTGAAATTTTATGACACACATTTAATGCGAGATTTTTAACTTTCATTGGGTTCGAAAAGCTTAATGAAATTTCACCAGATACACTAATAAAATTAAAAAAGAATTTGAATGCATTTTCAACAAAAGATAACGTTGATATGAATGAGACATGAAAGCTGAAGTTCACATATCAAGTTTCACATTCGCGTTTTCATATTTAAATCTCAAATAATAATTTTCTAAATTAGTTCCAAAATTTAGTTCACTTAAAGGTACTCGAAAATAAATTACACGCTTCTAGAAAATATTTATATTTATATATTCTTTTAAGTCATAAACTTTTTTTCGCTTTGAAAATAGAATAGGTAAGGGGGGAAATTTAATTTCGAAGTCAGGATTATATTTTATTCTGATATACCGTATTCCTTAGGAGAGCCAGTGTGCACTTTTAAGCGATTCAAGAACGTGTCTTTAAGGAATTTTCAAGGGATAGCTAGCCTCTTATCTTTAAAATATTTACTCCATTTCAAGTGGCTCTTTTAGAAACATCTTTGGATTAAAACTAACAATGTTTATTGTTCTAATGAACAGTTAATATTCGGTATATCCGTGGAGGCACGCACACAGGGAAATTCAGTCTGAAACATGCTTAATGTGCATTTTTGGTGATTAAGGGATTCTGAACTGAAAATGGGGATTAAGAACTCTAAGATGATGCTGAAATCGTTTTCAATTATCAGATTTGAAAATTTTTGGATTGAATGGTAAATAAGAGAAGAAACATGGAGCATGGGATATAGAAATGGGAATAAGAGCATGGGATCTAGATCTCTGAGAAAAAACCATGGACTTTTGAAGAGTATAGTAGAGGAGTCACGATAGATTATAGTAAGTGCTTCAGCCCTCTTCCTTAAAGATATAACAAAGGGAGAAAATAAACTCAAGTATTGGGACAGTAAATGTTGTTGGAAATCTGGTGTTTTTCTGGTGTTATATATCACTTTACAATACGGTTCTAGTTGTAAAACCATTAAAGTGAAGCACACTGCATAAATGGTAGGAAAACTTATTTTAAAAATAAGTTTCTTTTTTATCATCGGAATTGACGGTAAATAATGGTATGGTAAATTTATGGTAAATTAAAATGAAAGATATTTTGCAGATGCAGATAGACGTATATTTATTTTAAGAAATTAATGATTACAAAGTATTTTCATTCATAATTTGTGTTAATAAATATTGCTTATATTTATTTAATATTTATTTCAATTAAACCACTGTTAATATTCTTTACTGCATAGTACTTTGTTGGATGATATACGCGTATATGTCCAAACTGAAAGTATTTTTTATTACTCACTACACAGTGTTTTGTAAATATCATTTGCCAATACACAAGTGAATGCGAGTGTTTTTCCATCTATGCCAAGGGCGTAGAACGTTTGCTGAATGTACATTACATGCGAATTTTTATATATGTAAATGTAAATTAAAATTCTCGACCAAACCCTCTTCATAACAAATTATACATTAGAATTTAAATTGAAAACTGATTGATTATTGACTGAATGAATAAATTAAAATATTTCAATACCTGCCATAATAAATCTATTTTCATTATGTTAGTGAGAAATCGGCTTATACAAGTAAACAGACTATATTCATATTATAATTGAAATAAAGACATAAACAATTTATATGAACTGCTGTCAATTAATAATCAACCAAGTGCATTCATAGCAGAACTGGTAGAGTAGAAGTATATTTACAGTTTATCGTGTCCTAATAATTCAGTGACAACATTCATTTATTAAAGTTTTTATGATATTTATTTATTTATTTTTTTTTTGCTAGCAATTCGAGGATTTTCAATTTTTCTATATCAACTAATCACATGTTTACATAACACCAGGTTCTTTTTCAATAATTGTATTCTACTGTATCGAATTTTTACCTAAAAGGGTTTTGAACACTGATCTTCTGATCTCGAAACAGACGCTCTCCAAGTTGAGCTATCTTCGCTTAGTAAGAAAGCTTAAATTTCACACAGCTTCCTCATAGTCTCTACCTTATCTATATACAGGGTGGTCAAAAAAAACTTTGCTGATATATGGACCTCTAGTGGCTGTTCCTTTCAACCGATCGAGATGAGATTTCAGATATAGTTATTCAGAGGTATGAGCTCGGGATTCTGTGAACGGCAACAAAGTGTCTCTCTCGGCTGCCGTTATAGGTACAGAAACTCCAACTTTTCGAATGGCAACGCACACATTTTCCCATCACAAAATGCTCAGCGCATGCGAAAACCTCAAAGAGCGTTGGAACGGTACGTGTATCACAAAAAACGGACGCCTTGTGCACGCACAAAAAACAGCTCTGCGAACGGCCAACAAAAACACGATCGGGGCGCACAGAGGAAATTTGCATATGACAGAGGCAAGACACCAATCACTGATGACAACACATATCAAACAAAATAAAACTTTTATTTGGATTACATAATTCCACATGGGTGCCATCATCGTGTTTTTGTTGCAGAGCTGTTTTTTGTGCTTGCATAACGCGTCCTCTTTTTTTTTGTGTGGGATACATGTACCGTTCCAACGCTATTTAGGGTTTTCGCATGCGCTGAGCATTTTGCGACGGGAAAAAGTGGGCGTTACTATTCGAAAATTTCGAGTTTCTGTACCTATAACCGTAACCGTGAGCGCCACTTTGTTGCCGTTCACAGAATCCCAAGCTCATACCTCTGAATAACTGTATCTGAAATCTCATCTCGATCGGTTGAACGGAACAGCCGCTAGAGGTCCATATATCGGCAAAGTTTTTTTAATGACCACCCTGTATGTAAAACAGTTCCATAACTGATTGACTGACTGACTGACTGACAGATAACGCACAAAGAAAACCGCTGGACCTAAAGGGCTGAAATTTTGTATCGCGGTTCTTCTTATATTGTTCGGGTGCACTAAGAAAGATTTTTGAAAAATTCTTCTTAGATTTTTTTAAATTAAATTTTTAAGCTGTTTTTGTAACATTTTTCAAAGTTTGCATTTAAAATAATAATTTGAGGATTATAAAATTTATATCAAGGGAAAGATCATAAAAATTCCTTTAAAAGGAAATCTTTTTCGAATCTTTACTTCTATTTTCTGATTTTTGGTGAATTTTTAAAGATTAATTTTTAGAATTTAATTTATTAAATTCTGATCCCGTGGTACTTTAAATTAATTTTGCGTCACGTGCATAACAACGAAATAAATTGACAAAAAATATTGAATTACGATAAAAGATCAAATTTAACCACTAAACTAATTGAGACGGAAGTTTTTTAAGAATTTTTTTTCAAACTAGTATGTTTTATGGATATTAAGCATACAAATTAATTGCGTAAATTGACCGTTGTATTTAATTTGAATGTACTCCGTAGCGAAGCACGGGTATTCAGCTAGTTTTACATAATACAATTGTGTAGGTAAACATACGCGCTTGTGTTTTCAGAAGCAATATGCTTAGTTATTAAGCAGCCATCATTTATTCCCCTGTTTCCCATTAATTCCAAAATTAAATGATTTATTTCTCAAGAGTAATAGCCTCTATGCTTTAAAAAGAATCGCCGCCTTTTTCTCGTAATTGAATATCTTAGTTTTCAGTTCGGAATCAAATGAAAGAGGCAGAATTTGAAAGGAATTCGAAATACGACATTCATATAAACATTAAAACTTCCTTTAAGGAGTTTAGATAATTTCTTCTTTGACAACTTAATTGAGAAATTTGATTTCCGAGCGACGGTTAACTTGTTCGGGAAAACAGCGGTGTTATTAGGAGCACGGGATTACTTTTCTCCCCGTGACATGTTTTAAGTCGATGTTGGGCAAACAGAATCACACGTCAGTTTAATGTTCTTTCGCCGTTCTTCATCAGCAAAGCGTTCCTCTTTTAACTTCAAAGCGTCGGACTAATTGTTAATCTGAATGAACGTGTCTGATGCGCATTTTAAAATGAGACACAGCGCCGTATGCGGAGGAGAGTATTGATTTGTCGAAAACGTGTCTTTTTTGTTTGTTTGCTTGCTGATTGTTCGAACATATTTTAGACAGCGTTATGAAATCACTTCAAAGTGAAATGTTTGTCAAAGAAACAGATTGTTATTGAAGGTGTCGCATAGCGTCTTTTATGTACAAGGAATGATGAGTGTGAACTGGGATGTAAATTTTAGAACAGCAGAAGTTAAGAATATCTATGGTATATATATATATCTATATATCTATATATCTATCTATCGATATATATATATATACAGTGGAATCTCGATATATCGTTTTTCAAGGGACCGATTGAAATGAACGATAAATGCGGCAAAACGATAGATGCGGAAACATAACAAAGCAATATGATCGTTGGGACTGGATACAATGAACGACACATACAGAAAAACGATGGATCCGAAAACGATCGATCGAGATTCCACTGTATATATATATATATATATATATATATATATATATATATATATATATATATATATATATATATATATATATATATATGTGCGTCCAATACTAAATGATTTAAGTTAATTTATGTTTTGGCTTTTAAGCCTATAATCTATCGTGTGGTCAATTTCAAAGTCTTGTTAATTTCGATTAACTTACTATTATAACATGCAGCATTATGCGCAGTATAATTAAGTAAGTAGTTTATCAACTCTTTGTTAACTTTTCTGATAGTTAAATAATACTAGTTAAGTGCATTAATTATCAATTATTACATATCTCCTATGTTGTTAGTGATATTCTTGTAATTGCTTGCTATGCACTGTGGCTGTGGTATTAATAATATGTTAAGTTAAAAGTTTAGTTAAACTTTGTATGCAACTGTTAATTCTTCATTACTAATACGTAAACTAATTATGTTAAAAAATGTAAGAAAAAATGATATATAAAAATTAATAAAACTTAACATTTATTTTATTACTGTTATAGTTTTTATTATAAGTATACAAAAAAAAAATAAAAATATAAAAAAAGTATAAAAAATTGTAAAATGTCTAAAACTATTTTTAAAAAAATAGTAAAATTTTGTAGATGTCAGGGTTAAATTTCTGCCTTGTTGTAACATGACTTGCTGTTGTTGAATGACACTTGGTATAGTTGAATAACTTAATCACTATAATATTTTAATCTTTGCCTTTTCTTTAGTAATTTTGGTTTTTGCTCATTATTATTGCATTTGTTATGAGACGGATGATGTATTTTGCCTGAACTTAGTTAGCCCCTTTTCTTTTGTATGGCACAGGAGATTCTTTAGTTTAATTTGGTTTAAACTAGTTATGTAATTTATTATTTTACTCAAGTATTTCATCATAATCTTCTTTTGAATTGCTTATTGGTTTATACATTTTTTATATTACTCTAGAATTTCAATATTATATTCTATTGATTTGTATAATATTTTAAACATTTAATCTATAATACTTATTCAACATTATCTTCTAATGAATAGTAATATGGTTAATACATTATTCATTTTACTAAAAAATATTTCAACATTATATTCTATAGTTATGTATATTGGTTTTAACACATTATTTTACTCAAGTATTACAACATTATATACTATTGTTTTGTTTATTAGCTAAACATTTATTCTATAATTCTTATTCAACATTATCTTTTTGAATTGTTTATTGGTTGATACTTTATATTTTACTCATGAATATCTAATTTTATTTTATTGATTTATTTTATTAGTTTAAACATTTATTCTATAATATATTTTCCACATTATCTTCTATTGATACATTTTTTATTTTACTCAAGTTTATCAACTTTTTATTTTATTGATTTGATTATTAGTATAAACAATTATTCTATAATACTTTATCCACATTATCTTCTTTTGAATTGTTTATTGGTATAATCATTTTTTGTTTTACTCATGTTTATCAATTTAATATTCTATGTTTTGTTAATTGCATTTGGTGTTTAAAATTATTTTACTCAAGATTTTCTACTATTGATTTGCTTTATTTAGTTCATAAATAGTTCTTTTTATATATTCTCTTAGCTTTCTACTAAGCTACTCTAATACTTGCAATATGTCTTGGTTTTTAATATATTAATTATAATTAATCTAATATGTTGGTTCAATTGAACTTATACTTTCTCCTTATCATATCATGAGTTATAGTTTACCAATTTTAGCGACTGGCAAATTGGCATTTCATACTAATGATGTCAATG
Source organism: Dolomedes plantarius (assembly GCA_907164885.2). Lineage (NCBI taxonomy): Eukaryota > Metazoa > Arthropoda > Arachnida > Araneae > Dolomedidae > Dolomedes > Dolomedes plantarius. Next base: position 156,368,914 of record OU015495.1, on the reverse strand, counting down.
TTCGGTACATAAATACTTAATGGGTATCAATGGATCGTCAAACAGTTACCAATCATCTTCATCCTCTTTCTCTGTGCCCTCTCCATATTATCAAGTCAGGCAAAAGACATTGGTTTTTGATAAATGCTCTAATAAGCTTTGTAAAACTTGTCCCCTAGCACACAATTCACAAATTCAAGTAAATTCACAAAAACAAAAATTCTGTAAAACTTATAATTGCATATACAAAATCACCTGTAGTTGTTGTCATATGGAATATATAGGACAAACTTCTAATCCACTACATATTAGAATAAATTTTCACCGTTCTAATATAAAAAAAAATATAACACACTAAATAGTCAACCACTAAAAATTGAATTTGATCATTTCAAAAAACATAATTTTGAAAATATTGTTATCTCCATTGTTGATATAATTAAATCACCCCCTGAAAGGTTATATTATGAAAATATATATATGCAAAAGCATAAAACTATCTTTCCATATGGCCTTAATAAAGTTTATAAATCTAAAAATATAGTTAAATTCAATTTTACTGATGTGTCAGCTCATCCTATTTACCCTCAACTAATCGAAGATACTAAGACACCAAAAAGAACTAAAAGAGGTAAAAGTTATAATAAAAGTAAGACTTTTGATTGTAACTTATATAAAAATGCTTTAATAAAATTTCAGGAAAGGTTTATTATTGATTATCAATATAAAAAATTAAAAGCTTGGATTTTTTCTATCGTTAAAAAACATACCATTAAGCTATATCAACTATTTTTAAGTACTAAAATAAAGAATTATCATTATCAGCATCTGGTATATGATTTAATATTAACACGGGCTAATCATTTAAAAATAAACTTATTTAAAAAACAAAATACAGCTAATAACACTTATTGTGTACTAAATTTTACCAACCATAAACTAAATAATATAAACTTCAATAGTATATTTGATAAACTTCATGATATGTTTCCTATAAATGATATAAAAGTAAAACGTGCCTTTAAATATACTCTGCCTATGGGTAGACGTATATTTAACTATAATCAGGTCTCAAAAATTTTTCTCAATCAATAAATTTAAAATGTGTATGTCATCTGCCCAATTATAATAGTTATGTTGATACTGCACATGGTCATGTAATAACAGGAAATTTGGAAATAGTGGATAATTTAGCACTGTGAGAGTTGATGAGTTTGGGAACTAAGTATTGATTACCTAGTACTACTAATAATAAGAAAATAATAAGTTTATTAAATGCTGATGTAGATAAATTTATATACAAAATAACAATTAATTATTCTATACCTACAGAAGCCTTCAACCAATGGAAAATTAATTTACTAAAACTAGTACATACTAAACTACCCAATAATAGTAATAACATTAATAATTCCTATAAACACTTGAAAGATGCTATAACAAAATTACAAGAAGACTTTATAATCACTTATGCAGATAAAACAGCCAACAACTATGCAATTATTTGTAAAAAATATTTTGCCATAAGTTTAAAAGTTTGCCATAAGTTTAACAGGTAGAAAATAGTGATCTTTTTCAGCCGTTAAAAGAAACTACTAGTATTATTATTAAGAAAATAATAGCAAAATATAAACTACTAGGTATATCAACAAACAATTATCTTTTTCCATATATTACTTTAGATCCTAAATTTCATAAAACACCTATTGCTTTTAGAGCAGTAACCTGTGATAACAACACTTATGCACTTATGCAAGTGTAATATTATTAAATTACCTTAAATTAATTTATAAAAATATAACATCTGGTGTTTGTGGTATAATTGATAATAGCTTTAGTTTAATTAGAAAACTACAAACATTAGATAATTGTAAAACTGTAGTAACTTAAGATTTTAAAGATCTATTTAATAATATCGATATAATTGATTTAAATAGAATAATCATAATGTTAGCACAAAATAATATTCAATACTTAGGCAACGAAATTAAACTAACTCGTTTCAATAGGCTCCTAGATTTAGTAACTAAACATAATTACATAGTTCATAATAATAGTATAAACTTACAGTCCAAAGGTGTACCACAAGGTGGTAATGCTTCAAGTATGCTAGCTAATTTATACTTATATTATTTTGAAATTAATAATATAGAAAATTGCAATTACAATATATTTATGCATATAGATGATATAATAGTAATTAATAAAAGTAATAACCATATAGACTTAAATTTTTACCCTCCTAATCTGGAACTAATTTAAAGTAGCCATGATAATATTAATGTAAACTTTTTAGATATTAACATTAAATTAAATTCTCACAGAAAATTTACTTTTGACTTATACAACAAAAGATCTGACTATAATTTTAATATTGTTAATTTTCAAAATTACCTAATCTGTTTACATAAATCTATTTTTAATGACATTATTGCAAATCAGTTAGTTCGTATAAATAGGCTATGTTCTAAAGACAATAGGAATAAGCATATTTTAGACTTGAAAGCTATGCTAACACGTATTAATTACCCCGAAAGTCTATCCAAACACATAATTGGTTGTTTTAGTTTTAATGAATAGTTTGTTCTGTTGCATTTAATAAGTTAAACATAATAATAAGAAAAATTAGAAAAAATAACTACTAAAAATAAAAAATAAAAAATAAAATAAAAATTATAAGTAAAAATAAAAATAAGAATAAAAATAACTCTTGGAAATAATAATAAAACACTAAGTTAATAATGGATTAATAGTCCTAAAATACAGTAACCATAGTAAGTCAGTAACTGAGTATCCATAATCTCCATGGTTGCAAGTTTTGTGACGTCAGTCATCTTGCGGTTACATGTCTAGCGCCAGGCTTGGTGTTTTTTGGTTAAGTAACTCTTTATTCAATATTTATTCAATTCTTAATGGATTGTACGGAGTCTGAGTGTGTTTATTGTATAGATCATACTCATCGGAAACAATCTATTGGTTTTTAGACAGTATTGACACCGCTGACGGAGAGATGCTGTCTAAAACCTCTTTCATACTTATCTTTTCATGTTATTAGTTCCTGGCTGCAAGTAGCTTTAGTGCTAATACTGGTATTCTCTTTCATCTATTTCTTATATATATATATATATATATATGTATATATATATATATATACACTCATGGACAAAAAAATTTGCCCACCAAGAAATAATTGCGGGATCGTAACGAAACTTACAATGAAGGTACATGTCGGGGAGATAGGCAAATGATTAGAAATGCAGCGTGATTGCGCATTACGTATAGCCGGTAGAGGGCGTTGAACATCGTACTCTGTGGAGTATAAAACAGGTAACCAAAGCTTGTTTGAGTGTGCTGAATCATTTACAAAGGAAGAGCTGAGATAGACACGCCATTACGCCGTGTTCGAAGACAATATAAGCAGTTGTCGCAGTTTGAGAGGGGGAGAATCGTCGGGATGATGGAAGCTGGGTGGTCAGTTAGGCGAGTAGCTCGTCAATTGGGCCGCTCTGATTGTGTTGTGAGGAGGTGTTGGGATCAGTGGAACCGAGAGATGTCATGTACACGAAGACCAGGCTCAGGACGCCCTCGACAGACCAGTCGTCGAGAAGACCGCCACATCGTAAGAAATGCACGCGTACAGCCAACTGCTTCATCGGCCGCCATCCAGGCACAGGTAGCACCTTCACTAGGGGCCTCTGTGTCTTCTCGAACCATACGAAGGCGCCTGGCTGAAGGACAGTTGGTATCGCGGCGCCCATTACGTGTGCTGCCCTTGACGCCCACCCATCGACGCCTCCGTTTGGAGTTTTGCCGCGCACGAGGAAAATGGACTGCAGCGGAATGGAACCAGGTCGTCTTTAGCGACGAATCCAGATTCAATCTCGGTAGTGATGACAATCGTGTTCGTGTGTGGAGAGCCCGTGGTGAACTCTTCAATCCTGCCTTTGCTGTACAGCGACACATCGCTCCCACAGCTGGTGTGATGGTATGGGGTGCCATTGCCTACAATACACGGTCACCCCTAGTATTGTTACGTGGCACCATGACAGCCGAGCGGTATGTTCATGAAATCCTACAACCACATGTGTTGCCACTCATGCAACGGCTCCCAGGAGCCATTTTTCAACAAGACAATGCTCGGCCTCATACGGCAAGGGTGTCACAAGACTGTCTCCGCACTGTTACTACCCTTCCTTGGCCTGCCCGATCCCCAGATTTGTCTCCAATCGAGCATATCTGGGATCATTTGGGACGACGAGTTGGGCATCCCACGAGTTCGAACGAACTAGAGGCAAGGTTACAGCAAATATGGAACGAAATGTCTCAAGACATCATACAGAACTTGTATGACTCAATGCCCGATCGTATAGCATCGTGCATTCGCGCTAGAGGGGGTCCAACGGAGTATTGACTCCTCCGTTCTTTTGCCTTTTTCTCTGAAATAAATTATCCCTTTTCTTTGATTTTCTTATCATTTACTTATATCAAAGAAGTCATTACGTATGTAAAATTTCGTTTCAGTTTGACGACTCCTTCTTGGTGCGCTAATTTTTTTGTCCATGAGTGTATATATATATATATATATATATATATATATATATATATATATATATGTGTGTGTGTGTGTGTGTGTGTGTGTGTGGTGTATAATGTATATATATATATATATATATGGTGCCCGGCATAAAGTGCTTAAGTAAAAAAAAAAGGGATATTTAGATATTTGTTAGTACTGCTAAAAAAATCTTTTGACTTTTATAAAAGGCTTAAGTCTATCAGTAGTACATTTCTTTGTACAAAAGACTCAAGTCAAAATTAGTGTTCTGCAATTGGTATAAAAGCCAATAACTTGGTATAATTTATTCACTGTTTTTGACTTAAGCCCTTTATACCGGGTATGATAGGTATATTACTGTATTTTTCGGACCATAAGACGCACGCCACATTTATAGGAGGATTTTTTAGAAAAGAATATTTTGTATTTTGTTAGGTATATACAGATATTTTCAATTTCTTACTTAATAAAGATAAAAATATATATTATAAATATGATAAATAATATACAGGGTTAGCACAAATGAATGACCGGATTTTAAATATTTATATTTTCGAAACACACACATATTACAATAAATGATACACGTCATTAAAGAAAAATATACCAAGTCTTATTTTAAGTTACAAATGTTCGATGTGGGACCCTTTGTTTACACGACAAATATCTAATTTGTAACCAAGTTCATTCCACACATTTTGTCGTATAACACTGTCAATGTTTCCTAATGCTGCACAAATGCGTTCTTTAAGTTCTTGCGGTGTTTTTGGTATCGGTTGTGCATAGACAGCGTCTTTGAAGTAACCCCATAAAAAGAAATCACTTGGCGTAAGATCCGGGGATCTCGGTGGCCATGTGATTAAAAGTAAATCATTGCCAAACGAGGAGCGCCCCATCTATCGGTAAGTAAGCACGTACATGCAACTGCCTTGCATATTCTAATGCGCAGAAACTCTGTCAATGTTGCCATTCTTGGATTTCAATCATATCGTTCTATGCATGTGCTGCCATCTATTGATCGACAGTGGAAAAAAACTTAGTATATTTTTCTTTAATTTTGTGTATCACTTATTGCAATAGGCAGGGTTGCCAAATAAAAACACCGAAACTAAGGGACGGATTTTGATAACTATACTTCTGGGAAATATGGAATACAACCTGGGAAAGGGGGTATGGGGGTACTCCCCCGGAAATTTTTCAAATTTTAACCTTTCAAATAGCCATTTTCAATGCATTTTTCGTTCAGTTTTGCAACTTACATAGAGTTTAGGTTCAGTAAACAACAATTTAATTACATAGAAAATTTGCAAATCAAAAGCAATTTAAAGTTGGTTTAGGCATATAGTACAAAACTGATTTTTATTTTATTAGTTTACTACAACTAAGTATGTGGCCTTATAAAGTGTTAGGGACGTGTATGTAAAATTTGTAATTTTATTATTGTACAATGTACATAATATAATGTGCGCAAGAAATCTTTGGGGTGACTTTTGAGTCATAAAAAAGTTTTCGAGTGAGCGTGTTCCCACAGTCCACTGAATTGTATGATATACTGTGCTTTACTGTGTTAAATACATCCGGATGTGAACAGGCCCTTGTATGCGCCTAATTCGTATACAATAAATTTCTCATTTCGGTGAAAAACGGGACTTTTGCCGTCCCGTATCAAAGTTCCCCGGGACGCGGGACAAAATTTACAAATAAGGGACTTTCCCTTGAAATCCGGGACATTTGGCAACCCTGGTAATAGGTGTAATAATTTCGAAAATATAAATTTTTAAAATCCGGTCTTTAATTTGTGCTAATCCTGTATAAAAGATATAATAAATATATATAATATATATAATAAATTATGCATTTCATTTTAATGTTACCTTCGGACCATATAATGCACTCAAATTTTAAGTCGATTTTTTTTTATATTAAAAGGTGCGTCTTATGATAAAAAAAAATACGGTAATTTCTAATGTCATCATTTCCTGGTCATCATTTTCTGGTTCTATCCGTCACGTTATTTACTCGTCAAGGTGTTTGTTATACACAAACAGTTATTGCTTTTAGAATATGTAACTCACATTTGAAATTAATTTATACCTCTTTTTTTATACCTGAAAATACTGCTCTCTCAGGACATAAATGAAAGTAAAAGTATAATATGCGAAATTCATCGCTGCCTCTACGTAAGTTAAAACCGAGAGTAAAGCTTAGCGAGCAAAAATGCAGAGGAGTAGTAAATGAAATTACTTGCCACTTTCTTCCCTCCCTTATCTTACTCTACCTTTTAAAAAGATTACATCTTTATATATTTTAACAAGATTTTTTAAGAATTTAGTCAGGTTGTTTTAAAAAGAGAAAATCTTTCATGCGGAAAAATGTGGCAGTGTGTTTACGGGATGTTACGTTTTATCCAAATGAAAGAAAAGGGCGTTATGTGCTAACTTTTTAGAAAAAACAGACAGGTATATCATAAAACACCTTTTAGAAAGTAAGGGAAATATTTTAATCTCTCAAACCTGATTTCATGTGCTCAGTTTAGGTGGTAGCTCTACCGTTTTTTTTTTTAAAAACTCTTTTTTGGTTTCTAAGTCTAGCGTTTGTTGTATGTTCTTGATATTTAATACAAATAGCCTCTATAATGTAAACGGGCTGTCAAGTTACGCGAGAAAGAAATTTAACGTCAGTTTCTTTTGAAGTTAAAATATTAAAGTGATATTGACGGATATACAATAATAAACTGATGCTCAGGTAGTTACCCGCTTTTAAAACTCTTTTTCTCTTTTTGATTTTAACCAATCTCTATTACTTTATAAGTAGATAGAAGGCCGTAGAATATTTTTGTTTTTACGAAATTTTTTTGAAATTGAAATACGGGTTTATTTTTTAGAGCTAAACCTAGAGTGACCCGCTGTTTTGATGAATTGAAACGATGACGAATGTCTTCTTTTCTCTTCTATAACGCAGGCAGTCTCCCCCCCCCCCCCAACCTCCTACAATAGGGACTACGACATAGGAGAGTTCCTGCATCCCATCAGCATCTGACAACTCTGTTTGTCTATCACATTATTGTCGTCCCCACTACCATCTCTTAGACATCATCTATATACTCTTAGTCCTAGCATGTCTGGTGTAGTCCTAGCATGTATGGTGCATATATATATATATATATATATATATATATATATATATATATACAGTTGGTTCTCTGTTTAACGACTTTCAAGGGACCGTGAAAAATCGTCCTTAAGTAGAGATCGTCCTTAAACAGAATTTGTGAAAAAATAACATTTCCCTTTACCCTTTACAGGCTTAGGACTGTCAATATATTTCTTAATATATTGGAGTGTTTAAAAATGTTATTTTTATTATCATCATTATTTTATTCATAAAAAGTTATTTTAAATTACATTGAAAAAAAAAGAGTACAAACAATACAATAAATTACGTTTTAAAAAATTTAAAAAGTGTTGATTGCTTTATTCGCCATGTTTTCGAGTTTTCGTTATTCTCTTTTCCAGATTTTCTAAAATGTTAAACGAGTCACCTTCCATTTTCGATGTAATATAGCGTCGGAGAACATCTAGAGCAGAAATTGCATCTGTGTAAGACGGTGGCAGTGTCTCGTTTTCCGTGTCTTCAACTTCAACTTCGTCTGACACTGTGTTTTCGTTTACAATATCTTCATAAATTTGTTCTACATTTCTGAAATCTGTTGTTAAAATATATTTATCACAATTGTAGAAATCTTGAATTGAAACATCCTCATCTTCAACAAGACTTCTCCATTCTTCAGGGGTAATGTCATCTTCGTTGATTTCTACATGTGTACTTTGCAGTTCCACTATAAGTTCTTTGTGAATTCCAGCAACGCGAAAGCAGTTTTTTATTGTGGATGAAGAAACTTCTTTCCATGCTGATATTATCATGTGCATTGCTTCCAAGATTGCAAATTTTCTAATTTTTATACTGTCAGCCGAATTGTTTATTAATTTCCTAATTGAAGACTTTCTGTGGTATGCTTTCACACTGTGAATGATACCCAGGTCTAATGGTTGCAACTTGCTAGTGCAATTAGCTGGTAAGAAATGGATAGTCAAATTTGCAAGTCCAGGGATATTTGGAGTATGTGCAGTGCATCGGTCTATTAAAAGTAAAACTTTTCTCTTTTATAATACAAGCCCGTATCTTTCTTTGAACTTTGTTAGCCAACCAGCCGAAGCCTGAAAATTTTGCATTCCAAACTTTTCTGCCAGAATAATAGCATTTTCTTTAAATATCATTCCGGAAATTGGAATGTTAGATGCTCTTGCTTGATGAAACCATTGCAGGACTGCCTTCTCAAACTCTTCTGATCGGCCACATTGAATTTTCTGCCGTTTGGATTTGGATCCCAAACCAAATTTTTGTGCTGCTTCAAGAATTTTCTCTTTGCTTGCTAAAATGCCTTTGAGAGTAGACTCGGGTAGCAGAAATTGTCTTGCGAATTGGAGTTTTGTTATTCGAACACTTTCTTTCCAGTTTTCAATAATTTTCACTTTTTCGTGTAGCGTAAGAGGCTTTCGCATTGATGCCATTTTCCTCTGCTTACCTCTTATTTGTACTGGAATGAGATCCTACACAACCATGAATTCTCTAAACATGAACACGTGCTTCCCAGAAGGAGTGAGAGAGGGGTGCTTTTGGACAGTTCGTAAATCACATGACAACATGGTAGGTACAATAGAGTGATTCCACACCCGCACTAAGAAATTCGATCCACCAGGGAAGAATGTTGGATCTTCCGAGAAACTGTAATCCCCCCCCCCCCTCCCCCGGTTTTTTTCACTGCAACAAGTCTATGATTGCAACAAACATAAAGGAAATTTCGGGTCTGTTATTGAAACCAAACTCCCCCACAGAAAGTAACCCTCTAGTAGATAAAATGTTGAAGTAAAAGATTATCATGTAAGGAAAAATCGTCGTTAAATAGAAACAAAATCGTCTTAAAATAGAATTTTTTTATGTCGGAGGGACCGGGACCGGGAAATATCGTCTTTAAATAGAGATCGTCGTTAAGTAGAGCGTCGTTAAACAGAGAACCAACTGTATATATATATATATATATATATATATATATATATATATATAATATACTCTATATGTTGCATATTTTATAAAACTCTTAATAATTCATTTTTTTACTACACTAAGCATTTATGATTATTCATTTATTCCAATTTTCCAAGGCCGTCCTGGCATTAATCAGCAACGAATTTACTGGGAGTGTATGGTGTATGCTGTACAGCAGGGGTGGGTAGATTTTTCCAGGGTACGGGCTACTTCTAATTTTTTCAAGGTGTTGGGATCCACCCAGTGACGTAAGTGTGGTGAGCTAAAAAAAAGGTCTACAATATTTATTAAAACTTAATAATAAATACGGAATATGTACTTACCTACATAACTACAAGAAAAAAACTTAATCTTTTATAAACGCGTTTAAAGCAAATTGCGTCGGTGTTCGATAAATATGTTTCTTTTAGTATGCGCGTCTTAGGTCTTAGTAAAGGCGATCACCCCAAAATGTCTTGGTGGTCCACCGGCCGATCGCGATCGATTTAATGCCCACTCCTTCTGTACAGCATTGTTTCTTTCTAATTCAGGCTGAGTATTTACCTGAAAATTCCCTTTTCAAAATTTGTCATTGTTATTTCAGGTTTTATGTGTTATTTGGTATGATTCTAAACAAGAGATATTTTTTTCCGAATCACTGAGCATCTTTTAGAATCAATGATAACTCTATGCTTGATTTTACTCTTCAACCTACCGAGGGCCACTCCAATAAATTGGTGAGCTCACTCTGGGCAGCTTTCTATCGTTTGTACAATTATGCTTCATAAACAGGTGAAATCTGCTTGAAAAGTGACCGCTACATGCTTTCTGTCTGAAACAAATTTTTGTTTTTATCTTATGTTTTTCTGATAAGCACTATACATTCAATATCTATATATATTTTTTCTAAAAGGTGTTTTTGTTTTATTCGTTTTTCTTCCTTCATACTTAAACAGAATCGATAAATGAGGTACCATTTTAAGGATTAAGATCTCCGATTCTTGTGAATTGTTAATTTAGAATTACACATCTTATTTTTTGTTTAAAAAATCGAAGTATAAACATTATAAACAATTTTTCCTCCCGTAGATGGCGCGCGCGCTAACTTTTTTTAATTTTACCATTATCAATCGCACTGAACTTCTAAATTTAAAAATCTTTTGCTTTTATTATCATTCTGTGAATTCATTAATGACTTTCTTTATTGGCAATATCCGTGTAGGTGTACATTATTCTTTTTTTTTTAAGTTCTGTTATTTTTTAAAATATTTTTTGAAATAAAAATTTTAATTAATTAATACATATTTTTTCCAAAATAATCATTATTCTAAAAGTAGAGTATTTCTAATAGAGATATGTTTATTACATAGAGTCTCTAAAAATTTGAAAAAGCCGTTTGAAGAGGCCGTTTTTAAAACTTGCCACAGGCTCCACGATGGATCTGCCCGGCTCTGCCTTTAGTGTAATGCATATTTCTAAGAGGCGGTGCTCCCTTAAGGGGTCCTCCAGGACACAAAATTGTTCGAATTTTCAAAAAAAATTTGATTGCAATAAAAATTTTTTTGTTCTTTTACGCTCAAAATAATGTTTAAATCATGTTTCTATCTGAATTAGAACAGGATAAATTATTATTTTTTTGCAAAATTCTAATATTAGCCAATCGTTGTTTAAACCTGTAAGTGCGTTTTACTGCATGATGGGGTTTTTCCCCATTTCTCGCCTTTAAATTGTTATAAGTCAAGAACGTGAAAGATGAATGGTTGAAACATGGAACATATCTTTTTAAACTATTTTACTTTGATTTTGATTCAGAAAATTTGAAAAATATATTTACTTTTGAAAATATAATTTTTTAAAAATAAGATACATAATTTTTTTTTGTAATTTTTATTCTAAATATTTTAAATTTCTTTAAAAATTAATATTTCAAAAAATGCTGAATCAAAATTAAAATTTATATATTTCTGTTTAATTAAATGAAAAAATTTTGAAATTCGACTAATAATATTTCAAGTTATAAAGATGTTAAATTACCCAAATTTTATTAAAAATTTCGAATTTTAAAATTTTTTAAAAACTTTTTGAGAAAATTTATAATGTGATTTTGTTTACAAATTATATGGTTGACCATCACAAAAATATTCCAAATTTTAACTCAATAAATAAAAATTATTTTTAAATGTGTCCCAGACCCCCTTAAATGAATGGCCAGCAGTCTCGCCCTTTACTAAGGCAAATGGCGTCATAGCCAATCTTCCTGGCATCTGTAATAAATAAATAAACAAACATTCTAAGCGAAATTTTGGTCATCTTGGCGAATTTTCGGTGAAAAAATACGTAAGAAAAGCATCCCAGGTATTACAACATTTTTAAAATTTTTATTCAATTAATGTTATAATGTTAGATTGATTTGATTTCATCTTCAAAATATTCATATTCAAAAAGATTTTTTCCCAACTATTTTTCAGCGTTTAAAGTGTAAGCACTTCTCAACTGACTTAACTCAATTTAACTCAAGTTTTAACTGAGCATGGAAATTTTAAGAGCTATTTGCATTGTTTTAATTTAGTGAGCAGTGGACTTTGAGCTTGCGGTGATGCTGATGAAGATGTTGAACATTTTCTTTTTCACTGCAAATTGCATGCGAGCGCCCGAGCTATCTTAAAGGAGGATTTGATACGTCTGTCCATTTGTTGGCCTGCTGTTTTTACAGATCTCGTTAAGAGTGTTGATAGTCTTGCTGTCTTGCGAAATTTTGTTTGTAATTTAAGGGGACTCACGACTCTTTAAGTCGAGGAAATAAGGAATATTTTCATACTTTTTGACTCTTTGTAACTATTTCAATTTACTCCCAATTTTTCCAAATTTTATGTATATGATAAATTGATATATTTATTTTAATAAACAGATTTTCAACCCTCAAAATAATTTTAAATAATTTTTTTAAAAAATGCTTTAGATATACCTTGTTTTTTAAGCATTTTTATTGTATACTGGCTTGCGCGCAGAACTATGAAATTAATTTTACACTTAAATGTATAATTCCTGTTTTATATTTAAAATAAATAATTCAAAATACAATTGAACGTAAAACATTCAACATTAAAATATTTTATCAATTTTTTTAAAAATGCTCAAAATATACTTAAAATTTCCTTAAATTTTTGCATTCATTTACCCCTGAAAAAGTAACAAAATGTACAGTGATTGCAATAATTCTAGTTCAGACGCAATAAAATAACATGATTATGCAGTGATAAAAATTTCATGGAATTATGTTTCATAGTTTTAGATATATCAGTCGCGGAATGATGCAAAATTACATTTTGAGAAAAATGAGTTTAAAATTTTTCTTACTATAAACTTGATCAGTAATTAAATATTTAGACTATCAATATATCCGGAACTAAGCGGAATATTTTCATGCGGTTTGATTTATGTTGTTCAGAAATGATCAGGCTGTAACATATATTTTTTTCAAAAATCGAATGTTTTAAAGATTTAAGGGTAGTGAGTCCCCTTAAATTTTTAATTCTTCTTGTTTTGTGTTTTTCACTTACTTCTGTAAGCCTCATGTTATACCTTGTGGTGCATGAGGAGATTTCAAATGAAACAATAAGAAAAAATTTAAAAAATATAAGTTGGGATCAGAGATTAAAATAACAGAATGTACCCCCAAAATTTTACCTTTTGATCTATACCGAAATTTCTAAGCAAGTTATTGCCCCAAAATTGCGCTCTTAATCACGATCTATCAAGAGGAAAGGCGTATTCCCCTTTCTCGACTCTAAGATTAAATTCAAATGCAACTCACAAATCTCCACCTCGAAGGAAATCATGAATGTCAGTTCCTGAATAATCAGCTCTCTTCAAAGTTAAAATATTTTGCGAGGATAAACAGAATTTCGAGGATAAGAATGCCATCTCAAAGGTCTCCAACAAAGTTCCGCTTGGATTCTGCTAATTATCAAATTCCTTTTCTTTATTTTTCACTAGTTTCAATGGGTTCAAAGATTTGTTACCATAGCAATATTCATGAGGTCCGTTTCATACTTTTATGCATATGTAAATTGGGTTTGAGTTGTGGAATACAAAATGGTGAATCAATACGACTCGTTAACAAACAGTTGGTAAGTAGCCAATTCACCTTGTTAACATATCCAGAGGAATGTTTATGGGGATTGCATGAGCTAAAAACTGGTGTTTTGCTTTAAAAAAGGGGGGCAGTTAGTAAAATTTTGCGAAAATTATCTTTAATGTTAATGATTTTAATTGCTCTGGACAGTTTTTGATCGGATGTAATGATTGCATGGTTCACGGGGATCATGTATTCATTTTAGGAGGTATGATTTATAGACACTTTTTACCTAATCTTTCTTCCAATAGGTTAGTGTCACGATCAGAAAAATAGGCAATCCGGATATTATCACGGAACTTATGATTAATCATACTAACAAACGAGACATCAAGCGTAAAATTAGCTACATGGGAATGCATATGCTCTGGTATCCAAAATTAAAATTTTCTGTCAAATAAGCTAACCCGCAAAATAAAAGGTAACCAGATATATTCATAACATTTAATTATTTTTTTGTGTATTTTACTAGAAAAAACAATTTTTTATTTTCAGTAACATATTAGATAGAGATTTTTGGAAAATATTTTCTGTAGTGTATTTGAGAAATTCTTTGCATCCCTTGTATTAGAAGAGAACGTAACACTTTAAAAATATATTCTGACAACCTGTTACAACAAATATTTCCTCAGCTTATCAGGAGACAGATTTATTTCCTTTTTTGCTCCTTTTAATACCAAGATATCCGTGAGATCAAATGCTATCGCAGTGTTCAGTGACACTGAAAATCTACTAAAATATTAATGTTTATGAACGGTGTTATTTTTTCCCTAATGTATAGTATTTTTTTTACAGGGTGAAGCTATGCATTCGTATATAATCTCACATCATGTATGTATGTATGTATGTATGTATGTATACATACACACACACACACACACACATATATATATATATATATATACATATATATGTATATATTTTCCAACTGATTTCAATTTATCCATCACAGAAAGGAAAAGCTAAATGAAAATTGCAATAACTTTAAAAATGAAATTATACTAGTAAGAACTCGTAAAGACGTCTATGCTTGTGAAGCCAATGAATTTAAAATATAAAGTAAATGATTTCATTTACATCTGGTTAAGGATACGACAAAAAAGTCTAGAACAACATTTCTTTGAAAAAGAAATTCAGCATTTCTAGAACGAGAATCTGCTCTATAACAGTTTTTAGATTTCTTCCCTTTTTGAAATGAACACTCCATTTCAAGAAATTACTGCCGAAACTGGGAATTATACTCTAGGGTTAGTATAATCATGCTGCCGAAAAAAACAGAGTCTAGCATTTATTTAGAGACTGAAATGGATGATTCTGTTAAAAAAAGATTCCAATGGGAACAGCAATATGTTGCCTACTAAAATGATTCCCGTATAAGCGAATATAAATACTCGTCTATACCTTCCATCTCAAGCGAGTTGTTATTGGTGCCAATCCTTCGCGATCTAGCGCCCGCTAGATGAAATCCATGAGTTCGTGCACCCTACCAAAATCAAGCACTAAAAGTGGACACGAGAAGACGTTATCAAGTGCAAAGCCTGAACAACCGAGGGTACGTTCAGGAGAAGCCGGATTCTCCTTACACTTAATAGCGCATATAGATTGGTGCAGAGTTCTCTGCCTGCAGACCCCCGACTCCTATCATCACATTAGTCACGGTAACATTAGACACGGTATTTAGAACCACCCCCATTCCCGCCCCCAAGATTTCTTTGATCTGGTGTCTCCCCCGACCCCGCTCGACACCATTTGACCCGCCGACCCCCCGCCCTTTCTTTGATGGACCGCCAGAGGAGGCGATCCACGCATAGTACAGAGTACAGAGTGAACATAAATCACTGGATTCCCCAAGGCACAGGCAGAGAACTCTGCACCAATGTATATGCACCATAATACAAGTTGGGAAGACCCTGCTGCCATATACATTTTAAACAACCACTGATAAGCGGTGAACAGCCGTTTGGTAAGATCTACCTCCCAGAAACTCTAGGGCACCCCCGGATGCTTCCGGCCATACCAATGATGGACTGGAGGGGTGAGCCAATCGTGCCTGTCTCCATTTTTTCTCCCCGGAACAACTCGAGGAAGCTGATGGAATAGTCAGTTGTCTCTGTCTCGGCGGAGCCCCTGTTAGCTAAGCTATCAGCAACTTCATTTCCTGTGACATTAACATGGGAGGGAATCCATTGGAAGTAGACATCCCGATTCTTGGCCAAGTGTTTCAACTTGTCGAGTATTTGAATACCGACGTAATCACAAATTTGATTCCAATCCTGCAGGTGTTGTATTGAGCTTCGGCTGTCAGTAAGGATCCAGAGTCCCCGTCACTGGAGCCGGATTTGAGAAGGATAGCCTTTTAACTCCTCATTAATAGCTATTAATTCGCTCCTGAAGACAAACCAATTATCTGGATTACGTCTAGAAAGCTCAATAAAAATGCCACCCTCGATAAAAATGCCACTTCCAGAGTGGTTCCCCTCTAACCCCTTCCAGAGTGGTTTCCCAAGCGAGTTAACTCAGCCATCAATGATCAACATTGCTCTCAATTTAGAAGGAGAAATATATATATATATACACACACTCTGTCAAAAAAAATATATGCACCCAGAAGAAATCGAGCTACTATCACGAAACTTGGCAGAAATGTAGTCTGCTAAGAGATATGCAAATGATTAAAATTTCGGCGCCAATGAGACGAAGGTAAGCGTGCTATGCGCATATGAGATGCGCAGCTGGGAGAGTTTAAGAGCATGATTGCTCGTGCCATAGGGTTATTCAAACAAATCTGTCGACTAGGATGGACGGTATTGTGACTAGAGATGCCTCTGAGACGTAACCGGTGACAATACGACCAATTGTCGGACTATGAAAGGGGGTGTATAGTAGGTCTCAGAGAAGCAGGATGGTCGAACAGGCAATATCGGCCGCCTCCTCGGTCGGAGCGATATGGTAGTTGCTCGGTGTTGGCAACAATGGTTCACGGAAGGGATAGTCTATCGTCGCGGAGGGTCAGGGCGTCCCAGGAACACAAATGCGCGCGAGGATCGCGCAATCATAAGAGCTGTCACGTCCGCACCAACAACATCGCTAGAATCGGTTCGACGCCATTTATCCCCTTCCACACATCCGGTGGTATCAAGGGAAACCATTCGGAGACGACTGGCCGACGCAGGTATAAGGAGCCGACGTCCATTAAGTCGCCTACCACTGACCCCACATCATTAGCAGTGTCGATTGCTTTTTTGTCGACCTCGGCTAGCTGGAGTGTGATCGACTGGAGGCGTGTGATCTTCAGTGATGAATCCACATTCAGTCTCAATGCTGATGACCAGCACATACGCGTTAGGCGGCCAGGCCACCGGTTCGATCCGGCATTTGTTGTCGAGAGGCATACGGCGATTACACGAGGTGTGACAGTGTGGGGAGCGATTTGTTGGGACACACGATCACCTCTAGTCGTCCTTCAACGCACTTTGACGGCACGCAGTTACGTGGACGAGATTTTAACGCCAGTTGTACTGCCTATGCTATCAAGTCACCCAGGTGCCATTTATCAGCAAGACAACGCTCGTCCACATACTGCGCGACTCTCCCAACAATGTCTTCAAGGATATGACATACTCCCATGGCCTGCCAGGTCACCAGACCTCTCGCCAATAGAGTACGTCTGGGACGTGCTTGGAAGACAACTGTAGCCGTCTCGGAATTCTGGTGAATTAACTGCCCAGTTGCAAAGATTATGGCATGATCTTCCGCAGGAGGTCATAGGTGACCTCATTGATTCGATGCCACGCCGTATTTCGGCTTGTATAGCTGTCAGAGGTTGATTTACTACTTACTGATTTGTAACCTTTTTCATGCCATATCTTCTTAATAAAACGGTCTGATCTTCTGAATTTGTAATCATTTGCTTATCTCCTCCTACACTACATACATGTTAAGTTTCGTGATAGTAGCTCGTTTCCTTCTGGGTGCATATATTTTTTTGTGACAGAGTATATATATATATATATATATATATATAAATTATAAAACTAATGCCTAACGAGGGATTTGGACCTATGAACTATGATGACGAGGAATAGAGTCTAAACTTTAGAGTCGTTGTGCGGCCGTGATGGAAAACACAGCGAATAATTTAAACTCTCCAGAGAATCGTCAGTGTATTAAAATTCCCTTATAAATGTCATATGCAAAACACCTTATTTGTATATGAATTTTTAGAACACCCGTAATGAACTTCGCATCGAAGCAGTTTGGGAATCAACGTGCTCTGCAGACTATCGGCAAGTAGGGAATAAAACATATCTGTATTACAAAACTGTCTCATATCTATGCAATAACCCATCATAATAACACTTCAAACTTATAGATTATTCTGCGTGATACGCCAGAGAAGCGTCACCAGATAGATATACATCAGCGGAAGAGTATCGCAGATAAAGTATTGTGTTTAGTCTTCGCTCTTTTTTTTTATGACATGTACTCACCCCGCGACATTTCTGCTATCCCCATCGGTACAGTTATCTTCCGTCACGTCAAAGGAGATACATGTCACGAATCAAATAGATCAGTCATTCTCGATTAATTGAAGGGTAAAGGGTGTGTTTTCTTTTTCCGAAAGGAGTTTTTAGCCTTCCTCTAGCGAGTATTTTAGTAAGATGGATCGCTCCGCGGATACTGCTCCGTGCCGAAAAATGCTGGGTTTCAGATTTAAATAAATAACTGCGCGTGACTAACGTCTCCTCATTTTTATTTCCTGATTTCATGTGATTTGTTTTAAAATGCATAAACAGGATTTTTTTCCTTCTCTTTCCTCTATGTTTCATAGGGGCAAACATTATTTAACGATAAAAAGAAGTTTGACTCCAGAGGGGGTTTGTTAGTGATGCTATAGAATTAGGAAAGTAATTCTATGGTATTAAATATCATGTGAAGATAATCATATATTGTTGGTTGCCTAAATCCGTCTCCTTAGCAGTGATGATAATTTATTTAAGCATTCACTTTTTTAAAGTTAGTATAAGCAACTAATACTGATTAAAGTTTTGTCAGAATAATTGCAACAATTTCTATTTTTCACACACAGACAGAAATACAAAAGGTGTGTCCCTCATCTTAGTTTAGAATAGGCATAAATGAAACGGAATTGTCAATGTGATTTGCATGTCAAAATATGACGGCATTCAGAATATACTACTGACAAAGGGTACATTTGTATTTTCTGTTTAGAAAATGTTTGTGAAAACAAAATAATAAAACCTTGTCTTTTTCTAGATATCCCTTTCCTTATCGATTAAAAGCGTGCAGAAAATAATATTGCCGTGATACCTGGAGGCCGTAGACTTCCTCTGTCAGTGTTTGGACCATTAAAAAGGGAAACTGACCCTTTGAGCATGATTTTGATACGAATAATATTATCAAAAGCATTTGTGTGTTTTACAAACAGACTTTATTATAATGTAAATGATGATATATGTTTAGTTTTAATTGTTCAAGTAGCACTTTTTATTTCAAAATTAGTAACAACTTTTTTTAAGCAAACTTTCTAAGAGAGTTTGGTTGGTTTACAGGGAAATTTCCCCCTGATTTCCTTTTACGTATAAGCTAACTTTTGAAATAGTTTTGAACTAACTTTCAAAAGAGGAACTTTTCATTTCACCCTATTAGATAGGATGAAACGCCAGGGGACGTTTGGCTTAAGACCTAACCAGCTTAGTGACGCGCATAAAATGTGATTGCTGTTTCGTCGTCACAATATTTTAGACTTTTCAAACGAGTGGATTGATTTAATGAGTTAGAAATTCAAATAATGAGACATTCGGTCTATTAGCAAGTAAATGATGTTGTAAACAATTAACTATTTCCTTTATCTTGGCGCACCTGTGTATGGTCAAGTTCCCCTCGGAAATTTTTTTACGAAAACTCAGCAACAAAAGAAATTCATTTATTGTTATCTGAGAGTGCACTTAAAAAAGAGCAAATAAATACAGCTGGATTGTCAAATATATTTCTACTCATAGACCACACCGTAGGACACCTTAAATTTATTAAAATTATTTTACTTCTAATTATACAAATCCTTTCCTTTTGTCTTGTATTTCATGGGATAGTTCGGACTTGTTGATAGCCGTTACACTTAATAAATATTTTCTTACTTCAGATACATCGATAACGATGAACGGGAAAGACACACTTGCGTTTCTCTCGTAAGCACTTCACGTTAGAATGCTTTCATTGTCTTGCCTAAATGGAATTTAGCCGTGTTTCTCCTTCGCGATCCCGAAATAGAATGCAAGGTTGTTTTTTGAAGATTTGCTGGCGCAATTTTTTTTTTTTTTAAAGAACGCGAATTTGGCTGAAAACGAGTCATCAAATGGGAAATAATAACGTAATAACTTAGCAGGGGAATTTTCTTTGGTGATATGGGTGTATTTATTTCTGTTTCTTGTAAGGCAAGTTGGGGTAACTGGGTCATGGATTTTCAACTTTTCTATATACTATACTTTTAACACATTAGAATTATACTAACATGTATAATTTAAAAAAATAGTTGTATTACATGCATTTTAGTAAGTCTTAGGGAGTCTGTTTAAGCTATAATATTGATTTTTATATATATATATATATATATATATATATATATATATATATATATATATATATATATATATATATATATATATATATATATATATATATATATACCCTCTTCATTACCGCGGTCCACATTTGTGGACCTTCGCTTCTTAGCCTCTAAAAACATGCCATGAGAAAATTTGTAGTTCTAACCTCGCTGTTACATACGTGGATGTTCACGCTTTCTGTCAATTCTAATAAATGGCAGAAGTTGTAAGGCGTTTGGGTAGAATTTCACATTACAGAAGTGATTTTCCAAAAATGGCGTCATCTCAGCGTGCACGAAAACGTAAGAAATTTTCATTATTGTATAATTTAGTTATTCACAAAAGAATTTTATTTCTTTAGACTTATTATTTCTATCATCTGTATGAAACTTTTCATTTTACATTAACCTAATATTAAAAACTAATATAGTCAAGAACGTGCAGGTACGCTTATGTGTACCTTCGTATATATGGCTAAATTATGACTGTAATAGTGATCATGTGAAATCCCATTGTACTATGAGTATTAATTTATATCTATTTAGTAATATTTTTAAGGGTTTTTCAGTTAAGTGATTAATGTTTAGGTACATCTAATAACTATCTTTCTGGATTTTTTTCCCCATAATTTTGAAATTTTACTCCCAAAATTAGATAATTTAAAAAAATTAATGTTAGCTAATATGACTTATCAGACGTATCTAGTGATAGTGATGATGATTGTCCCATTTCTAAAGAAACAACTATCAATGCGTCTGATGTAGATCTATCATCAGATAGCGATGATTCAAGTGGGTCATCTATTAATATTTCTAAGACAGCTGCTGTCAAGAAAAAACAAGCAGCCGGAGGTCTCTGGAAATCTAAAAAGTATATACATAAATCTTAATTAAAATATTTTTATTTACAAGGTGTCCATAATTAAAGTCCCACTTTCAAAAGGCTGCAAAAAAAGAACCACTGGTCAGAATGACTTCAAATTTGAACTGGATTTACTGGAAGAAGGGGGAAACGATTTGGCACAATAAAAAAGTTCCAAAATGTATCAATAGATGACGCTGTAACATTTTGGAACTTTTTTTTATTATGCCAAATCGTTTCCCCCTTCTTCCAGTATATTCAGTTCAAATTTGAAGTCATTCTGACCAGTGGTTCTTTTTTTGCAGCCTTTTGAAAGTGGGACTTTAATTAAGGACACCCTGGATTTTCCATAATTAAAGTCCCACTTTCAAATGGCTGCAGAAAAAGAACCACAGGTCAGAATGACTTCAAATTTGAACTGAATATACTGGAAGAAGGGGGAAACGATTTGGCATAATAATAAATGTTTCAAAATGTTAAAGCGCCATCTATTGATACATTTTGAACTTTTTTTATTATGCCAAATCGTTTCCCCCTTCTTCCAGTATATTCAGTTCAAATTTGAAGTCATTCTGACCAGTGGTTCTTTTATTGCAGCCTTTAGAAAGTGGGACTTTAATTTTGAACACCCTGTATATAATGTGAAATATTTATTCTATTTTATCCAATTGCACAGTTTTATTTTGTTTGATGAAATGTTATTACACATTATTATTAATTTATTTTTCTTTTCTTTTAAATTCAGGATGCCTTCAAAGGGTCCGTGCTTAGAAGATGATATCTTAGAAGATGTTCCAGAGCCACCATTACCTTTCAATTCATTTTTTGAATACTTGAATGTTGCATTTTTTGAAGAAGTTGCAAATCAAACAAACTTATATTAGGCACAAAAAAAAAGAGATCACAAATCTGTTAAAACTACAGCTAATGAAATCATGAAACTGGTAGGATTGCATGTTTTAATGGGAACATTGAAATTCCCGTAGGCAAAGCTGTATTGGTCTTTAGATTTATCCATTAGTTGTTTTATAAAAACAATGAGTAGAGACAGACTTTTTGAGTTACACAATTATTTGCATTTTGCAGATAATGAGTCGGGAAAAGATAATTGTGATAAATTATGGAAAACTCAAGTTTTCCTAAATCCAATCCGAGAAAAATGCTTTACCTTACCACGTCCTAAGCATATCTCTCTTGATGAACAAATTATTCCCTTTTCTAGACGCTGCATGTTTCGGCAATATGTGCTGTAGCGTACTGGAAATAGAGGTTATTTTTCCCGAACCCCCACAAGCTCTTGGAAAACACAGCTGCGTGTTTTCAAGGAATGTGTTGTTCGGTTCCACCAGTTTCGGAACCCGTGGGGGAATTAAAGACCGTTTCCCTCACAAACAAGCCACTAAAGCTGTCAACTTAACTTTTCGGAATGTAATAAAGTTCGGCTTCTCCAGAAGAACTGTCAGCCGATAATCTGGAGGCTCCTCCACCCCCTTTCTGAAAAATCCAGACATTGGGGGAGACGTTTCATAGATCCCGCACAGAAGAGATGCTTCATAGATTCCGCACAGTATAGACGTATTTTTCCTAGGCTCCTGGGTATTTGGGCTGAGAATGGGCCTGGAGCGTGTGTTTGTGAATCTGCACGTAAATGAAGTGATTACATCGGAAGTGTTTAATGTTTAATTCTTTTTGTAAATAAATCTTGTTATGTTTTGTTTTAAAAATTTGGCTTTCGTTTTAATTAGAACTCTGTCTTTCTTTGGTATGGATCAATAGTAGTAAAAATTCTTAAAAATGCCTCAGACAGTTAACAGCCTTGTCGTGATGCCACAGTGCCTAATAAACCAAATCCTCTTGGATTTAAAAATTTTGTTTTATCTGTAGTAGATGGCTTAGTTTTAGATTTTATTATCTACGATGGTAAAGGATGTGTTCCTGTAGAAGATATGAGTAATTTGGGTGTCGGTGGTGGCAGTGTTAAGCGTCTCTCTGAAACTATTCCTCAAGATTCTACGCACATAATTTATACCAATAGTATTTTACTGGAATTAAATGTGCAGAATATCTTCTTGACTGGAACTGTGAGGAATAATAAAATTGGAACCGTTCAACAGAAATTGAGAAGTGATAAAGAAATCAAGCGAGGTGATGAAAAAGTGTGTGTGTTGAAATGGTAGGACACTTTTATCAACATGTGTACTGTCTTAGATGGTCTAAAGAAGAGAAGAAAAAAGTTAGTATACCTCAACCTGACATCATACTTCTATGGGTGGTCGTTGATGGGTCGTTGATGGGTCGATTGATGGTTCTATGGGTGGTCGTTGACATACGTCTATGGGTGGTCCTATATTTTCGTCTCTCTGAAAATATTCCTCAAGATTCTACGCACATAATTTATACCAATAGTATTTTACTGGAATTAAATGTGCAGAATATCTTCTTGACTGGAACTGTGAGGAATAATAAAATTGGAACCGTTCAACAGAAATTGAGAAGTGATAAAGAAATCAAGCGAGGTGATGAAAAAGTGTGTGTGTTGAAATGGTAGGACACTTTTATCAACATGTGTACTGTCTTAGATGGTCTAAAGAAGAGAAGAAAAAAGTTAGTATACCTCAACCTGACATCATACTTCTATGGGTGGTCGTTGATGGGTCGTTGATGGGTCGATTGATGGTTCTATGGGTGGTCGTTGACATACGTCTATGGGTGGTCCTATATTTTCGTCTCTCTGAAAATATTCCTCAAGATTCTACGCACATAATTTATACCAATAGTATTTTACTGGAATTAAATGTGCAGAATATCTTCTTGACTGGAACTGTGAGGAATAATAAAATTGGAACCGTTCAACAGAAATTGAGAAGTGATAAAGAAATCAAGCGAGGTGATGAAAAAGTGTGTGTGTTGAAATGGTAGCACACTTTTATCAACATGTGTACTGTCTTAGATGGTCTAAAGAAGAGAAGAAAAATGTTAGTATACCTCAACCTGACATACTTCTATGGGTGGTACAGATCTTTTTGATAGGTACTTAGCACAGTTAGAACAAAAAAAAATAGCCAATCCGTGTATTTACTCATTTTGTAGATCTAGCAATCTCAAATTGTTGGATTTATTATGTACGCTATCAGAAAGCAAATAAATTGAAACATATGTCCGTTTTGGAATACAGACGCACTTATAAAATATGAAGGAATCAAAAATGTCGTTGCACGTAGAGGAAGACCTAGGATTTCTTCCTGAAGCTCAGAAGATGATGATATTCCAAGAAAACAACGCAAAGTTATAAATCAACCCATGAAAGATATACGTCTTGATAATGTGGGGCATTTTCCAAGATATATGGACGATAAGAATGCTTCAAAATGTCGTCTAGCAGGATGCAAATCGAGAACAAGAATTATGTGTATTAAATGCAAAATGTACTTATGTATCCTAAAATACAATTGCTTTGAGAAATACCACACACAGTAAGATATTTTATTTGATAATGTATAAATGTTTAAAAAGACAAAAACCATTGTGTGTGTGTTTTAGCAACACGAAATAAGCCATAAACTGTGCATTTGAATTTTTTGTCATAATGTAATATGTCAATAATAATTAGTTGTAGTTTTTTATTTGAAATATTAAAGCATTGTACTTAGATAAAAATTCAGATTTTTTGATTTGATTTTCTTTCTAAAGAATTATTAAATCCATTCATTATTATACTTAAATCGACTATAATACAATAATATGTATATTTGTACCTGATTTAGATACTATTTATCATTTGAAATATTTAAGTATTGTTACTTTGTTAAAACCTGAGGTACACATAAGTGTACCTAAAATTATTGGCTCCCCTAACAGTAAAATTTATGTTTTCTCTATTTTATTATGACTTATGAAGGTAAAATAGAAATTTGGAACTGTTAAATATTTTTTTGCAATATTCCTTTATACTTCAGTAGTGAAAAGAGGCTGCATATATATATATATATATATATATATATATATATATATATATATATATATATATATATATATATATATATATGTATATGTATGTATATATGTATATATATATATATATGTATATATATATATATATGTATATGTATGTATATATGTATATATATATATGTATATTAGTTTACAAATGTAAATTACTTAATAGGAAACAAAAAAGAGTAAATAAATTTTGGGCGCTAAGCTGCTCACAAAAATATTTACGATATATAGATATTTAAAATTAAGATGAATAAAAGGGCAGATGCGACCATTTAATACTCCTATAACCTAAAATAAGATAGACATATAAAAATAAGCAAAAAACGGAAGTGGAGGTGGTATAGTTGATGACTGGGGCGGGGGGTTGTGTTAAACATGTTTAACCGGGGTTGAGGGGTCACACCCCCCCCCCACCCCCCCAGTCATCAACTATACCACCTCCACTTCCGTTTTTTGCTTATTTTTATATGTCTATCTTATTTTAGGTTATAGGAGTATTAAATGGTCGCATCTGCCCTTTTATTCATCTTAATTTTAAATATCTATATATATACACTGCTTGCCACTGTAAATGCAACACCCTGAAGGAAACATGCAAATAACATGAAATTTACAACATGCATTCGTGGAGGTGAGATATGCAAATGATTAGAATTTCAGCACAGACACACATCACGCGTGCCTGTGGCGCCACTTCAAAGCGCTATTTAAGGCTTGGAGATTTCGACGATTTCAAGTTCGGCAATTGTGTTTTTCTTGTGGTTTTTTCAAAAAAACGATCAATTATGCCTCGTCGAAAACAGCGATCATCTTTTGATCAAGTATCCGAGTTCGACAGAGGAAGGATAGTGGCCTACCGAGATTGTGGATTATCTTTCAGAGAAATCGGTAGTCGTGTTGGACGAAACCAAACAACTGTAATGCGGATATGTGATCGTTGGATACAGGAGGGTACGACGGACCGGCGTGTTCGATCGCATCCACCTCAGCGCACCACTTCA
The DNA here is from genome assembly GCA_907164885.2 of Dolomedes plantarius. Taxonomy (NCBI): domain Eukaryota; kingdom Metazoa; phylum Arthropoda; class Arachnida; order Araneae; family Dolomedidae; genus Dolomedes; species Dolomedes plantarius. Next base: position 156,342,673 of record OU015495.1, on the reverse strand, counting down.
CGTGATGACAGGCAAATTGTGCGCATGGCAGTGACGGATCGCTCAGTCACATCACGAACCGTAGCACAGCACATGCAGTCTGTAACGCATCATCCAGTGTCTGCGCGTACCATTCGACGCCGTTTACGGCAGAGTGGTCTGTCCGCAAGACGTCCATTGCTTTGTTTACCCTTGACGCAGAACCACAGACGTCTCCGCCGCCACTGGTGCGATGACAGAAGGATGTAGACGGCAGAATGGAATGAAATTGTCTTTACTGACGAGTCACGCTTCTGTCTGCAACACCATGATGGTCGCATTCGAGTCTGGAGACACCGTGAAGAGAGGATGCTGAACAGCTGCGTTATGCACCGCCACACTGGTCCTGCACCGGGTATTATGGTATGGGGCGGTATTGGATATCACTCTCGCACACCTCTAGTACGCATTGCCGGTACTTTAAACAGCCAGCGCTTCATCTCCGAGGTGTTGGAGACAGTTGTCCTTCCTTACCTTCAGGGCTTGCCCACAGCCATATTTCAGCAGGATAATGCGCGACCACACGTGGCACACATTGTCCAACGGTTCTTCGTCAATCGCCAGATTGAATTGCTTCCCTGGCCGCCTCGCTCTCCGGATCTTTCGCCGATAGAAAACATGTGGTCCATGGTTGCTCTACGATTGACCCAGATTCCATCCCCAGCTGCCACAGCAGATCAACTTTGGCAACGTGTGGAAGCTGCTTGGTCTGCTGTACCCCAAGGACTCATCCAAAGTCTCTTTGAATCAATGCCGAGGCGTGTGGCAGCGGTGATCTCCAACAATGGCGGCTACTCTGGCTATTGATTTTGGCAGGAACCACACTTCACAGAAGTCTATAAATTTAACCATTTGATACTTGGTCAACATGGTATCTACAAAATAAATTTTGTTGTGATATCTCTTGTCTTTCTTGGTGTTGCAATTTGGGTGGCCAGCAGTGTATATATATATAATAAATAGATGAAAGAGAAAACCAGTAATAGCTCTAAAGCTACTTGCAGCCAGGAACAAATATATATATATATATATATATATATATATATATATATATATATATATATATATATATATATATACACACTCTGTCACAAAAAATATATGCACCCAGAAGAAATCGAGCTACTATCACGAAACTTGGCAGGAATGTAGTCTGGTAAGAGATATGCAAATGATTAAAATTTCGAAGCCAATGAGACAAGGGTAAGCGCGCTATGCGAATATGAGATGCGGAGAGTTTCAAAGCATGATTGCTCGTGCCATAGGGATATTCAAACGAATCTGTCGACTTGGATGGACGGTATTGTGACTAGAGATGCCTCTGAGACGTAACCGGTGACAGTACGAACAATTGTAAGACTTTCAGAGGGGGCGTATTGTAGGCATCAGAGAAACAGGTTGGCCGCCACCTCGGTCGGAGCGATATGGTAGTTGCTCGGTGTTGGCAACAATGCATCACGGAAGGGATAGTCTACCGTCGCGGAGGGTCAGGGGTGTCCCAGGAACACAAATGCGCGCGAGGATCGTGCAATCATTTGAAGCGGCCACGTCCGCACCAACAAGTTTCGTGATAGTAGCTCGTTTCCTTCTGGGTGCATACATTTTTTTGTGCAGAGTGTATATATGTTTTATATAAATATTGTATATATTTTTAAATACAGGTAGGCCCAGTTCCCCTGATAAATAGGGTAAGTAGACCACCCAGATCTATTTCTCATAAGAAAGAGCAGAATCTGTGACTGAGTAACTGGGTCCAATGTTTGTATATCTAGAACAAGTAATATATAAAAAAAATTTTTATGTCAATTCCTACTCAGGTCAACAAAGAAAAATTTGAGTGTGAACTAATAGTAGGAATTGAAAAAAAGGATTGCCTGCCAGAACCTTGCCTACTGTGCGAGATAAGGAGGGGGGGGGGAAAGAGAGAGAAAAAGTTTGTCAGGTTGGGGATTCGATCTCTCAACCTACATGACGGGAGAAGCCCGCGATACCGCAGTGCTACCGTTTACACAGTAACAAGAGGGAAATTACTATTCAAGAGCAAGAGACGCTCTAGGTCTAAAACTAAAATTGATTAATTAAATTTAATTAATGAATTAATATTTGAAAAAACTGTATTAACATCAAGTGTCATCCACTACAAGTTTAAAAACATGTATTTGAACTTGAGTGGATGAATAAAAAGTACTTTTATTAACGATTGAAAATTTGAACAAGATATATATAGGTCTAAAACTAAAATTGTTTAATTAAATTTTATTAATGAATTAATATTTGAAAAAACTGTATTAACATCAAGTGTCATCCACTACAAGTTTAAAAAAATGTATTTGAACTTGAGTGGATGAATAAAAAGTACTTTTATTAACGACTGAAAATTTGAACAAGATATATATAGAGAGAGAGTGTGAACTAACAGTAGGAATTGAAAAAGAAGAAAATTCTACCCCCCCCCCATTTAAAAATAATTTTCAAAATAATTAACAATATTGTAAGTTAGATTGTTGCGAACACCAGAAAAAATAACACACAGAGTGGAATTCCCACCTAATATGTAAAGGAAAAATTTGGGAGGGGATGGCCCAGTTACCCCATGGCCCTGTTACACTAACTTACCGTATGTGATGGAGATGAATTTGAAGATGAGTTCGAACGGAAAAGTCCGTTTCCCAATCATACTTTAGAAACCAACTCCACCAGAGAAATTATTTAAGCGGCTTGTTCCGCTACATGGCACTTCGTCGTACAGCCAGGGCTTAAGAAAATCCACGAACTTATTGCTGATAGTTCACAACGGGCAACACATGTTACAATGAATAGAAAATCAGCCGTAACACTGGATTTGACAAGAAAATTCACCCCATATCGTTCGATTTGCGGATCTAAAGCGACTTACTTTTCCTATAACTTTATTTATTTCATAAATGCATTTATCGTATTAAATAACGCAGACATCCACTTTCACCCGATCAGAAATTTAATATCAATTAGTTTCGTCCCGTTGCACTCCAGAGAATCAAAAGATCTTTATGAATGAAATTCCTATCCAGTCACTCGAGGCGGCGGGAGGGTGGTGTGCTTCTCTTGAATGAAAACATCATGGGATGCGAACATTTTTCACTCTCACGTCACTATAAGTGCTGTTCGAAAGCCTTTTAACGTATTAAAAGTTTTTTTCTTCCTGGAGGTTACAGTGTAAGCCTTTGCTGATATCTATCGCATGGAAAAGTAATTATGGATGATTCTCAAGTTTTCACCGAGAGATATTTTTATTCGAAATTGAAGTGTCAGCCGCATTCACTGAAATGAATGATGAACTTTTCTAAAAGAAATAGAAAAAAAGGAAAAAATATCCCCAGTGAAAACAACTTTAAGAACATAGCCTCAGAATTAATATTACGGTCTAAAACGATGAACAAGATGAACGATATCTCCCCTACCTCCCATCCTTTGTAATGAAAACTTTTTAAGGATACATTTAAAAAAAATTAATTCGTAAGTTAGAGTAAACATACTTCAATTCTGCTGTAACTGAAAAATACTTTTTGGCAAAAAATTGTTTTAAGAATACGTATTTAAAATGAGGAAGTACAGGGTGTTTCAAGAAGAATCATCCGATTTTGAAAATTCATAACTATTCATCTTTTAATCCGTTTTGATCGAATAATGTATAGGCAGAAAGAGGGAAATCTCGAGTTTCACGCAGTTGTGAGTAGCGCTAACGCTCTTCCTTCGTCCGCCACTTTAGTGTTTGTAAAGATGGCGACTGCGCAACAGAAATCATTTTGTGTTCTATGCTTTGCGAAGTGTGAGTCCGTAACAACTGTTCAGCGTGATTTTCGTCAACAAAACCGTGGTAGACTGAAGTTCCTACCTCTCAGCATTAGATAATGGTATAAACAATTCCAAGACTCGGGTTGTCTGTGTACGCATAACAGCCGTGGAAACAGTCTATGCAGACATGCTCGCAAAAGTTTGGGACGAATTTGCCTACCGTATTGAGATATGTCGTGCATCCAAAGGTGGGCATATTGAGCACCTATAACCTTTTCCTTACAGCACACACACACACATATATATTATATATATATGTATATATATATATATATATATATATATATATATATATATATATATATATATATATATATATATATATATATATATATATATATATATATATATGTATATTTATATATATATATATATATTTATATATATATATACATACATATATATATATATATATATATATATATATATATATATATATATATATATATATATATATAGAGAGAGAGAGAGAGAGAGAGAGAGAGACAGAGAGAGAGAGAGAGAGAGACAGACAGACAGAGAGAGAGCGAGAGAGAAATAGAGATATATAACATATAGATATACAACATATAGATATATAACATATAGATATATAACATATAGATATATAACTACTAATAATATTAATTCTTAAATATATCAAGCCTTTTACCCATTAGAACTTTTTTTTGGCAGTTAAACGCGTCCTAATGGAAAGTTTTCATACTTAAATATTAGTATGAAATATAAAGAATGGAAAAATACTGATTCGTATGATTTCACAGCTTTTGTTACCTTTCGAGTCAGATATAGCAAGGAAAAAGTAGACAGTGTTTAGTTCCATTCTAAAGGGGGAATCGGAAAAATGGGCCCCGTAAGCTAAAGGTTAATTTGGTTTGTAAAAAAACTTTATGATTAGTCATGTAATATAAAATTAATTTTAAGTTTCTATGTTCAGTATTTTTCATAATATGCTCATTTAAAATAGGGTCATTCTTTTTGAAACACCCTGTATATTCTTGCTGATGGAAAAAGTGAAAAATGCTCTTCTGAAGACCTGAATTTGGGACACTATTTTTAATAACATTCCTTGGTCTTATGGTCAAGACACTTTTCATAATGAGGAGGCGTGTAGTTCGATTCCCATTGTCATAAGGCTTCTGTGTACTAATCTCAATGTTAACCTATGAAACTACTCACTACAATGTTAACCTATAAAGAAAATTTGCACAAAGATTGCTTACTTCGATTTAAAGATTTTTTTAATTGTACTCCGTAATAGTGAAAAAAAAATTACACTTCGGTTTTTCGTTTAAAAAATGCAAGTAATATTTTTAAATTTAAATTATTAGGGGAAAAAATCTGGTATAGTGTGTCTTAAACGCTCATAAATTCCTTTGAAGGTCGAAATTTATAAAATGAATCTTGTTGCAAGGTGCAGAAAAGTTCAGGCTATCCAATGAAAATAACATTTCATTGGATTATCAGGATTTATGTAGCTGTAAATAGTAGACACAATTTCTCCTTAGGTTAAATCTGAAGTGAGCTAATCCAATAGAGTTAGTACACAGAAGCCTTAAACGGTCGATAAGCAATTTCAAGTTACCTTTTCAATCGAAATCTTATCCCAGTTCCAATGAAGTTAAAAGGTTCCCGCAATGATACGGCAACGCGGCTAGCGGAACTCAGGAAATTTGGTCCTATACGACTAAGATTCTGACCTAATAACTGGAGTTTTATGTTAGGCTATCATTGACTAACCAGGGGGCTTCACCTCACTGTTTTTTTTGGTTTCATTTATGATGCCAAACAATAATCGCTTTCTTATATTTTTCTTTTTTCTTTAACCTCAGATGGTGGTCCACTGGTAAATTTCGGGCAGCAATAGCTTACTGTAAAAAATGAAATACTGCATTAGGTTATTAAAGCTTCCGATTTCAGGGTGTAATGTTTTTGGGTAGCGGGTATATCAGTTTTCCATGTTCGTGTACTTCCATCTTCGTGTCATGCCCAAAGCAACATACCATTTTTATCGTGAACGGTGGTTCCGCAGAGTAGAGCGTGTCTTGTGACGTGAAAATTTGTGTCGCTGGTTACGCGTCGCGGGATCAGGGCTGATCCCCCCAAAATTGATCTTACCAGATTTCGACCAAGTCGTGCTTTTGTCGATGTCGATGCTCGATACCGTCTAAATATTCGTTTGTCTTTTCTTTTTTGTACCCCGGCTCCCGCGGTTCTCGACATCACACTAATTTCGCCGTCATCGGCTGAAAGCCAATGGTGATATCTTATTTAATTATTATTATTGTTATTACTTTTAGTGTTTCCTCTCTTGGAGTTTGACTTAGAGATTGTTCAAAATTCTTCTATTTCCTCTCGTCTATTCTATGGTAGTTATAGATAGCCAGTGGTGATATTCTTATTTAATTAATTAATTTATATTTTTTTGATTGTTTCCTCTCATGGAGTTTGACTTAGAGATTGTTCAAAATTTTTCTATTTACTCTCGTCTATGTTGTTGTTGTTGTTGTTGTTGTTGTTGCTTATGCCACTTGATCGACAGCAACATCAGATCAAGTCCTCAAGGCTATGGGCTATGAAGGTGCGGCTCCTGTTTTGACTGGCACCACAAGGTCGGAGCCAGACTTAACCAAAGGACCAGTCCCGTAATTTTGAACAGAGTCATGTGACGAGACCAGAATATTTGATCCCCATACCTCCAAAGGTAATTTTGAAAACTTAGAGGACATTGCAGCCACGACAGATTTAACTTGTACCAGCCGCCATTAGTGTACACGGCCTCTCGTCTATTCTATGGTCTGTTGCGCTGGGCATCTCCTGATTCGTCGGGATTGTGGGACTATCCTGTGGGCCTGGGGTGTGTGTAGGATGTGAGGTCTGGTGTGTTGCACGGAGTAGCCTCCTGTTCCTGTTGTGATGATAATTAATAGTTTAGAAATAATTAACGTTTATATTAATATCGGGTATTCAGATAATTAAATTAGTAAAGTAAGTAAGTAAGTAAGTAAATTTTAGTAACGATTGTGCTTTGTTTTAATAAACTTATTAAGCCTCTGCTAAATATGTCTGAGGGTTTAAACTTGTGATGATCAAATATTAATTGATTTGATTAATGTCATCGCATTTGGAGAAGTGTGCGCAAGTTTCTCTAAATGTTTTGACATTGAGAAGAATTAAGTTTGAAATAGATCATCACAGGATTATACCTTATTGTTAAAAATATGGATAAATTAATAATCCTTATTTATAAACATTGTGAATAGCTGGTATAATTTTTTTTGGCTGGCGGTTTGTAAGTTAAATGGTAAAAGTTTTAGAAATATTCTTTGTTTTCCTTCTTTCCTTAAAAATGACCCTTTGCCTAGCAACAGCTTTCATAGCCTCCCCCACTATCGGTAACCCGATACGTCCGCTACGCGCCCTTTTTCGAACGGGGAGAAATCGCAGAAGAGGAGATGCAAGGCGCGCAAGGATACATCGCCGGGGGGATGACCAGGCCGCCATGAAATTAAAATAATCAACAAGAACGAGATGAGGGGTGGAAAAAATAAATTGTATAACGAATTGCAGAGTGCAAGAATGCCACCTGTAGCCTTCCCCCCTCATTTCGGCCATTAGAATTCACGGAGCACCAAGGAACTACTTGGAATGGAGGATGGTTTCACCGGACTGATGGAAGTGGTGACAAGGTGCTGACGAGGGAGCGCGGGGGTTTTTAAAACAGGAGAGATTGGAGGATCCTGAACGGAGAGCGGAGGCGAAAAAAGACCGAGGGATCGGGGGCTGAGGCTCGGGCCTCGGGACGACGCTAAGATCCTGACAATTGATGTGATGGCGACGGGTGAAATTCTTTTCCTTTCCTTTCCTCTCTCTAAATACTATCACTAATTTCTCTCCAATTTTTAAAGCTGCAGCAGAATCATTAAGATTAAATTTAAATGTAAAATTAAATTTATGATGAGCAATTGCATATAGAATAATTTAGTTTTTTTTTATTCGCCAGCCACTTCACTTATTTGCATTGTTTTTATTGATAATTATTTGTATTATGGAGAGTAGAACTCATTTAAACGAAATTGTACTTTATTCAATTGAATTTGGTTGTCAGAATAATGTTAAGAAGATCTGGAGATTATGAGTTTGTTTGTTATAATGTCAGGGAAATTGTTAAATAAATTTGTTATTGTTAGTTTGTAAAGTGGTGTCATGTCGGTCCTTGCCTTTTTAGTAAATTTTTTGATTTTCAGCTTTAGGTTTTATTTTTATTTCAGCAGATATGAAGCTTTTTCTTTTAGGTGAAATAATTTTATTTTTTAGGTGTACTCCAATGATAGAGAGGTAAATTTTATTAGATTTAATTACATTTTTCTTTTGGCTCATTAATCACCACAGTGAAGCATTCAGTTCGAACCAGTGTTAATTATAATATTAATTATTATGGGTTATTGCATTAAAATAAACACAACGCAACTTTACCATCTATCTTAAAATGTACTAACCACTAATGGCCAAATGACTACTTTTGAAGTAAATTTAATTGAAATGTAGTATTAAATGTAAATTGATTTTAAAGATGGTAAAGAGTAATTCTAACTTTAATTAGTAAGTAATTATAATATATAAAGTTTAAAATAACCCCCATAACTACAACGTCGTTGCCACATTCCCACCGACAGCGACTTTCCTCCGAAGCGCCTTTATTGGTCAGGCCTTCATTGGGGTTAAACTGTAAAAAAAAGACATTGTTTTATCAATAACAGAGAAGTATTTCTATGTAATACATACACAAAAGAAACCGTAACAAATTATTTTAATTATCCTTATTCTACCATGAAGAGCAAAATATTAAATCTCGAATTTTTGCAACATAAATTTCAGTTCTTCACTTTCTCGGAATACACTCTCGAGCAATGTATTCCATGACCTTATCCGCAACTTTTCTCGAGTCGCGACCCCCTTTAATAATTTCCAAACATCCTGTTCCCCCTCCCCACCCTGCAACATTTCATTAGAAAGGTCTTTTAAGACAAAGAAAAAAACCAAAAAGGCCTTAATTTAATTACAACCAAATGTTTAATTTGACGAAAATAAAATTAGCAAGAAATGGAGAACATTCAGAAACATTCATCCCTCAGTCAAAGGTCTGTAAAAGCTACATCACAATAGAACAAAACCCCAAGAAAAATAACGCCCCGACCCGAATGGATTCACAATTGTATAATAATAAGAATAGACTAACTCTTACCCAAATGAAATTGTTTCGTGCCATTGGAGAAACCACAATAGTTTAGCCAAAAGTGACAGCACAGACTAATGAAAGACACACTGAAGTTAGAACGTATGCACTCTACGCAGTAAGCAACCGCTATTTTCAATGACTATCCAATAAAGGCGGTAGATTTCAAATGAACTGCGTTTGTGCTCTGAATGAAACTTTTTCACCTTAAAAAAACATTTCTTGATAGTTTCATGTTAAATAAATATTGACAATTTTTTTTCGGTGGAATTAGCTATAAATTTATTTCAATTGAATAAAACCGTGGAGACCTCCTAGGTTTTATTCAATTTACCTCACTTCACGACCACCCTGGGGGGGGGGAGGGTTACGATCCACAGGTTGGGAATACTGTTCTAGAGAGACCCTAAGGTTTGTTACTTTGAAAAATAAAACTTTAACCCTGTGGTGTATTCACACTACACCGAGGTTCTTTCTCTGGCATAGGGACAATGAGGTAGATAAAACTAGTCGTCTAAACGACACAAACATTTATTGACAATTTAACAAAAGATTACAACCAAAACTATGAGCACGAGGTGGGCAAGCCTATTGCATCTTACCAGACCCCGACTCGTACTACTGATTTCTTCCGACGATCCCTTCACCCCCTAGGGTTCAACTCCCCCGCAGCCAATCCCTCTGATTGGTGAAAGGGGGGGGGGATCACGGGGTACGGCACTTCTACAAACATTACACTACAAACCCTTCAGCGGGTGCGCCAATTTTTGGAACACCAGCAGGCGCACGTGGCACAAAGTGCAACGTCTCTTTCAACCTTGATTATTCCTTTTTGTAATGAACTTTTTTTTTTCAAATTGAAAATAATAATTCTGCGTTTTATGACAAGATATAAAATGTTTATAATACTGAGATATATTTATAATTAAAGGCCAAAGAATGCAGATACAATCACCTTATTTCAAAACTATCCGGTTTAATGGTTGTAAAGACAACTTGCGAATTCATTCCTATTATGCCCCAAAACCTAAAAAAAAACAATGAGATTGTCCATCTTCGTGATAAGAGGGATACCATGTAATAGCTGCATATTTGATCGACTACATCAACTCCTTCTTTTGCCGTATTGTAATCGAGGATAACCGCTGGTATACCACTGATAAATCACGACTAACCATGACTGGATAGGAATACAAGGGTCAGAAAATCAGACCTGCATTATAAAGGGTGTAGCTATAAATAGAAACTAATTAGACCATTCAAAACCTTACATGTAACAACAAACCATTAAAAATTACGAAAATGTTGAACCTTGTACACTGGCACGCCCGCTGAAGGGTTAAATACTCTGAGCATCGTTGAAAATTTTCAAATGGAGAAATGTATCACCCCCATATAGTGTTGCCATTCGGAAATAAAGTGAAGTGACTTGTAATTAAGTGACCCACATTCAGGTCTTGTATGTCTTCCCAATTATTCTCTGCTTCCATGTGTAGTTCTATACCACTTTTTAAGACGCTTTTATATTTCTTCTGCAAAGAAATAAATTTAAGGTTTCTTCGAACTTTCTATGAAGTTTTTCTTAACTGTCTCACCGTAGAGACACCGTTGGACTATTTGGGGATCTTTTACGGTTGTCTATGTTTCTGTGCTTTATATGAAAAACCTTTATGTTTCATATTTCAAGAAGAACTCTGAGATCATTTGTGCTTCTGAGAAAATCTATCCCTCCGATACTACAGTCGAATCCCGTTATAGAGAACCCGGTATATACCGAACTCACGGATGTAACGAACGGAAATTTTGGTCCCACCGTTTTCCTATTATACGTAATTTAAATATTATTGTGTTAGTTTAAGGGGTCAGGTACCTTTTAAAAGCTTAGAGACTCGATAAACTAAATTCCTATATTCAATCATCAGTAGTTAGGAAAATCATTTATTTAGAAATATGAAAATTTTATTGGGATTTAAACACTCTTTTTACCACGTTTTTATTAACTCGCTTTCTTGTTTGTGTGTTTGTCCAGTACAAACACACAACACATATTCACGTGTATCTTGCAATCGATTTTTTACTAACTTCCCGACTAGCTAGACATTTGAAACTTTTAAAATAGCCCAGAACACGATGACAATGCATTCTTTTAATACTTTTAGCCATCTTTAAGCAGGATTGAACTCATTTTCAGTTAATTTTGTTTTGTAGGGAAAGTTAGTTCGAAAAAAAATCCGCAAGGTGGCGCTTCTATCGAATTCAATGCTTGCACTTTTCCGTAACGGCGTTTGACGATTTTGAAAACAGAATACATGTGAATTTAGTTTGTTTACAAAAACATTGTGCGAAAAATTTAAAAAAAATTATAAAAGTTAGCAGTTTGTAAAGTCTGTGGATAGTGGAGACGACGAAAAAGTGATTAAAATTAAATAAAAGAAAGTGAAAAAGAATAATTAAGTGAATGTTTGTGCAATTAAGAGAGAAAAGGAGAGAAAAATAAAAATAAATACAAGGGAAAAATAATTAAATAGGAAAATATTAAAATTGGGATTTAGTGAAATAAGAGAGGAGGGAGAAAAGGAAGGCAAAAAAAACATTTTGTAAGGTAGGAAAAAGTGAAATAATTTAGGACAATATTTCAAGAGCAACGCATAGAATTATCAAGTTATATGATTCAACAGAAAATTTAAAAGCGTGGTATATAAAAAGTTCTTTCTATCTTGTAATTATTCCTTTATAAATATGGTTCTCAATTTTTTTGGCTTGAAGAGAATTTTTTTTAAAGTTTCAACCATTGTTTTGTTAATGTTATGTCACTGCACGCAAAATTTCATCTGTATATAATGAATATACACATTTTTTTTAGTTTTAAAATTTAGTTTTATAATGTATCTTTAAAATGACTCTCTTTGAAACCAAAATTCTTAGTTCTTCATAGAAAAAAAATTATTTAATTTTTTTTTTTTAGTTTAAAAATAATGTTCGATAATTTTTACTATAATTAATTTTTCTTATAATAGGAATAATATAATAGTTGCTCATTTTAATTATACATGTTTTTATTGCATGTGTATAAAATTTCATGTTGCGTATTGTATCCAATTGATCTGGCAATATCATGCGCTGAATAACATAACAATGAAAAAAACCATTGCTTGAAATTTTAAACAATTAAAAAATTTCTCTTAAAGCTAGAAAAAAATTAGAGCCATATTAATAAAGAAGAAAGAATGTTTAACTCACAGTAAAATTTTCAAATTTCTGAATAAATGGTTTCATAACTACTGATGGTTGAAAATAGTGACATGTTTGTTGAGTCTCTTGGCTTTTAAAAGGTACCTGGCCCCTTAATGTAATCGATTTTGGTATTCATTAATGATCATTTTTAATAGAATTTATCATTTTTTTCATACATCATTATTGCATGCACATTTCAACTAATGAGTTATACATTTTGTGAACTCTAGCATTTTTATTAACGGTTCGGATATAGCGAACCACCGGATAAAGCGAACAAAACCTTTGGTCCCTTGAAGTTCGTTATAACAGGGTTCGACTCTATATGGATAACCCTGTTCAGTTAAGCATTACGAAAAGTTTCTGAATAAGCGAGAAAAGGTATCAGTTACGTAATCACTATAGGTCACATTGTTAATTTCGAACATCATATTCAGCACAGTTGCCACCTTACGGAATGATATTGTGTCGAGCAAAAAACCTCGAAACGTGCCTCCATTTAGGTCAAGTTTTACGCTTCTAACGTGCGAGAAATGCAACCGTACAGTCTAAGACCCAAACAATGCCGTATAAATCACAACAACAAAAAATTCCCTCCCGCGAACAAACCGCAGAAACTGAACACTGTCAATTCTGAGAATGAAAGTGTGATTTTACTTTTTTCTTCTTTTTTTCTTTCCTGAAGAGAACCCTAAGCGCAACCGTGTACTGTAATTTCCATTCTTTTTAGGAGTGGCATTTGCATTTATCTTTGGCAACTCGCCCGACTTCGCATTTCCGTAAACAAGGCCCCCCTGTTTTCTCTCCGAAAAATATGAGGGAATAAAAGGGTTAAGGAAAAAAAAGAGTGGAAGCGGTGTTTAAGGCTCTTCCGAGAATTCATGAGTTTGTTATTTTTCGAGAGGAGAATGCGTATGAGGGTTTTAAGATAAAACACTCGCATGGGGAGGAAGTGCAAATTAAGTACAGGAGACGTATAAAGGGTTTTATTATTTGCAAACAATCGCTTCAGTGTTTTTAGGGAATTTTATTTCACGCGTTTGGTAAATGTATACATGCATAATTACAAGGTAAACACCCGTAGTTGATGTACTTACTTTTTATGAATTCCAATAATTTCAGCATATTTCTTGCTGGTTAATTTATTTCTGTATAAGAGAATAAAGTTTTAATTAACATTTTAAGACAGGTTTTACGAAGTACTTCCGTTTCTTTTGCTTAAACGTGTTTGCTGTTTTTTTTTTTTACAAACGTGATTGTTTACGTACATTCAAGTGTATCTTCCGTGAGCGTTTGTATAAATATTCTGCCATAAACTTTTTCGTAATCTGATGCATGATATTAGAACATAAATTTTAAATTTTGTATAATTAGGTGGCTATCATTAATTAATAAACGCTTTAAATTTCAATTTACATTTCATATTCAACAAAATGTTAAATGAATTCCCAATTATAAAACTTAGTGCACTGGAAGTTAAAAGACCACATTTAAGTAACCGTTACACCAGAATTCATGAATACTGAATTGAAATTTATCGAAATTTTGGTCTAATATTGGTATAACAGCTTTGGCTCATTTCATTGTATAATATTTTACAAGCGCACTCTTAAAAAGTGAAAATAAAAATAAAAATCAGGTAGTCTCTTCAAACGAAACTACCGCGGGTTATTAAAGTGGGATTACTTATCTCTTTTGTATGTGTATATGTATGTATGTGTTATGTATATATATATATATATATATATATATATATATATATATATATATATAGCAAAATCTTGGCGCATTTGGTACTTTTCTGTTTAACTGTTTACTGCTTGCCCAAGCGATACACACTGGGTTTGGCGCGCTGTCAAAATTATAACTCGCGACGACGGACATCTGAAATTTTGCTCACTGGAGGACCGTTATGGAGGAAAGTAATCCTACGTAAAAAAAAAAAAAAACCAAAATCTACTAATACTGAAAGGAAATTCATCAAAATTGTCGTCTCATATTGGCATAACAGCTTTGATTTTTTTTTCACTGTATGAAACTATTTTACAGATGTCCATCACAAAAAAGCGCGCTTTTTTGGACCTCTTGGTGTGTGAAACTCATACTCCGTCACTGCATTCGATACTACTCTATCGGAAGAAAATTAAACATATAAAATAAAATTGTACGTGCGAATGTTTACACATCGCCAATATTAACATTTCCCTTTCATTAAGTATGCGCATTTTTGAAGTTTTTTCGAAGTTTATGATCCTTTAGTTTTATTCGGCGAGTATCATGGGTCACTGGACAGTAAGAAAAGAAGAATTAAGGTATCTATCTGCCTACGTTGACATGTCTGTTTTCGTGCAAAATTTCGAATTTATTTTTTTAATTGCTCTATTTCAAAGGCCAGTTTTTTAGGATTCTAAAACTGCTTTACTTTTATTCGTACGATCATTGGATGAATATTTAGATGCATTTTCTAGAAAACTCATTTTTCAGCTTCTTTTGTAAACTAGAAAGCTCATCATTTAAAAAGTTTTCAGTATATTTCCATGAAATTTTGAAATAGTGTTCTACATATTACTAACTATGTTTTGAACTGTGGCAATACTTCTTATGCAGAAATGCAAATTTTAATGCAATATGCAAATTTGAACACTAGACACGCCCACGGCACATGTGCATTTCTAGCACATAAAAAGGATCTTTCAGCACATAAGAGGAAATGAGCTGCAGGACTAGGACTTACCTATGTTCCTGCCTTCGTTCACCTTTATTGTTTACTGCTTCTGCTCATTTATTTATTGTGTAACTAAAGTAGTGGTTTCAATGTTTAGCTATAATAAACTAATAATGTTTTTATCTGTATAATTATTTCATTGCCATTACTGCATGCCTGGATGCGTTTAAACAGGCCACAGAACTAAAAGCTAAGCTATGTGTTAATTTAATAATTCTACAGGTGACCACACTTATAAAAAGATAATTAAAAAAAACAATGTTATTCATTATTTTTTGGTATATTTCAGCGATTTTTGGAAATATTGTAAAACTTTTAGTCCAGAACACAGGTAAGTGTCACAGTAGTATGTAGTATAGTCTAATCCCGTTATAACGAACTTCAAGGGACCAAAGGTTTTGTTCGCTTTATCCGGTGGTTCGCTATATCCGAACCGTTAAGGCGACAATGGACCATGAAAAACTTTTTTTTATTTATTTACCAATTGCTATGAAATTTTGTATACTTATACAGTGTTATTTAGAGATGGAAATTCTAAATATAAAAAAAAAATAAGAATGTAATTCATTAAGATATTAATTAAAATCAGTTTGTTAATTACTCTATTTAAAAATGCTCCATGCGCATAAATTTTTGTCTCAGATATATAATTTTCTCTCTTAAGCTAGCTTTATATAATTATAAAAAAAGTTAGTAGCAATATTTGATTTACAGTCATATTTATAAAAACTAGAAAAGAAATCGATAAAAATAGGTCATTTTATGCAAAATTTTGCCAAAAATTTTTTTTTATTGTAAAAATTTTAAGTTGTTTTAAAATAGTATAATGAATTGATTAATACGTTTTATTCTAACATAGATAAATAATCATTTTATGAAATTTTATGAAAATTCAAGAAAAATTATGTCGCATGGAACATTTTGAACTTACCGAAACGACATGAAAACTTGTTTTGAGAAAATGGCATTTAAAGTTTTAATTTGACTAACATTTCCATTATTTACGTTGGAAAAAAATACTTATAACTCTGTTAATAATGATCGGATCAACATACTTTTTTTAAATCTAAAGCTGATGAGTTGCAGAATCATTTTCTGAAAGAAAAAAAATCGTTTTGGGGACATATTTTTGTCAATCTAAAGGTCCATTGTCGCCTTAAGAAAAATGCTAGAGTTCACAAAATGTATAACTCATAAGTTGCAATGTGTATTCAATAATGATGTATGAAAAAGATCATAAAATCTATTAAAGATGATCATGAAGGAATTAACCGACTAAAATCGATTACATTAAACTAACACAATACTAATTAAATTACGTACAATAGGAAAACGGCGGGACCAAAATTTTTATTCGTTATATCCGTCAGTTCGTTACATACCGGGTTCGCTATAACGGGGTTCGACTGTATAAAGGAAATTAAAATATATTGAGTTGAATGGAGTGCAGGGTCCCTGGCGTAAGCACAAAATTGTACTAAAAATTTATAAAAAAAAACCGTCTATTTTAAAATTTTTACCAAATTTTTATTTGCTTTCTTGATTTTATATCAAATTTGAACTAAAAATACATGTATTCAATCAGTAATGCGTATTTTTGAAAAAAAGTGCTCCGAAATTTGGCAGTCCCCCTAATATAAGAAAAATAATAAGATCCCACATTCCTTTATAGCTTAGTCAGGAAAACACCCTCTCCAGACGAGGAGACCCCGATTCGCTTCCCTGACTTGACTGTCGATCGTCATAAAGACGCTTAATTTCTTCTAATCCTAAATTTTTACATAGAAACTAGCTGAATATCCGTGCTTCGTTACGGAGTACATTCAAATTAAATAAAACAATGAATGTATGCAAATAATGCCATATATATATATATATATATATATATATATATATATATATATATATATATATATATATATATATATATATATATATACACAGTGGAATCTCAATCTATCGTTCTTCAAGGGACCGATTGAAATGAACGATAAATGCGGGAAAACGATAGATACGGAAACATAACAAAGCAATATGATCGTTGGGACTAGATAATATGAACGACACATACGGAAAAACGATGGATCCGAAAACGATCGGTCGAGATTCCACTGTATATATATATATATACAGTATATATATATATATATATATATATATATATATATATATATATATATACACTATATATATATATATATATATACACACTGTATATATATATATATATATACAGATCGATCGTTTTCGGATCCATCATTTTTCCGTATAAACTAAATTCTAAAAATTATTCTTTAAAAATTCACTAAAAATCAGAAAATGGAAGTGAAGAGTCAAAAAAGATTTTATTTTAAAGAAATTGTTACGATATTTCTCGTGATATAAATTTTATAACCCTCGGATTATTTATTATTTTAAATGCAAACTTTAAAAAGTGTTACAAAAACATCTTAAAAATTTAATTTAAAAAAATCTAATAAGAATTTTTCAAAAATCTTTCTTAGTGCACCCCTACACTATAAGAAGAATCGCCATGCAAAATTTCAGCCCTTTAGGTCCAGCGGTTTGGTCTGTGCGTTGTATGTCAGTGAGTCACGGAACTGTTTTATATATAGAGATTAACGAATTTCTATATTTTCCCGTTTTTAAATTTTGCTAACCATGTGGTTTAAGATGCCCCATTTCAAACTGATCACCACAATCTTAAGCTTGCACCAACTTATCAATAAAAGGAGCATTCAATATCTTTTTCCAAATATATTTTAGGAAATATGTCTTGAAATTAATGTAACATCGGGAATGGAAGTTTTCACTTTTTGTCCAGCAGGAGAAGTAGATTCCCAGACGTCTAAAATTTTTCGCTTTTTTTTTTTAATTATCTCATAAACATCCGTTTGCAATTTGGATGTATTATTTTCCGTTCTGCATGGCAGAATACGGTCTCTCTCGATGGCGGGAAATGGTGATTTTCTTAAGAGGACATGACGTGCCAATCTGGGTAGAAATTTGAACATGCGTTAGAGAGACATAATGGGTTGCATTAGAGAAATATAAAGTTAGAGTAGTTTAATGGAATTTAAATTCCAATTAGATCGATTTCACTAAAATTTTATTTGTAAACTGGGTATTTCTTACTGTCCATTAAAAGTGATAGTAAAATAGTCACATTAAATATCGGAAATTGTGTTTCTTTCTTAAGAGGACAGTGGACTTTCAATATTGCAAAATTTGTCCAAAAATTCGATTTTTTTATTTTATCGAACTGTGAAACTACGGACGAGTAGGAATGTGTTGCAAAAAAAAAAAAAATAATAATAATAATTTCTGTGATTACTTTCCTAGTTATAGACATTTGTATTTAATTTAGATATTATGTGGTTACTAATAGCAATAACTTTAAATGTGTTTTCTCAAAATAAAAATTTTCCTGTCATACGAATATTCAAACTGCTCCAGGCGCATTTCTAATCATGGTATTGCTTTGAAATTTAAGTTTTATATACACTAAAGTGCCACTGAATTAGGGATACCTACCTAGTAACGAGTTAGGCCTCCTCTGACCTTGATAACGGCTGCCACACGACGAGGCATAGATTCAACAAGTTTCTGGAAACGTTCCACGGGAATGGCTTGCCAAATATTGGCTAAAGCTGTCCATAATTCAGTAAGGTTCTTTGGTGCTGTGTGATGGCCTTTCACACCTTGTTCCAAAACATTCCAAAGATGCTCAATAGAATTTAAGTCTGGGCTTCTAGGTGGCCAATTCATGACAGAGAAGTCAGAGGAATGCTCATCCAACCAGCCAGTAGCCAACCAGGACTTGTGAGAGGTACAGTTGTCTTGCTGGAAAACTCCATTACCGTGCGGATAACAGAACAGCATAAACGGATGGAGGTGATCTCCCAGCAACTCTACGTACCGAATTACATTGAGGAAGGTTGGTACACGCACCAAAGATCCCAAACTGTGCCACGAAAAAACATCCCAGACCAGGATTGAGCCACCATGCCCTTGTACAGTTCCAGCCAGGCATGGAGGATCCATGGCTTCATGAGCCTGACGCCATATTCTTAGCCTCCCGTCGGCGTTAAGTAGTCGGAATCGAGACTCATCACTCCATGCTACTCGTTTCCAGTCCTCTACACTCCAGTCTCTGTGCTCTCTTGCCCAGGCAAGACGTGCAGCCCGATGGCGAGTATAGAGGAATGGTACTCTCGTAGGTCGCCGGCTCCCGAAACCCATACGGTGAAGCGAGCGTTGCACAGTCCGTTTACTGACTGTACGACTGGCACCGTCATTAAACTGGGTGGTAATTTGAACTAATGTTTGACTTCGCTAGCTACGTACAATACGCCTGAGCCGTCTCTCACCACGCACTGTCAAGGCTAATTGTCCTTTGCAGTTTGCCCGATCGCTAGTTTTTTTTCCACCATCCATGTATTCTTGGTATACTCTTGACACTGTCGACCTTGAAAATCCTAGCTGTCTGACAATTTCGGAAATTGAATGGCCCATGCATCGCGCACCTACGATTTGTCCACGATCGAAGGCGTCTAAATCAGGCAGTTTACCCATACTGGGAATTCCAACAACTAATTCAGAACAACCACAGTACGAGCTATATATGCAGTTACCACAGCGCCCTCACTTGCGCATACATGATGCGCAGCGCTACACAATTTGTATAGGCTTTGCTATCCCTAATTCAGTGGCACTTCAGTGTACTTAACTGTATATCAAATAAATCTTATTGAAAATAATTAAGCTTCGTAGCTCAGAATTTCTAAATTTTGTACTTGAAAAGATGATTTAGAGGTATTTTGCGTAATAAAAAGGGTGTTTTCACTGTTATTATTTTTTCTGTTTATATTTTTAATGAATTCTTAAAATAAGCAATAAGTTTCATTGTTAGTTCTATAAGGTATCCTGTAAATAAAAATTACCATATATTAAAAAAAAATGCGCAAGGAACATTTTTAATTAGGCCAATTTTTTATATAATTAACAATTCAAAATTCATAACTTATTAATATTTTATCATTAAATTTTAACCTCTTTTACATATCTATGATACATATCCAAATTTCAAGCAAATCCATTGAAAACAAAAAAAGTTAGGTTTGAAGGTCCACTGTCCCCTTAAACCTTCGTTTTGATCATACTAAAATTAAATCCCTCTCAAGTAATTTGAATTTTTGAATAGAAAAAGCCCGATATTTGGAGTTTTATATGTCGGTTGCTTTGATAAAATTGAATTATCTTTGTTTAGATTAACTTTTCTTTCACACAGGACTGTTTTAGACTTCTTTTTTCATTATTGTATCTATAAATATCCCAATTTTATTCCAGAGAGATATTTTTCAAGTTACCTTTAACTTTATAACATTTTAGTTATGTTGCTATTCGTTTGAATTCTTGCTACTACGATAATACCCCATACATTCTTTGTTGTATTATATACTCTGTGTAATAAATGTTCTATTTGTCGTGTACGCATGTAACTCAGTTCTGTTCATGACATTACTGCAACAATTAAAAAGTTAGGATTTGCCATCTTTCAAAAATACTCAAAATATTTCTTTCGTTTAACCCAACTTAGTGCAGTACTACTATATAAATTTTCTGTAAATTAAAGTTTCCTCTTTCAGCCAAGAGATGAAAGCAAAAAATAAATAAATGAAAACCTTATACTTTTAAGAAAATAAAGTTTAAATAAATAGCTGTGGTTTCGATTAACCATTGTTAATTATGCTTCAATTTTCAGTATGTGCAAATTTTCCTTCATTAATTAGGTTTGTTTTACAAAATATACATAAAACAATTCCTGATCACTCTATTGAATGCGAATTCACAGCTTACTTCGCATCATTTAAAAAAAAAATTAGGTAGTCACTTCAAACGAAACTAGCGCGGGTTATTAACGTAGGATTACTTATCGTTGCTTACCTCTTTTGTATGTATATATGTAAGTATGTATATATATATATATATATATATATATATATATATATATATATATATATATATATATATATATATATATATATATATATATATATATATATATATATATATATATATGATAATATTATTAATAATCTTTAATCGCCTTTTCTAAACTTTATTCTCATGTGGTAACCTTTCTGATACCTTGGCGAAATGCTCCACCTTTCCATATACTAACTTTCTCCGCCAATTCCTGGCAACATCTCTTTGAACTAATTCTCATTTCGCGCGGTACGCAGACACGGGGCTGGCTACGAGCAAGTAAGATGCGTTGCTGAATTCAAGGAATAAATTATTTTTTTACGTGAATCTGACTTTTATCTTCGGCCACGATGTAAGCTCCTATTTCATGAGATGACCATTCGGGTCATTTCATATATACAGGTGGTTATCAAAATAATGGAAACACTTGGGAAAAACATGAACTTCTTTATTAATATGGCATAGGACCATCTATGACATTTAATACCACCTGGATTCACTAAGGAAGTGAATTATGCAAGTCATTAATATTGGTTAAGGGAATATTATACCATTCTTTATGGATAAATCGTCAATGTTCCTGTAGAGATGCTATTGCTGGATATTGATTCCTGACTCTGTTCCTTAAAACAGACCACAGCAGTTCGATGATGTTGAGGTTCAGGGACTGTGGGGGCCAGATAAGGTGTTTGACTTGGTCTGTATGCTTCTCAAACCACGACCTGACACGTCTAGCTGTATGGATCGGAGCATTATCATAATGGAGAACGCCATCTCCTACAGGAAACAATTTTTGCACCATAGGATGGATCTGGCGGGCTAAATGTTCGACATAGTCCTTCCCAGTCAATATCCCTTTCGGGGTTACAATAGACCCCTTTTGAAATCCATGAGATGGCCGCCGAAACCCTAAGAAATTTTCTCTCCATGTTTGATAGCTGGCATGAGACAAGCATGATAATACGCTTGTGTAGGTGTTTTCAGACATACGAATGTCCTGTTGCAGGGGGCAAAGTGAATGATTCGTCTAACCAAATGTCATATTTCAACGTATCACTCGACCAGGATTTGTGCTCGTGGTACCACTGTAGAGGGCGGTTTGTTTTCACATGTGTTACAAGTGGCTTGGGAATTACTACTCTGCCGTAAATGTTTTGTGTATGAAGTTTTCTCCTACCTGTAATGATTGGTACTGGAGCCCGCAGATTCAGATGGAGCTCAACGGTCACTTTGGCTGGAGTTCTCTTCTTTTTTGATGTCTCAATCCGCTTCAACACCAGTCAGCCTCTTTCACTTAGCTTTCCCTTTCATCCATTATTCTGTTTCACAGAGGATGTCTTTCGGTGAACTCTGTATGCCATCATGACTTCCGATATCATAGCTCGGTAAACACCCAAACCCATGGGAGCTGTTGTAACAGATACTCCAATTAAACGCGCTTCAACAATTTGCCATCTGCACGGTCTACAAGGTTTTACATCTCATGCTTTCCCCCAAAGAGCCTGATGCCCATAGTTTCATTACTGCTATAGTAGAATAATGTATACACTATATTCTATAAAAAACATTGGTCCCTAAATATGTGTTTTAAGGAATACGAAGCACTTCCATAAAAATCACTAATATTGATGTGTTTCCATTATTTTGATAACCACCTGTATATATATAATGTCAAAATTTTGACTTACTTTGGAACTTTCCTGTTTAACTGTTTACTGCTTGCCCACGCGATACAGACTGGGTTTGGCGCGCTGCCAAAATTATAACTCGCAACGCAGGACATCTGAAATTTTGCTTTCCGGCAGACCTTTATGGAGAAACGTAATCCGGCGTTAAAAAATTCGCGCCAGTCTTTGCCATGATTATACAGCTACGCCAAGGTTGACGAGAACATTCAATTCATTATACGAAGCTATAAATTCCTATGACACTTCCTATGACTAGATGATACGTATCTCGATTTTAGCGAACCTTACAAGTGGTTAAGAAGTCAAGATTGAAAAATGTATTGAAAATAACAGATAGAAAATAATGAAATGGGAGGTCATAAACAGAAAAGTTTGCTGTTACCAACAAGCAAGAATCCGAGATCTTCCATCTAAAGTAAGGGTCTTCAACCCATGGCCCTTCGAAACAATTTGATCATGCAAAACGAAAGTTTGATATAAATTTGAAAAAAATCTTAGAACGGCAAATTCTCTCTCACACACAAAAAAAAATCAAGTACAAAATGCAGTACAAAATACATTGATTAAACTCCCATTTTTTGTTGTTTGAAGAAATCAATAAACAAAAAGATTTTTTAAATTAATAATGGTTATAAAGGTACAAAATCTATATATATTTAAGTTGCTAAGCCGACTTTTTGGGCAGTCCGTGAGAGAAAACTACTGCATCAATTTACTCCATTTTGGTCTTAAACGAAATATTGTAATCTGTAGATTTGTTAAATTTGGTTTTTGTAATCGAAATTTCTATTAATTGGCGATAATTTACAATAAAAAATTGATTTCTGCGCATGCTCGGTGGCATGTTTAAATCTGGCTATAGAAACTCACTGTTTCTGCTCATGCTCAGTGACGTGTTTTAATGATAAACACGTTTATTCCGAGGAGTCTCTCTAGATCTCTCTGCGCCATTTTTATTTTTATGATAATTATGCTTGTGAAATATAAGATTATACCTGATGGAAATTGTTTATTTCTCGCTGTTTAATTAGCGATAATTTACAATTAAAAAATTGCTTTTTGCGCATGCTCAGTGACATTTTAAAATCTGGCTTTAGTTACCCGCTAAACACGAGGCTGCTTAAACACATTAATTTGTTTCTGAGCATTATTATGATTTTCAACATTTGGCAATGATGTACTAAGTATAATTTTCGTATTAGTACATTTATTTACCATCTAGCCATCATGTTTTGACGGGTACCAACTAGTACTTTAAGGTGACTGCCTACGTTGAAAATGCCATTTTTTGACTATTTTGGTCAATTTTATTTTTTGCAAGAATCGTGTAGTTCAATCTTTTCTCTTTTCAAAACCGTTTTGATTTTCATTCTACATTAATTAGAAGAAGAGTTATAGCTATTTTTAAAAACATCGTCTGATACAAAATTGAAGTGACACACAACTTTAAATGCGTTTTTCTCAGAATTATGTTTTTTAGCACAAATCTCTACCGTTATCATGATATCTCACATAATAATGTATATAATTTGATAAAATTTTCAGGAGATGTTTTAGATGCTATTGTTAATGAGATGACGCACAATAATTGATGTATAATAAATAGCTTTTTGTTTGGGGCTGTTTTTATAAGGAAAGGAATGACGAATTGGGGAAAATTTTCATATTGGAACATAAAATTGTCTGTATTATTTTTGCATTTTAAAATTTCTCTTAGATTTAGGGTCATTTTGAAGATAACTGTTATATGTATCATGTGTGAGAAGGAAATAAAAATAGTCGCATTAGAATTTTGTGCAGAGTGATAGGCGTTTTAGCTAAATTTCATTAAAAATTACTTCAAATTGACCAATTTATAAAAAAGTATGGTATTTACAGGCAAGTTTTTTTTAATTTTTATTTTTAAATGCTATTTTACCATAAAAGATAAAAAAATCCTTAAAAAAACAATTTTTTAAAAAATTGGCTCCGAACGTAGGCAGTCACCTTAAAACACACCATACACACAAAACTTCAGGGACATCTTTTGAAGGAATTAATCCTTCATCATCATGCTATAAAAAACAAATCAAGCAATCATCTCAAAGGCTGAAGCTCGTTTGCCAATAATGCATTTTTTTTCCTCTTCCAAACTACTTATTTCACAGATGCCCGCGGAACTTAGTGAATTTATTGGTGTGGCCCGCAAACATGAAAACGTTTAAGATCCCTAATTTAAAGGTAGATCTTAAAAATCATAAAGATAAGAGAAGATTTTAGATGACAAAAAGAAATGGGATTAACGCATTGTTCTTCATTAATCCATAAAAAATGCAGGGATTAAAATATTATGATGTACCTTCTCCCTAGTTAGGGTAAATTTCGCCAGCCTCCATCTTTTGAATCTAAAGTATTCGAATGACACAGATGTTTGAAAGACGCTTACAGAAGAGAAAAAATTAAGTGCCAAAATGATTCATGTTTGAATTAAATTAATAAGATAACGCAAATGAAATATTAAGACATAATATGAAAACATTTTGGAAAAGACTAGATTAAATTATAGAGTATTATGTATCGAAAAATAATATTCATTCATATCATATATATCACAATCTTGGAAAAAGCTACATATTAATTAGAAATACTTCGATTTTGCTTAAATTCCTCACGCTATAATCAACAAAGCAATGCATTGATTATTTCAAACGTGAAATTGCAAACGTCAGATTAACAATTATTCTACAAACAGAATAAAATAATAAAAAGGAATGTTGAGGGTAATTTCTCAAGTAACAATTTGTTCTTATAGCTCATAACATCGTAGCAAATGAATATTTATCTATTAACACTTTTCACATCATTCCACCACCTTCTCGCAGGAGCTAATCTACTTTACATCTAAGTAGATTAGTTCCCTCATTCGGCAAATTAAAAAAAAATAATTCAAATGAAGAAAAGAAAGAACTGCAAAAGGCATGAATCTATAAACCAGAAAAAATTCCGGAAGGAAAAGCGAACAAGCTTAAGTTTCCGTCTTATCGAAGCTCTACAAGTAGTATTTTGTATGAAATCCGATTGCTTAATTATATGTGATCTTGTTTTAAGTGTTGTGTGTAAATAATGTGTTTTCAAAACTATTTTTAAACCTCCTTTCACCTCTCCGGAAAACACACCAGACAGCCAGTCAGAGAGCTTTTCTTCTTAAAAAAGTTACGATGCATGTTTAAATTTGTACCCCTCAGTGTCTTTTAATGTTTCTCTGATCTTTTGAATATTTCAGGAAAAAGCATGATGACAGATAATTTCGATAAAACAGCGAATGGATGTTTCTCATTTGGACTATCACAGGAATACAACTTTGCAGCTGCCCAAAATATATCTAAATTCTATTTTTAAAAATGTAAGTAAATGGGGAGATCCAAAGAAAAATTCCATACAGTTGACTGTCTACAATGTTAACGTTTCAATGAGTCAATAACCATCTGCAATGAATGCTGGTATAGTCCACATCACGTAAGAAGTGACTTGTGATAGGTTTTAAGATTGCTGCCTCGGGAAGGTCGATTCTCGAAATGAGGGGTCAGGGATAATCAACACTTCATCAGCATCACCCTCGAGAAGTATTTGTCGCTCTTTAGGCACTACGTTCTCAACGGCCAAGCGTAACATGTCACCAGGAACGTTCATCAAAGTCCGGGATATGTTATCCTTTAGGGCCATTCGAGAGGGATAAGTTCGAGACTCCACCAAGATACACCTTAGACTTATAAAAAAACCCACAGATAAATGTCACATGGGTTAGGTCCGGGGAGCGAGGTGGCCCTGCAAGTGGAAAAAAGTGACTGATGACCTTTTGTTCTGTAAAGCAAACGCGCAACAGATTCCACACTTTATAGCCCAAAATACTGGCGCTGCTGTCGACTACATAGTCATGAATTTGCATTTTGACGTTTTACTTGTCTTTTATGCAAGTTGCTCGGGTGCTCCGACAACAACAGCGCCATATCTTCCCCTATCGGCGACTTTTAAAACTAATTTTTTCTTTTTCACGAATACACTTTCCCATGTCGTCCTTAGTCCCCCTATCAATTTTGGTGGAATTTCGGCAGATACATCGCGCTACAGATGGCTCTGAGTAGTGTCAGTTAAAAAAAATCAATCTGTATATATATATATATAAATATAACGAGAAACGGGTACTTTCATGTACGGTTAACTTTAACTGTGTAGAGATATATATGTATATATATATATATATATATATATATATATATATATATATATATATATATATATATATATATATATATATATGCTAAGTAGTAGCAAGGTATATATCTGACATAATTCCATAAGGAATGAACATATAAAATTAAAAGAATATTTTAACATTCTCCAAATTTTACAGCAGCACATAATTTCTGATCTTTCTTATTCAGTCAATTTCGCTAAATAAGATGGTTGTAGTAAAATTCCGCCGAAACCAACGGTTTTACCGAGTTTTTTTTAATCAGTGTTTGGAACGATATTAGTTATTATTTTTTAAAAATACATCTGAGGAGCCGAGCCATGCATAATTTAATTTTTGGTTCTTCGCTTCACGGCGAAATGTAATTAGTTTTAATCAAAATTTCTTCCTCCGTCTTTTAATCAGCAGTGTACTTCCCACTCTCTGTCTCCTTGTACCCGTATTTACGTATTCATTTTGACAACTCGCTTTTGCTGTGTTGTCGCGTCAAATTTCTTCTGGGTCTTAAGAACGCTATTGTATTAGTTAATCAACTTTGTGAAATACCGCGTGGGTTTGCGATTGCGAAAACGCATCAAAATATGTAAAAAAAAATAATATTTCAGAATTAATATGGAATGTCAGAATGAAATGAAACTAATGAAATGAAACTTGAAAACTTTAGTCTCCAGGATAAAAGCATTCTTACAATTTATTTGTAATAAAAGTTTTATGAAAAATTAAGTCGCAAAAAGCGTAAGAAATTTCTGTTTATTTAAAAACAAAGTTGATTAGAGAAAAAATCGCCTTGCATACTATTGAGTACAATTCAAAATATCCAATCAATTGACGAATGTTTTGTGGATGGCATTTATTGGATTTACTTTGTTAACGAAACACTAGATTCCAATATAAACTTTTAGTCTTAAAATACAAAAGGTGGGAACTGAACTCCAATTGGACAAATGATGTTGCATTTAAATTCTTTCTTTTAAACTAATCTTATATTTTAAATTCTCATAACATAGGTTCCACCTGATGAATGGCAATAGATGATGAATACCATTAGACGTCACTGGACAGTCTGATGTCAAGAACAAATGGTGCGCAAACATATATATATATACATATATGTGATAATATTACTAACTACCTATAATCGCCCATTCTGTAATTCATCTCTGCCATGGTAACCCGTCCTTCTTGTCTTGACGTAAACGCTTCGCCTTCCACATACTAACTTCCTCCGCCAATTCTGTCAACCTTTTTCACCTAATGCTATTTTGGCGCTTTTTTGGGGAGACGCGAGCTGGCTCCGAACTGATTAAGATGTGTTAATCTTTACGTCGAATAAACTTTAATCATAAATTATGATTTGGAATCTTTGTTACGGCCTCGATTGCAGTATTTTCACGAGATGTCCACTCCGGACATTTCATATATATATATATATATATATATATATATATATATATATATATATATATATATATATATATATATATATATATATATCATAGCAATGGAAACAGTTGGAAGAGCAGATACTGGAACAACTATGAAAGAATTCTTGGGACGCAGTAAACAGGCGAATGATTTAAAATAGATTTATTGTCGTTCATATGGAGTTCCCCATAGGGAGAGCTAGACCGTGTGACATATTACATGTACAAACACTATCAGAAAAAGCCCGGCTTTCAGCCGTGTTCACATTTTTATATCGGGAACATACAGAAGAAGTGGTGTAAGCTTTAATCCCTATGACGCTATGTTACGTCATGAACTAGGGTGTGTCCGATGATTCTTATCGGCTCAGTGTCCCTAGACAGAGGCTGTTCTAAGTCTATGAGGATATTTCTCTGTCTATAGGGGAGCGAAGGGATTACGTACTGCAAACTTTATGAGCTATTACATCATCTTTAGAAATCGAATAAATCATGTTTTACAGGAATATGGACAAGTCAGATTATTAATATAAAAATTACTTTTATATTACATATATATATATATATATATATATATATATATTATATATATATGTATGTATATATATATATATATATATATATATATATATATATAATATATATATATATATGTATGTATATATATATATATATATATGTATATATATATATATATATATATATATGTATATATATATATATATATATATATATATATATATATATATATATATATATATATATATATATATATATATATATATATATATATATATATATATATATATATATATATATATATATATACTGCTTGACAATTGCTAAGGAACAGTCACATTTTTCGGAATATTTCATAATAGGCATTGATTGAAGAAATGAAACTTAGTATATATTTAGTAGACATACTATGCATTATTTATTATGCAAAATGGTACAGATTTCGCTACATGGAAAAAGAAGAAAACGAAAAGCAAAAAAGATGCTCTTTGGAGCATTTCCAAACAGCCACGAAAAATAGGTCTTCCTGCCAGAATGAAACAGTTATGAGTACCTTAGTAAGGTGTGTGACCTCCTCGGACACTAGTGCACATTTTGCATCTGTTTTTCAGGCTGTCGACTAAAGTATTGAGGAGTCCTTGGGGGATATTGAACCACTCTTCTCTCAAGGCGATTTTCAGTTCTTGCATGGTTCGGGGAGGGCGAGTTCTTTGAGAAACACGTCTGCAAGAGCATCCCACGTATGATCTATAGAATTTAGGTTAGGAGAGTAAGCAGGCCATATCATACGTTCAATATTTTCACTTTCTAGTGTGTCCGATACTTCAGCGGCCCTGTGAGGGCGCGCATTGTCGTCCATAAACCGAAAATCTGGACATACCGCAGCCTTAAAAAGACGAACATGATCCAGAATAATCTCTCTGCAATACCAATGCGATGTAACGGTACCTCGCTCAAAGTTGTGAAGCGGTATTTTGCCATTGTGCATAATGTCTGCCCACACCTGCCCACACCTTAACTTCTAAACGGTGACAGCTTATGCCATTAAGTTGGTGTCTAGGTATATTAAAAAGGCTATGCGCTACTCGGTGAGACAACTTACAGAGCCATCTATCGGAAATTTTGCGTTTTCATCTCAAAAACGGTACGAGATACGGGGAAAAAGTCAATTACAAAGTTGTTCAGCATTATCAATTTAGTAAAAAAAGACCTTCCGCACATTAATACTCAATACAGAATGAAAATCCAATAAAAACAAAATTATAGGTGGCGATTATTCTGAAGTTGCCAACTTCAATAAAACCAACAGCAACAGCCATTCAGCCAACAAAAATAAATTACAAAATCGTTTCCATAAAGTGCGAACGACCTTCTGTACACGCACACACACACATATACACTGCTGGCCACTGTAAATGCAACACCCTGAAGGAAACATGCAAATAACATGAAATTTACAACATGCATTAGCGGAGGTAAGATATGCAAATGATTAGAATTTCAGCGCAGACGCACATCACGCGCGCCTGTGGCGCCACTTCAAAGCGCTATTTAAGGCTTGGAGATTTTGACGATTTGAAGTTCGGCAATCGTGTTTTTCTTGTGATTTTTTCAAAAAAACGATCAATTATGCCTCGTCGAAAATAGCGATCATCTTTTGATCAAGTATCCGAGTTCGACAGAGGAAGGATAGTGGCCTGCCGAGATTGTGGATTATCTTTTAGGGAAATCGGTAGTCGTGTTGGACGAAACCAAACAACTGTAATGCGGATATGTGATCGTTGTATGCAGGAGGGTACGACGGACCGGCGTGTTCGATCGCATCCAAATCAGCGCACCACTTCACGTGACGACAGGCAAATTGTGCGCATGGCAGTGACGGATCGCTCAGTCACATCACGAACCATAGCACAGCACATGCAGTCTGTAACGCATCATCCAGTGTCTGCGCGTACCATTCGACGCCGTTTACAGCAGAGTGGTCTGTCCGCAAGACGTCCATTTCTCTGTCTACCCTTGACGCAGAACCACAGACGTCTCCGCCGCCAATAGTGCGATGACAGAAGGATGTGGATGGCAGAATGGAATGAAATTGTCTTTACTGACGAGTCACTCTTCTGTCTGCAACACCACGATGGTCGCATTCGAGTCTGGAGACACCGTGAAGAGAGGATGCTGAACAGCTGCGTTATGCACCGCCACACTGGTCCTGCACCGGGTATTATGGTATAGGGCGGTGTTGGATATCACTCTCCCACACCTCTAGTACGCATTGCCGGTACTTTAAACAGCCAGCGCTACATCTCCATGGTGTTGGAGCCAGTTGTCCTTCCTTACCTTCAGAGCTTGCTCACAGCCATATTTCAACAGGATAATGCGCGACCACACGTGGCACGCATTGTCCAACTGTTCTTCGTCAATCGCCAGATTGAATTGCTTTCCTGGCCACCTCGCTCTTCGGATCTTTCGCCGATAGGAAACATGTGGTCCATGGTT
Source organism: Dolomedes plantarius (assembly GCA_907164885.2). Taxonomy (NCBI): domain Eukaryota; kingdom Metazoa; phylum Arthropoda; class Arachnida; order Araneae; family Dolomedidae; genus Dolomedes; species Dolomedes plantarius. Next base: position 156,311,280 of record OU015495.1, on the reverse strand, counting down.
GCTCTACGATTGACCCAGATTCCATCCCCAGCTGCCACAGCAGATCAACTTTGGCAACGTGTGGAAGCTGCTTGGACTGCTGTACCCCAAGAACTCATCCAAAGTCTCTTTGAATCAATGCCGAGGCGTGTGGCAGGGGTGATCTCCAACAATGGCGGCTACTCTGGCTACTGATTTTGGCAGGAACCACACTTCACAGAAGTCTATAAATTTAATCATTTGATACTTGGTCAACATGTTATCTACAAAATAAATTTTGTTGAGATATCTCTTGTGTTTCTTGGTGTTGCAATTTGGGTGGCCAGAAGTGTATATATACACACACACACACATATATATATATATATATATATATATACTATATATATATATATATATATATATATATATATATATATATATATATATATATATATATATATATATATATATATATATATATATATATATACACTGCTGGCCACCCAAATTGCAACACCAAGAAAGACAAGAGATATCACAACAAAATTTATTTTGTAGATAACATGTTGACCAAGTATCAAATGATTAAATTTATAGACTTCTGTGAAGTGTGGTTCCTGCCAAAATCAGTAGCCAGTGTCTGCGCGTACCAATCAGTAGCTCGGAGTAGCCGCCATTGTTGGAGATCACCGCTGCCACACGCCTCGGCATTGATTCAAAGAGACTTTGGATGAGTTCTTGGGGTACAGCAGACCAAGCAGCTTCCACACGTTGCCAAAGTTGATCTGCTGTGGCAGCTGGGGATGGAATCTGTGTCAATCGTAGAGCAACCATGGACCACATGTTTTCTATCGTTGAAAGATCCGGAGAGCGAGGCGGCCAGGGAAACAATTCAATCTGGCGATTGACGAAGAACCGTTGGACAATGCGTGCCACGTGTGGTCGCGCATTATCCTGTTGAAATATGGCTGTGGGCAAGCCCTGAAGGTAAGGAAGGACAACTGGCTCCAACACCTTGGAGATGTAGCGCTGGCTGATTAAAGTACCGTCAATGCGTACTAGAGGTGTGCGAGAGTGATATCCAATACAGCCCCATACCATAATACCCGGTGCAGGACCAGTATGGCGGTGCATAACGCAGCTGTTCAGCATCCTCTCTTCACGGTTTCTCCAGACTCGAATGCGACCATCGTGGAGTTGCCGATAGAAGCGTGACTCGTCAGTAAAGACAATTTTATTCCATTCTGCCGTCCACATCCATCTGTCATCGCACCATTGGCGGCGGAGACGTCTGTGGTTCTGCGTCAAGGGTAGACAAAGCAATGGACGTCTTGCGGACAGACCACTCTGCTGTAAACGGCCTCGAATTGTACGCGCAGACACTGGATGATGCGTTACAGACTACATGTGCTGTGCTATGGTTCGTGATGTGACGGAGCGATCCGTCATTGCCTTGCGCACAATTTGCTTGTCATCACGTGAAGTGGTGCGCTGAGGTGGATGCGATCGAACACGCCGGTCCGTCGTACCCTCCTGCATACAACGATCACATATCCGCATTACAGTTGTTTGGTTTCGTCCAACACGACTACCGATTTCCCTAAAAGATAATCCACAATCTCGGCAGGCCACTATCCTTCCTCTGTCAAACTCGGATACTTGATCAAAAGATGATCGCTGTTTTCGACAAGGCATAATTGATCGTTCTTTTGAAAAAACCACAAGAAAAACACAATTGCCGAACTTGAAATCGTCAAAATCTCCAAGCCTTAAATAGCGCTTTGAAGTGGCGCCACAGGCGCGCGTGATGTGCGTCTGCGCTGAAATTCTAATCATTTGCATATCTCACCTCCGCTAATGCATGTTGTAAATTTCATGTTATTTGCATGTTTCCTTCAGGGTGTTGCATTTACAGTGGCCAGCAGTGTGTATATATATATATATATATATATATAATATATATATATATATATATATATATATATATAATATATATATATATATATATATATATATATATATATATATATATATATATAACATAAAAAACCTCAAAACCCTTTCAAAATTCTAAATTCTTTTTAATTTCCTTGGGCGTGGAGTTAATTTATTTTTCCATTCAAAGAACAAAGGAAATGGTAAATAGCCTAAAGACTAGCGTAGGAAATTGACATATCGTCCCTTAAAATTCCCTTAGTAATATAAGTTTTGAAAGCCCGGAGATCCAGGTTCCAGCGAATCATTATTCGTTGCATGGTCACTTGACGAAAAGTTTTATAAGGGCCTGTGGTGAGATGCCCGTACCTCGGATATCTGTTGCCTAGTAAAGACGCTGTAAACCTTCGAGCAGAATGAAAAATAAAGACAATTTACAGACGTGAAAAGAGAATTGTGTTTTTGGCTACGACTAAGTTTATCCGCGGTGTGACATGCCGGCTCCGGTCATCATTCCCACGGGGCCGGTATGCTACTTACCACACACACGCACACACACACATATATATACAGTTGGTTCTGTGTTTAACGACTTTCAAGGGACCGTGAAAAATCGTCCTTAAGTAGAGATCGTCCTTAAACAGAATTTGTGAAAAAATAACATTTCCCTTCACACTTTACAGGCTTAGGACTGTCAATATATTTCTTAATATATTGGCGTGTTTAAAAATGTTATTTTTATTATCATCATTATTTTATTCACAAAAAGTTATTTTAATTTACATTGAAAAAAAAGGACAAACAATACAATAAATTACGTTTTAAAAAATTCAAAAAGTGTTGATTGCTTCATTCGCCTTGTTTTCGTTATTCTCTTTTCCTGATTTTCTAAAATGTTAAATGAGTCACCTTCCATTTTCGATGTAATATAACGTCGGAGAACATCTAGAGCAGAAATTGCATCTGTGTAAGACGGTGGCAGTGTCTCGTTTTCCGTGACTTTAACTTCACCTTCTTCGTCTGACACTGTGTTTTCGTTTACAATAGCTTCATAAATTTGTTCTACATTTCTGAAATCTGTTGTTAAAACATATTTATCACAATTGTAGAAATCTTGAATTGAAACATCCTCATCTTCAACAAGACTTCTCCATTCTTCAGGGGTAATGTTATCTTCGTTGATTTCTACATCCGTGTTTTGCAGTTCCACTACAAGTTCTTTGTGAATTCCAACAACGCGAAATCAGTTTTTTATTGTGGATGAAGAAACTTCTTTGCTGATGTTATCATGTGCATTGCTTCCAAGATTGTAAATTTTCTAATTTTTATACTGTCAGCCGAATTGTTTAGTAATTTCCTAATTAAAGACTTTCTGTAGTATGCTTTCACACTGCGAATGATACCCAGGTCTAATGGCTACAACTTGCTAGTGCAATTAGCTGGTAAGAAATGGATAGTCAAATTTGTAAGTCTAGGGATATTTGGAGTATGTGCAGTGCATCGGTCGAATAAAAGTAAAACTTTTCTCTTTTTTCGATGCATTTTTGCATCAAATTTTCTAATCCAGTCAATAAAAATTTGTGATGTCAACCACGCTTTATTGTTATTGCGGTATTTACAAGGTTTCCTGATGATATTCTTAAAACACCTTGGTTGCTTTGATTTGCCTATAACTAAAGGTGGAAATTTCTCAGATCCATCCAAATTAGTGCACAGTAAAACAGCCAATCGTTCTTTACTGTGTTTTCCACCAAAACACTTTTCTCCCATATACATTAAGGTTTTATTAGGCACCATATTGTAGAATAGGCCCGTTTCATCTGCACTGAATATGTTCTTCTCATCATATCCATCTAATATCCCCTTCAGCACTATTTTCCATTCATCCACTATTTTTTCATCTACGGAGCCACTTTCGCCAGATATGCTTTTAAATTCAAGCCCGTATCTTTCTTTGAACTTTGTTAGCCAAACAGCCGAAGCCTGAAAATTTTGCATTCCAAATTTTTCTGCCAGAATAATAACATTTTCTTTAAATATCACTCCGGAAATTGGAATGTTAGATGCTCTTGCTTGATGAAACCATTGCAGGACTGCCTTCTGAAACTCTTCTGATCAGCCACATTGAATTTTCTGCCGTTTGGATTTGGATCTCAAACCAAATTTTTGTGCTTCTTCAAGAATTTTCTCTTTGCTTGCTAAAATGCCTTTGAGAGTAGACTCGGGTAGCTGAAATTGTCTTGCGAATTGGACTTTTGTTATTCCAACACTTTCTTCCCAGTTTTCAATAATTTTCACTTTTTCGTGTAGCGTAAGATGCTTTCGCTTTGATGCCATTTTGCTCTGCTCACCTCGTATTCGTACTGGAATGAGCTCCTACACACAACTATGAATTCTCTAAACATGAACACGTGCTTCCCAGAAGGAGTGAGAGAGGGGTGCTTTTGGACAGTTCGTAAATCACATGACAACATATAGTGATTCCACACCCACACTAAGAAATTCGATCCACCAGGGAAGAATGTTCGATCTTCCTAGAAACAGTAATCCCCCCCTCCCCCGGTTTTTTCCACTGTAACAAGTCTATGATTGCAACGAACATAAAGGGAATTCCGGGTCTGTTATTGAAACCAAACTCCCCCACAGAAAGTAACCCTCCTGTAGATAAAATGTTGAAGAAAAAGTTTATCATGTAAGAAAAAATCGTCGTTAAATAGAAACAAAATCGTCTTAAAATAGAATTTTTTACGTCGGAGGGACCGGGACCGGGAATTATCGTCTTTAAATAGAGATCGTCGTTAAGTAGAGCGTCGTTAAACAGAGAACCAACTGTATATATATATACAGGGTGTCCCAAAATGTCGTTTACAAACGTAACATGCCGGTCTGTCATATCATGATGAACAAGATTTACATAGGAACTTGTGTCCGAAAATTCAAACTGCGACCGCTAGAGGGCGATAATTGCACGAAAACGGGAGAGTGGGAAAAACAATCATTTCAGGCGTGGACGTTGAAGGAGAAGGATAAATGAGTTTAGTAACGCAGAAATGGCCGACATGCATTACGTATACGGCGCGGCTGATGGAAATGGACGGGCCGCGGCAGGACGTACCTTGAGCGCTTCCCACACAGACGTCAGCTAAGTCATGTTTTGTTTAGACGATTGCACCGCAGATTACGTGAATCAGGTGCTTTCGTAGTACGTAGCCACATCGGTAGAGAACGTGCTACACGCACGCCTGTCGGAGAGGAAACCGTGCTACAGGAGTTTGCCATCAACCCGCAAAGAAGTCTCCGAGAAGGCGAACGTGTCTTGGGTGTAGGTCGTTAATGCGCATACTGCACGATGACATGAAACACCCTTACCACTTCCAAAAAGTACAGGCATTGTGCTCTGACGATTATCCCAAACGCATTGAATTCTCATTCTAGTATTTGCAACAGCGGGTCGCACAGCCAGATTTTCCATCGTGGATTTTGTTTTTTGATGAATCCTGCTTTACACAGGATGGTGTTGTGAACCTGCACAACATGCACGTATGGGCGCATGAAAACCCAAGATATACACGTGCCCATGCACATCAACAACGTTTCACAGTAAACGTTTGGGCTGGTATTATCGGTGACATGTTGATTGGCCCTTACCTTCTACCTGAATGCCTCGACGGAAATACCTATCGCATTTTTTTAGAAAGAGTTTTGCCGGATCTGATGGGTGACGTTCCAGCCGCTAAACCCCGAAACATCTGGTTTCAGCATGATGGAGCGCCTGCCCACTTTAGCTACGCTGTTCGAGAATACCTCGATAGGACTTATCCTAATCGCTGGATCGGTAGAGGCGGACCAGTCCAATGGCCGCCGCGATCCCCCGACCTGACTCCCCTGGATTTCTACCTGTGGGGACACATGAAGTCCATAGTGTACGAGACACCCGTAACATCGGACATGGATCTTATCGCCAAGATCGCGGAAGCGGCAGCACGTGTCCGTGACACTCCTGGCCAATTTGAATGGGTTCGTGAATCCATGCGCCGACGCTGTGAAACGTGCATTGTGGCGAATGGAAGGAATTTTGAACATTTGCTGTGATGTAATGATGTTTTGTAATAAAAATCATATTAACACCGCTGTCGATATCATTTTTTTTCTCCTTATCCAAACCTGCACTTATCGCCCTCTAGCGGTCTCAGTTTGAATTTTCGGATACAAGTTCCTATGTAAATCTTGTTCATCATGATATGACAGACCAGCATGTTAAGTTTGTAAACGACCTTTTGGGACACCCTGTATATATATATATATATATGCCCCTCGTGTTCGAAAACACGAGGGGCTGACGATGCTAGGCCCGTTTAGCATAACGCGCGAGAAAGAACAAAGCATGTAGTTTAGGGATATCTTTAATAGAGATAGGACGCGCGTTTTCCCGCTGGAGGGGTTCAGTCCAATTGGCGGACCGGACTGGTTAATTAATATTTTTTAAAAACGCCACGACATCGATACTGAGTTCCTGTAATCTCTCAGTCTTCATTTTTATGTATTTCGCCCGCACAGTGGACTTATCTACGATTATTCTGCATCTGCGTCGAAGTCGTGTCACACACACACACACACACACATATATATATATATACACATATATAAAAAGGGAGCCTAGGTGGAATAATATGGTAATTCCAGTGCAATTTCCTGAAAGTAGTGCCAAAACTAATGCTAGTGGTTTAGAAAATAAATCATCTGATACTTCTATTAATGCTATACCTGATATTTTAGATGATATTCACACATCTGTTAATGAAGGAAATTTAGTTGATGACGAAGTATGTGTTACGGAAGTTAGTGAACACCTATCAGTTGACTGTAATAAAGATGCTTTAAACGATAGTAGGAACTCGCTAGGTAATGATGTTATCGTTTCAAGTTCCCAACCGAATGAGGATTCTTTAGACATGTTGATAATATAGTCTTAAATAAAGTGCAGGAAACCCAGACTGAGAAGCAGAATGAATGTTTGTCACAGAGTTTTACTGTAAGTAGTTCAGATGATGCTCCGGAAGTTGTAGACTTAGTTAACATTAAAACGCACTGGTGCGAAAAGCTTAATCTTCCTAAAACTGAAGCGGTATTAAAGAATTTAAATGATAACGACTCTGATGAAGCACGTTTTAAAGAGACTTTTTCGTCAAAAGAGGATAAAACTAAAGTTAAGGGCGATAAAAAACGCCTTCAGGTTACAGCATTAAATGTGCTAATACTGAAGTAATTAAGTCGGTAAACAATAAGTCGTATAAGCACAAATACGAAAATGAGAGTCAGTTTGTTGAAAACATGAAACAAGCAGCGAACCAAATTGTAAACGTATCATAAATGGCGAGATAATGACAGTAACTGAACACGTAGGTGCGACGTAAAAGTTTGAAAAATAGAATCTGCATTAAAATCTAATGCCGATACAAGCAAAACTACGCAAAGAAGTAAAGTGTGTACTGCAAAACCTCTATTAAGGATGAACGTATCACAGATAAGGTACACAAGGTTATTACAATAAAGGATGGCAATTCTAGAAATACTGTAAATAAGTATCCCAAGAGAATTCCTGTCCATTGTCAAGCCGGACCAGCGCCACAGGTCCAACGCCCTGCTGCACGAAGGATGCCCACACGGGCAACAAATCCCTTTACAGTTACAGCGGCCATCAAGAGAGGTTCCACTGAATGGACAGACTGGTGCAACGAGGTTGCTGTCTTTATGAACAAGTCTTGTATCAATTTTCTTATTTTATCCCACCCCATTCATTAAAATTAAACCACACTGGTTTGAAATTCCCCATTGTATATGCTGTATAAACATTTTAAGAGGAAGGGGTAAGTCACTGAAAAAAAAACGGTATATTGTTGTATTATAAATTTTTGAAGGGGACACGTAGTGCATAGAAAAAATACATTCTGCATACAGATAGCAAACTAACTAATGTACTAACTTCACAAAACATAACACATGTGTACTATGAATTGTGGGAGAGCAGCTACAAACCATCAAAAAATGTCATGCTGTGCAATTGTGTTGTCACTTTTAACTAAAGAAATTTTCTAGGGTGCAGTTGCCCAGCCCAGTATCCACAACACTACAAATCCAACGTTTGTTGGTGTCACCTGGACTCTTCGGGGTTAGTTTTGTAAAATGGGAATGGCGTTTTTCCCCCACACAAAGTGTGGAAGGTTTTTTGGCTTTACCACCCATTATGTAAAAATTCAGACCAGCACGCGTTATCAATTAGCTAGCTGAAGCCATTCAGACCTCAGCTGCCTAATTTTTTTTTTCGAGGGAGGCCAATGTAAGGTTTACATAAGATTCGATTCACAATAATCGAACTTTTATGTGTATAGAGTTAAAGAAGCTGCTTAAGATATGCTAATTGCGGCATACGCGGTTGGTATAAATACCAAGCAGCTAAATCACAGAAAGGAAGTGAGACAAAACGAAGGAAGTGAGAGTAAGTGAGAGGAGGAGTGGAGCTGACGAAACCAAGTATCGAGCTGGAGCTAGGCTTAGAGTCTGGTTTAATAATAGCTGAGTTTTACGAGCAGCCGCTGGAGGCATAGCTAGGTTGCTTCAAACCTACGCGAGTTCTTGTTAGGCCAAAAGTTTACGTGGCAGCACTGCTGGTTGATGTTCAAAGTATGCGTGAGTATTGCAAAGTGTATGTTTCTTGAATGAGTAGTTATACAAGTGAATATATTTAATTGTATTTTCCTTGCATGAATGCTATATATATCTCGTACTAATAGTACGTATGCTTTATGCTGAAAAGCAAATCTATATGTGCAAATATTTAAATAAACATTGTTGTTATGTAAGAACTGTGTTTGGATGAAACCATTTATAGTGCCACTTAAGATATACGTACCCAAAGTTAGGGTAGAAGTGCAGAATTCTCTATAATATATATATATATATATATATATATATATATATATATATATATATATATATATATATATATATATATATATATATATATATATATGTGGGGTGCAACCTTTAAATTGGGCTTAGCTAGTTGTCTGCTATATCAATATGGCACCCTGCTATATCAATCTGCTATATCAATATGGCATTTAATACAAGACTCAGGATGACTCATAAATAGTCTCTCACGAACAGTAACAATAGACGTTTATTTACTTGACACCACAGTTACACATATAATATTTAACATATAGTAGTTGACCTTTTAGTAATGACAATATTGCCAAGCACTCTACCAACTTTGACTTCCTGAAGGCACTCAGACTTCCCCAACCCGATCTGCCAAGTACTCAACCAGCTCGGACTTCCTGAATTCACTCAGACTTCCTCAACACGGGAGTTTACTATCCTCCCCTTCGGCCCGTAGCTACAAGCTAGGCTGAGATCTCCGGGGTCTCTTTCCCCGTTCTCTCCGTCCTTCAACACTAGCGCACGAGAGCCTCTGCCCTGTGTCGCCTCCAAATCTTATCTCCCCTTCAAACACTTTCTCCCAGTTCATCTGCCGGAATCCTCGCAGCGCTGTCGTCGCATAGCGTACACGGCGCATATAGCTTATAGCCGGAGCCCTGGGATAATACAATCCCCATTGATCCCCCCCCCCACACACACATATATATATATATATTTATGTATACATACATAACAGATACATATATACATACATATGTACATAAAAAAGAGGTAAGCAACGATAAGTAATCCTACGTTAATAAACCGCGGTAGTTTCGTTAGAAGAAACTACCTGAAATTTGCTTTTTTTTTACTTAAAATCTGAATGTTTTTTTCGCAGAAATGCGATATTTTAAGATAAGCTGTATATTTTTTTCTATTGGTCTTTTCTTCCCTCCACCATAACCTTTCATAAATTGTTTCTCCTGAACATCATAACATCCCCTTTTAAACGGCCCTGTTATTGTGATCCCCTCACCCCAATCCTATACCCCAATCCCATGGAGATTTATCCGAATTAGGAGGATATCATATGCATCTAAAGAAAGGGATTGTCAAAGAAAAGCGATCAATGATGTTACCAACTTTCATCCCTCAAATTGATCGTTTATCCTTTCCTTTGTGGAGTAATTTCTCGTTCCCATTTTTTTTTCTATAAAAATCGAAGGTACGGTAAAAGCATTTTTTAAAATTGTTCAGTGATATATAAGCTATTCCCAGATGGATGTTGCTAGGAGTTTTGCGAAATGATTTATACAATTTACATCACATAAAGGCATTACGAAAAATAATTTAGTTATCATAGATTAGATAAAATTCATGGAGGTTTAGTAAAGGGTAGAACTTCATGCAATCTCTAAAGACCCAAAACTAATACTTTAATCCTTTATTTATGGTATAAAGACACCATTTTCTTTATTTTAGAGCTTATAAAGAGAAGGATTCTAAGAGCTTTAGGGGTGAATACGATATGTCAAAATTGCATCAAACACTAAAATTCACTAATAAATTGTTATACCATTTCAAAGTGGCCGTAAAAAATAGTGCCTTTCTGATACTACAAATAATGCTTAAATTACGCTAAAATTGAGAATTTGTTTTAGTAGTTAGTATAAATAGTTGACTATAAACCTATAACTAGTAAAATTTTAGTTCAGTCTGATGTGTTATATTTTGATTAATTCCATTTTCATCAGCTACTATTTAAGTATTTATTACTACATGAAATAAATATAGATATTATTTACAATTTTGCAATTGTACATACAATATAGATACAATTTTGCAGTTGTACGATGCAGATGTCATTTGTCGTGAACGTGAATCCTTTGAAGGTTGTAGTAATGTTAATAGTGTTTAAAAATATCATAAATAGGATGTGCACATCTTATTGAAGAGTCCTCTACCACCAGTAGCTCTAAGGTATGCAGGAAAAGACAACTTATGGATCGAGTTTTCTACTCTAAAATACAGTGTGTACATAAATGAATATCCCAACTTTACAGGGCTATTGAAAGAAAAATAAACAAAGTACAAACTTATTTTTTTCTGGGGCTACATCAAACATCAGGTGTTTGTTCACCGCTACCAAATGACGTTGACGAACTTAAGACACGCATATCTGCAGCCTTTCGTTGCTGAAAAGAGTGTGGGAGGAGTTATCGTACCACCTCGATATCCTTCGTGTTACTAAAGGGGCTCACATTGAACACTTATAACTGTGTCGAATTTAAACTTTCAACTGTTATTTTTGATTTCAGATGAACAGCAAGTTTGTACTTTGTTTAGTTTTCTTTCAATAGCCCTGCAAAGTTGGGATATTCATTTATGTACACACTGTACCTTTACGATAGACTTTTTTACACTTTGAAAAGTCAGCGATGAGCTTAATAAACACGTTTATATTTATTCTTAAATAAACTTAAAGTTTTAAGTATAATTTACATGAAAATCACTCCCCGAAAAATATTTATTTTCTCTTTTTTTTCATTTCGAATCTTTCAAAACACAAGATTTTAATGGTGTAGTTTCAAATTCAAATTATATATTTTAATTACTTATTTTTGACTGAAATATGTTTCGAAAGAAAGTTTCCAGTCAATAGTCAAAGTACCCAGTACTAAACAAAAGTACTCAATAATTTCTTCAACTACTTTTAATAATTTACATCAATCAATCTATGTACTTATCCAATAAGTGATTTTAACGATATCCGCAACTCTGAATTTCAAATTCACGCTGGTCAACTTCTTAAAAGCAAAATAGGGTCAAAATACAAAGTTTCCGTAAAATAATAGTGGAGTTTCAAATGGTTATACCTATGCAAAAATTTATTTTGAAGACATGAGTCATACGTTAAAGGAAAGAGAAATACTCCAAGTTTATGTTTGCGGAAGCCTATGTACAGATTCCAAGAGACTCCGGGACTAGCGCCGGAAAATTCCGGAGAATTCCATTTTTCCAGTTAGACGGATTTCCTCCATATTTTGCTCTAATCGTGCGGGAATTTCTTAACGAAACATTTGCAATGGGTCGGACGAGAAGGGTGGATTGCCTAGCCTCCACCGTCTCCAGACCTTACCCCCATGGCATTTTTATGGGGTATGCAAAAACACAAATGTATTCCATTAAGTTAGAAATCTGGACCATTTAAAGGAAAGGATCATTGAAGCTGTTTCGTCTATCGTGCTGGATGTTCTCTGCCGTGCATTGGAAGAGATTGAATGTCGTCTTGACGTCTGCAGGGCAACTAAGGAATGTGACGAATTAAAATAATTCGCACAATTAAAATATCCGCTGCACACATTGAATCTGAAGCAGCTGACCAACACGCCCCCATTTTACGTACAGCAGGTGAGGGTAAGCTGGAACGGGAAGGAACACAAAGCTGTTTGCAAAACGTGACATCTAGGCGGAACAGGAATTCGCCACGGAGTGCCAGATTAATGACGCGGGACCACCCGGGAAGCCGGGAAGTCGCGATAATTGCAGCTTGCGTTCCAGCAAATCAAAAGTCTAAAAATGACATCACCATTAGAAGATCCAATGAGACACGAGTTCTCTGGACGGAGCGTAAAAGTCCAAAATTAGACGAGGGAGCTAAAGACAGATAGTTATCGATCTGCTGTGCATGTGAGAGATTACTTCGACCATCCAGGGTCGAAAAAGGCTATACGCAGACTTGTGAAGTCGGCGGTTTATTTCTCACGAAGAGAATTTTTAGCTTCGTTTAGGAAGTTTAGTTACATTTTGTCGAGATCTCAAGACGAGAACATACGTCACGATCATCCTGATCTTATAAATTGCCTCGCAGTCATCCGCCCTGCAGGAAGCGAAAATCGAGGGACTTGCTGAACTCGATATTATTGAATTAGAGGAACTTCATCTGGTAACTCATTCTAACGGACTCCGTCGCCATCTTAGAGGACTATCATTAATCTTGCAAATGACTACTAAGCATCCATCTCCAAATTTTCTCCTCTGAATTGTAATAAATTCGTCTATTTTAAATTTACTTGGCTGTGGCTTTTGCTGATTCGATTGCTACCTCGATCAATTCGTTACAGGGATCACACATTGAAATCTGCTGAACAGGTAAGAACTTGGAGATTTTCTCTTCAGTTTGACATATACTTCATAGCTCTACAATGCTTTGAGCCGAAACTAACCATATAAAACCCCACAATTTTTTCGGAAATATGGTATATCTAATCAAACGGAATTTTTTTTAATGTTTTTTTATAAACAGGGTGTAGAACTGATTTGACATTTGATCTGTTAGTCATTCTTGATACTGCAGCTTTCCAAATTAAACCAGTGTTACCAGAAATTCTAATTACAATTCATAACTATGTAATTATAGTATTTATGTTCGGAACCTTCATTTTATTAATCTTTAGCTTACGGGGCCCATTTTTCCGATCCTCTCTTTAGAACCGGAATTTTCATACCCCCCAATGTTAGAACAGCCATTTAGGGGGTGTTATATATATATATGTATATGTATGTATATATATATATATATATATATATATATATATATATATATATATATATATATATATATATATATATACATATATATATATATATATATATATATATATATATGCATACATATATATATATATATATATATATATATATATATATATATATATATATATATATATATATATATATATATATATATATATATATATATATATATATATTCATTCATTCTTTGGCAGATATTCTTGAGATAGATGCTGTCCCACCCCGTAAGGAAAAGGTTAATTACAAAGCTAATTAATTAATAAAATTGAAAGTTTTCAATAAAATCATACTTCAAGAAATTAATTTTTCATATTTTCTCTAATTATGCGTCGCAAGAATTAATTAAATCCCTCCTATCTGACTCTAAAGATCTCAATTTATGAAAGAACGAAGTGCAAGTTAATGTTTCAAACAATGCCATTTATACGAGATAAGCATTTTGTTATAAAAGACGCGATTTGAGTTTATTAATTATACATTATCTCTAACTATACCTCTCTCTGCCTTTGCATCGGTTATTCCGCACTTGAAAATTAGTTCACTGAAACAAAAAGAACAAACTAAGAGGACGGAGAAAAAAGGAAAGAATGAAGAATAGTTGAAAAATCTTTTAATCTGATTAGGAACACAGCAACAGCTTTTGTGCTTTCTAAACTACGCTCGAAAATAAACGAAAGAAAAGAAAAAATTCTCTCATTATATTTTAATAAGACTTTATATATGTACCAATTTTTTTTTCTGGTTCTGAAACATTCTGAAAATTTAAAAACAACTTGTAAGGTGGCTTTCAGTAGTTAATTAATGCTTTGATACAATTTTCTTTAAGGCTTTGTAACAAAAGATTTTTCCCAAGAATTTTTTTTCGTCCTTTAAATTCTTTTTATGCTAATGATTATATTTTCTCTCAAAAAATATAGTGTATTATGGTAGAAGATTATTATCTATGTGCATTCAATGAGGCATTAAATCTTAAGTTTCAACTCATTTATCCTAAAAACTATTTGTTTTAGAAGCCCGGTTGTGTCTGAAACACAAAAGAACCTTTTTAATTTTTAGAGATTCTTTACATGCATTCTTATTTTACCCAGAATACAAAAAATTGAGGTACTATAAATTTATAAAAAAAAGGTTCAGGTTCTTTTTCCTTTCTTTCAAATTCTGAAGTTTATTTTCCAATACTCCAAATACTCTGGTTTTTAAACTTGACTTTAGAGAGGAATTGGTATTATATGTTGCAACGTCTTAAATAAATATATCACTGTCTATTTTATACCGTCAAATAATTTTAATTCTAAATTTAAATCAAAACAAAATTATATGACTTTTCGATATTCACTGGTGAGCATGCTTAATTACCAATCACGTTTGAAATAGCCTTTTTCCTTAACGTGTGACTAAGATACGTGAAGCACACCATGGGATCCTCATAGACACTGAAGTATTGAAAAAAACACATCATCGCCACATCTGCGTATGTAAAGAAGTAAAGAAAAACTTATTAGGAAATAGCTACACAACACTGTCATGATATAAGGTGAACTACTGCCAAATTTGGAACAAAGGGTAAAGGTGGTCCTCTTTTGGTAATATGACAATTCAAGTTTTGCACCCTTTGTCCATTCTACGAACGAGGTTTCTGATAAGTTACTGCAGTAATTACTTACTTCTCCATCATCAGATGATGAAAATTTTCCTGCTGATGTAGATTGTCCTTAAGGCATTGACCCATATATCCACATATAAACTTTTGAATGAATTTGCACTGGAGAAATTACATGCCACTCACTCCCTTCGAGCAACAACCTCTCTTTCCAACAAGATATTAAAAGTTGCACATCTAGGTGGTCTGGTACAAGCTCTTACAGTCAGGAACTCAGTCCAGGAGCCAGTAGCTCCTAGGAACTAACACTAATGGCGCTACCTTATTAAAGAATAGCGCTGCTTACCTTATCTTCTTCCAGTATGTGACGCTCTGTACGCCCTTCCAATATGATTACTTAGACAACTAGACCACAATATTCATGCCCCTCGATGCTTCAATTCTATACCATGTTCCAGGTTAATATCCTGTCACCAGATTAATTGACTTCTAGAACAACTGCAAAGCCTACATCTATTCGTATCAGCAATCATTGATTTACTGCCCAATCATTCTAGTTTAAGCCCCTCTGTAAATTGTCTTCGTTAAGCGAGTGTTAATGGAATGCAATGTAGTTGCCGTCAAGTAAATAGCTCCTTTCGTTTTGACGCATGAAAACAGTGATTGCTGTATTTGAAGCTCTTTTGTACTTTTATTTACTATGTTTCCCATTATCTGGAGTCTTTCATTATTGTCCTTGTGCTACGCAGCAGACATTACAGGGTGTTGGTTTTGGAGGATGACCACCACTGGCCCATTGAACAGCTGAGTATGACGTTCTGCAGGCCGTCCTAACATACTCTGCTTTGGGTATACCGAACTCTTAGATCATAGTTATCAAAATCTGGCCTAACTCGAGATTCCCTGACACGACCGTGGGTACAGTCAACCAGATTCTCTCTACTCGTCTTTCCGTAGTAACTATTTAAACACTATAAAATCATACTTTTCGAATCAATCAATCGTCTGAAACAATGCTGCTCACCATCTGGTGGTGAGCAGCATTGTTTCAGAAAGTATATGGTGAACAGCTTACTAAATGCATCAAAATCATTAGAAAAGCATATGGCGAACAGCTTACTTAGACAGTGTCGTGGCTCGCAGCTAATATATCAATGTATGAGAGAACACTAGTGTTCAGTCAAAACAGAGCCTTGTAATAATGTTTAAGTTCTTTATTCGAACGAATAACATATTAATGTAGGTTGAATGACAGACGGATTCTCTTATATGATTCATGATTATCGTGAGGCTTTGTACTTCCATGTTCCGAAACTGACATGCGCAAAATTGTTCTCTTTTGTCCATAATAATGCTATTAACAACAGGGTGTTTCGTTTTAATTTATGCTCGTAACCTCTCAAATCTGGACATGCCCTTACGTTTCGCATATTGCCATATGCAGATCACAGTTTTTTAGTTCCTTATAAGTATGATTTTTCCAAGATGCGTGTTGTGCTGATAATTTGAGCTTTCTCCCAATAAATTATCCATAGATAGCATCCTATTCTTCTATCTTATATATCTCTTGCGTAAATTTACCTCAGGGAAAAATATATTCAACCGAGTTTTTCACACCAGTGTACACAGATAACAAACTTTATGGTTTCTACGTGAATGTATCAAACTAATTAGAAAATTATATGGTAAACAGTTTAAGAGAGTAAGAAAAGTTACTTCTACCTTAAACTAATATAAAGCGCAAAACAGAGAAGTCAAAAAGTGCCTGCAATTCCGAGTTTAAGTGTAAAGGGTTTAGTACTATTTCCCTACGATATGTGATATACCGATAAATTTCGTTTTCTACTTATCATGTGTCCATATATTTTTTTCCTTTCCTATAGCTTTAAAAACTTACGTAAATTAACCATGTGAAAGAAAAGAAATGTAATTCTCTTATATGAAAAGAAAAATGATATCAAATAATGCGGGTTGCAATTTTGCATAAAGCTTTTAGAACAATTAAAATTCCAAATTGCCATCCAAAATGCCATCGATGTTCAATAGAGCAACATAAATTTTGGATTTAAGCACAAAATATCAAACAAGTCCTACAGGTAAATACCTAATTCACATCTGTTTTCTGACTGTAAAGCCTAACTGCAAGCAGTTCAAAGGCAAGATCTAGTAATCTCACTTTTACAACGTTTTCGGACCTGAAATACTTCATTCATTCAAACTTGTAAATAATGTAAATAATATAAAAATTTCTTAATGTAAATATGGATTTCACATTCAAACTTGTTTTCTTGCATTTTTTTTTCTCGCCAAACTGTCAATAAGCGTACAGGGATTACAAAGACATTGATCCAAATCTAGTAACTTTCGCTAGCAACCAGCCGGTCAGTTCCTACAACATGACACACAGGAATGCTAAACATTCCTCTCTAAACGAAGGAAATATCCCTCTATTTTTTCTCAATTTCCTCACATTTGGCTTTTCAATCACTGTCACCCCGGAGGGGCAACGTGTGCTACTGATTTACCATACTGACTCCTCCAGCTGTATGTTCCTTGGCACGAGTTTTATGCACTAAACTTGAAAGTGACCTTTGGCAACTTGCTGCTTATCGATAGACTTTGGAATGCGTAATTCTCTGGGAGGCGCGGGATACGCTAGCCTCTCGGCTTTTTGTCTGCATGTAATGACCCGATATGATGAAGCACCTTGTCGTTAAGTAAGCGGCGATTCAAAGGGCAAATGATTTGGTCCGTATGCTTACTTGCGCAGGTACCCAGACAGTAAACACACAGTCGATGCTGATGCATTTCTTTCGCTTTCAAGCCCTGAACCAGTTGCTATAAACAGCGCTGTTAATGGTTCAACCACATTCATGCTAATCTTTTTGCGAAATGCATACCTAGTTACGAGAAATCAGAAAGGTTAAGAGCAAAGCAGACGTATTATGAATATCCTTTCGATGTAATTTTATGATATTGTTAAATTATTAACACCTTCCTACTTTAAAAAGGGAATTAAAAGGATTCCTATCACATACTCCCGATTTTTCGGTTTTTCGAATAAGTTCAAGTTTTTACAGAGATTTCTTCTTTAAATTTTGAATCCGAAGTGTTGCCTCTAGCATGTCACGAGAACCTTAAGGATTAGCTTTAGTCCTGCGACAAAAATTAAATTTTTTTTAAGATCACAGAAGAACATAGAACATTTGGTATTTTACTTAATTTTAATTGTTTTTTCTTACTTCTCTAAGGATATATAGTTAAAAACCAAGGAAATGCAAAAATACCGGGAAAAATTATTTCCATTGGTCGAATTCGTTTCAAAGAAATATCTTGAGCAAGATTAGAAGAAAATTATTTTTCCAACATGGTACGTAACTTGCACTGAGGAGATTGACCTATCCACACTGAGATTTCGTTAGCTACCTTGTTACAGCAGTACCATATAGGCGAGCCAACACAGCTCCATATGAAAGTACAGCATCAGAATGTTCATGCCTTACCCAAGATTCAAACCCGAGCTCACATCATGATAATCGAACATGCTATCGACTATACGATGTGAGCCGCAAGTAGAAGAACATAAAAACTTACTACTTTTATTGGAGAAATAAAATTAAAAAGGTGGAAGTTAAGCAAAATCTGGAATGAAGAAGGGAAATCAAAGCTAACCCTTTTTATGGGTATGTTTGCATTTTGTAAAAACATTTCTTAATGGGAGAGTCTTAAAATTATTCAAAAACATGTTGACTGATAGATTGTTCATAGAATAAAAGAGCAATTTTTACGTTTAGGATTTACCTAATATAGAGCTCTAGTCAACTCGCTCGAATACCAACAGGTAAAATTTGACTCTAGCAACAGATAACGCTTTTGAGCGGATATCACCTGTGATTCGAGAGTAACATTTATCGTTATAAAACTGTCTGGAATTGGCTGGATTTTTCGAGGAAATGTTGACCAGCACAGTACGGAATGAAACATAAGATATACGTGGGCTCTAATCACAAACCTCTAGGCAGCCAAAAATTAAATTAAAAGTCTCGATATATATCTCATTTGTTTGTTTTCTTCTTTTTAAGCTCGTCAATTTCAGAAAGAATTCATTTCAGTGTTTTAGGCTGAAGTGTACTACTAACCCTATTGGATTCGCTTTCCTCTGTATTAAGCTATGGATCAAATTTTTCCAAGGACTGCCGACTTGGATTTGAAGATTTTTTAAAAATTATATTCCATGATAGAGAAAGAAATTTTACACCTTGGGGCATTTTTCGTTTTTTTTTTAAAATGCAAATAATATTTAAAATTTTAAATTATTCGGTGAAATGAAATCTGATATAGCTGTGTTTTAAACGCTCATAAATTCCTTTGGTAGGCACAATTTATAAAATGAATTCTGTTGCAAGATGCAGAAAAGTTCAGGCTATCTGAAAATACTATTTTTATTGAATTATCAGTAATTATGTAGCTGTAAATAGTAGACAAACTTCCTCCATAGGTTAACATTGAGGTCCAATAGGGTTAGTATCCAACAGCCTTGATGCTGTGTTTAAAATTCAGCCAAACAGATAGTTTCAGAAATTTCATGACCTTTCAAAACTGCTTTGGAATGAATGAATATATATATATATATATATTCATTCATATATATATATATATATATATATATATATATATATATATATATATATGTGTGTGTGTGTTTGTTTGTGTGTATACAGAAAGTCGTTCGCACTTTATGGAAACGATTTTGTAATTTATTTTTAATGTTTGCATTTTGAGATAAAAAGTTGGCAACTTCAGAATTATCGTCTGCTATTGTTTTGTTTTGATTGGAATGAAAACTAAAAGTTTAATTTTGAAAATGGCTCCTAAAATTGATAGATCGCTCTAAGGTTACGTAACTGCACTTTCCGAGGAGAAATATTCGTATCAACAAATTATAAAGCGATGTAAAAATCATGGTTAGGGCATTTGAAATAAAGGTATTTATAATATATTAAATTTTAAAGGGAAAAAAGTCTAACTGAGAGTAAAAATGAAAACCTGATCGCAAAATCTCACCCTAAGACAGTCCGAACGCAGATAAATATCAACAAAAGGAAGACTCTGATCCTAAAAGAAAATCCGCCGACTCAAAGATCGATTGTATCAAAACTAGGAGTGTCTTCTGGCACTGTAAGTAAAATAATTCATAAAGATTTGACGTTAAAAAAGATGTTTAAACACAAAGTTCATCTGCTCTTGCCAAAGTATATTGCTGAAAGAAAAACAAATTGTAGAAAATTATTTTAAAAACACCTAGCTGCTGAAAAATGGAAATTTGTGGTAACACTCGATGAGGCATGGGTGTATTTAAGTGACTGTAATAAAAAAAGATCAATTTTCTATTGCTCAACTGACGGGAATGGCCGTACGAAATGGCTCCGTTAGTGTACACAAAAGTTCCCAGAGGGATTCAGGATAGATGCAGGATTTTCTTACAACGGCAGATTAAAAATCAAAAAAGTCTCAAGTAAAGCCAAAATTAATTCACTCTACTATGAGAAGAATATTTTGGAACCAATTTTTGAAGAAATAATTCCAGCCTTATATGGAAAGGACATTGATAAAGTTGAGCTTCATGTTGACAAAGCCTCTAGTCACACGTCTAAATCAACTGCCGCTTATTTAGTAAAGAAAGAATCAAAGACAGAAATAAAGTGTATCCCATTTAATGAAATACCTGTAAAATCACCTGACGCTTCTCCAATAGACTTTCACGCTTTCGGTTTATTAAAACGAGCCTTAGGTAAACGGCATCCAAGAACACTGAACGGACCTTGGAAAACGATGCAAGAGAAATGGGGTAAAATTGACATGACAGTACTAAGAAAAAGTTTACTTTTATGGAAAGTTCGAGCTAGAGCTTTTGGGGTGCATGGTAACATGGTAGTACTGAGACAAAATTTACTTTCGTGGAAAATTTGAGCTAGGGCTATTGGCAAGAACCACGGCTATCAGACAGAAGGAAATCGCCGAAAAAATACTACATTTATACATAATACTTAATTATCAAAATCGTTTCCATAAAGTGCGAACGACCTTCTATGTGTGTGTGTGTCAAAATTTTGACACATTTTGTTATTTTCCTGTTTAACTCTTTACTGCCTGCCCAAGCGATACAGACTAGGTTTGGCGCGCTGCCAAAATTAAAACTCGCGACGCAGGACATCTGAAATTTTGCTTTCCGGACGACCGTTATGGAGGAACGTAATCCTACGATAAAAATCTTCTGTTATGTGTAGAATAGAATAAAAATAATCAATCCTTATATAATCTGAATTAAAATTTTATCACTGTCCCGCAACGCCGCATTTGTTGTTAAGTTTAGTTATTGTTAGTAACTTCTTTCTAGAAATAAAACATATAGGTCTTTATTTATGTATTCAGCAACAGTCCTAAAAATATCCCTTAAAAATGAAACGAAAGATGCTCAAATAAAAATATTCAGTTCGTTACACTTTGAACATATTGTGAAGAATGCATGATTTTCCCAATTTAGAGCAAAACCCTCTTTTCAATTCACGTCCCAACAGAAGGCTCAAGAAAAGGTTCCCGGGCGAAGGAGCCGGACAACAGAAGCGGCGAGACAAATCGCTCCCGACAAATGCCAACCTGGACGCGAGGCGACCGTGTGTCTAAACTTCAGACATAACGTTGAAAGGACATTAGTTCCGGACCGCCTCTTGATCGGGGGAAAATTAATAGGCTTAAGCGATCAGCTGATCTGATGACGAGGGAAGTGGCTCGCCGATCGGATCTCCAGAAAGTGATGTGACTTTAAAGGCACCAATTAAAACCCTTTTAAAATTCGAGCGTTCGCAGCACCAACAAAAATTACAAGTTGCGTCGCTGCAAAATAAAAGATTCAGATAGCTCCTAGACCTGGATCTAGAAAGCAGCTACTCCGGCATGCAGCCGTGATTAAGAGTTGTTTCTAAGTCCTTGTGATAGGCAACGTTAAGCGACATCCTGTCGACCGCTTCGAGACGAAGCATTTTAATTGCATCGCATTTAAAAGCATTGCATCGCATTTTAAAGCATTTTAAGCATTTTAAATGCATTGATGTTTAAGCTCCTGTGAGATAAGAACTGTTCTAGCTAATAGAGATAGCTCGTTCTTTAGATCCCTGAAGGATCTGGACAATTGATTATCGGCTGAGTACGTGATTCCTGCAGAAGTGATTGCTGCGCGTCCTAATTTCCCGTGTAAGAAGCCAAAGAACTTTCGCTATTAGAATCCGAGTACATAGCTCCGGAATAATCCTGCTACTCCAGAAAACAGTAGCAGCCCACATCTCGTTAATAACCGTTATAGTGAAAAGACTATTGTATTGAGATACTATTGTGTGAAAGAACATTTGTGTTGAGTGCAAACGACAGTGTGTGAAGGAATCCACTACGAGTCACCACGGATGCTGAACAAGTCATCAGACAGAGGTGAAACTGATTTTCATTAGAGGCTAATTAAGTGATTGTGTTGTAATGTGTAACAAGACTAAATTTAAAATTTGATAAAAACATGTATTTAAATTGCAAATGTGCATAAATTTTGGATTAAAATTAGAGTTGTATTTTAGTAAAATTATAACTAATATTGCAAGAGTGTTTTAAAATTGAGAATTAAAAGTCAAGTTATTAATGGCTCAAATAGAAAGAGTTTTGTGAATGATCTTGGGTTGAAATTAAAATTAATTAAGAACCCGTTAAATTTTTCTTGTGTAGATGTAAGACATTAACTGAAAATTCATAAATTATAATAGCCTATTGAAAAGTGTATTTATTGAAGTTGTACTAGCAAAGTGTTTTTAAATTGCATTGAAATTTCATTTTAAAAGTGTTGCATTGTGTATATTGTTAACGTAAATGTTATAGAATATCAGTAAGAATATTTGAATTGATTAGTAATTGCATAGAATAAATTTAAAATTGTTCAGTTACAATCCAGTTGATAATTATTGTGTAAGGTACGTGTTGTTGGTATATATATTTCTGTTTTGTGTGTGTAAATTGGGTTGAGCGTTGAGCAGGAATTGGTATTAGTTAACTTCCTTGTCAAAAGTGTAGGAATTAAAATGGCGTTTTTATATAGCCATAGAAAACCAGATTTAAGGGAGTTAGCATTTGAATTGGCAACACCGTTCAAGGATACGGATAGAATCAGAGATTTAATTGAGAAAATCATTGCAAGCGAAAATTTTGAGGAAGAAAGAGCTAAGGGTATGTTAAGAATAATCATAGAGGATAGACAAGGGCAGAAATAGAGGAAAAAGATGAATTAACCAGACAAAAGTCGGAAGAGAAAAAAATTGACGATAAAGAGTTTGAATTAGAAAAGCTTAAAATCACACAAGCGGGTGAAACTCTAAGCGTCACGTCCGCAAGCCAAGGAAATGTGAAACGCCCGAAAAACATTAAATCGGTCATACAGAGGTACCGATTAGGGTTTGAGACTCCGATTAGGGTTTCATGGTTTTTCAAACCCGGATTTAAAAAACCGGTTTTTAAAATAAATTTGTCACATTTGAAAATCGGTTTTTAAATTAAGAAAATTGGTTTAAAAGAATTCAAATTATTGTGTAAATATTGATTTTTAACTTATTTGATTTGCTATTCATTCTATGTAACGGGCAGCAGACACGTTTTTTTCAACTACCTCATTGTTGGCTTAAGGCTGAAGATCATCTGTGGCCAAAAGATCTGATATTGCTATTCGCAGATTTCTCTAAAGTTATGTAACCATTGCAGTCGACTGGAAAATCTTCATCAACGACATTTTCAAGGAAAAGGCTTTTCTGAAAGGAATAATCTTCTAGAATTAATACGCTGCACCTAAAAATAATTAAAAAAATAACTAGGTGGGCAATTTCGTGAAAATTTCAACAACAGCCACTAGAAAACAATCATCATCACCTCTTGTTGATGATGATGATGATGATGTTTCTGCGGATATCACTTGGCATGACAGCCTGCAGTGGGCCAAAATCTTCCACTGAATGTTACTTCAGATAATCTTCTTTTGTGATAATCTTCTCTGGTGTTGAGGTTTTTTTATGGTATTAAAATCCTGTTTCAACACGCCACCCTAACGAAATTCATGTTTCATTCGTTTTCGATATCCGCTTATCTTGGCCAGATAATTTTGTTTTAACTAGGTTTTTTGCCTGCCATACCTATAAGATGCGCTGTCCTGTTCATTTTAATACAACATCACGTTTTCCGTAAATTTTCCAAATTGCTCAGTTAAATGTCCTCTACTGACTGATTTCCACCAAAAATTCTGACGAGAGTTTTTTTTTAATACTTGCTATTCTGTTTTCATTACTTTTTTTGCCAGTATACAAGTTTCTGAGTCATTAATTATGGTAGCTATAACTTATTACATTGTAAATTATCCAACAGAAAATAAGTAAATTACATAAAGAAAGCATAGATAGCCGAACGAAATTAACAGAAAAATAGAAATTATTTTAATATTTTTCAATAAAAGATTGCACAGTTGCAACAAATCCTCATGCTGAAAAAAAAACATATAACCGTAACTAGTAAATTGTAAATGATTGATTCTAAATAATTGATTATGGTGGGCCTGAGAAATGTTTTAATTATGAAAAATTTTGCTTTTATACATATAAAATGGAATTCAAAGAACCTTTTAATATTTTGATAATTTTTTTATTTTTGAGAAATTTCACTCTTATTGTTTCATAATTAATAAGCTATGAACAAATGAAGACTACTAATATTTATCTCACTGTTCTTTTATGAGGAATGTGTCTTTTTAAATAAATCATTTTGTGCTTCCTTGACTGACTGAGAGATAACGCACAGACCAAACCACTGGATGTAAAAGGCTGAAATTTTGCATAGCGATTCTTCTTATAGTGTAGGGGTGTACTAAGAAATATTTTTGAAAAATTTTTCATAAATTTTTTTAAATTAAATTTTTAATCTGTTTTTGCAATATTTTTTAAAGTCTGCATTTAAAATATTAATTTGAGACTTATAAGATTTATATCACGAGAAAGATCATAAAAAATACATTTAAATGAAATCTTTTTCGAATCTTACCTCCATTTTCTGATTTTTGAGGAATTTTTAGAATTTAATTTATTAAATGCCGATCACGTGCTTTCTTTTCTTTTTGTGATACTTTAAATTAATTTTGCGTCACGTGCATAACAAATAGACAAAAAAAAATACACTCATGGACAAAAAAATTAGCGCACCAAGAAGGAGTCGTCAAAATGAAACGAAAATTTACATACGTAATGACTACTTTGATATAAGTAAATGATAAGAAAATCAAAGAAAAAGGATAATTTATTTCAGAGAAAAAAGCAAAAGAACGGAGGAGTTAATACTCCGTTGGACCCCCTCTAGCGCGAATGCACGATGCGATACGATCGGGCATTGAGTCATACAAGTTCTGTATGATGTCTTGAGACATGTCGTTCCATATTTGCTGTAACCTTGCCTCTAGTTCGTTCAAACTCGTGGGATGCCCAACTCGTCGTCCCAAATGATCCCAGATATGCTCGATTGGAGACAAATCTGGGGATCGGGCAGGCCAAGGAAGGGTAGTAACAGTGCGGAGACAGTCTTGTGACACCCTTGCCGTATGAGGCCGAGCATTGTCTTGTTGAAAAATGGCTCCTGGGAGCCATTGCATGAGTGGCAACACATGTGGTTGCAGGATTTCATGAACATACCGCTGGGCTGTCATGGTGCCACGGAACAATACTAGGGGTGACCGTGTATTGTAGGCAATGGCACCCCATACCATCACACCAGCTGTGGGAGCGATGTGTCGCTGTACAGCAAAGGCAGGATTGAAGCGTTCACCAAGGGCTCTCCACACACGAACACGATTGTCATCACTGCCGAGATGGAATCTGGATTCGTCGCTAAAGACGACCTGGTTCCATTCCGTTGCAGTCCAGTTTCCTCGTGCGCGGCAAAACTCCAAACGGAGGCGACGATGGGTGGGCAGCAAGGGCAGATGGGTGGGCGTCATGGGCGCCGCGATGCCCACTGTCCTTCAGCCAGGCGCCTTCGTATGGTTCGAGAAGACACAGAGGCCCCTAGTGAAGGTGCTACCTGTGCCTGGATGGCGGTCGATGAAGCAATTGGCTGTACGCGTGCATTTCTTACGATGTGGCGGTCTTCTCGACGACTGGTCTGTCGAGGGCGTCCTGAGCCTGGTCTTCGTGTACATGACATCTCTCGGGTCCACTGGTCCCACCACCTCCTCACAACACAATCAGAGCGGCCTAATTGACGAGCTACTCGCCTAGCTGACCACCCAGCTTCCATCATCCCGACGATTCTCCCCCTCTCAAACTGCGACAACTGCTTATATTGTCTTCGAACACGGCGTAATGGCATGTCTATCTCAGCTCTTCCTTTGTAAATGATTCAGCACACTCAAACAAGCTTTAGTTACCTGTTTTATACTCTACAGAGTACGATGTTCAACGCCCTCTACCGGCTATACGTAATGCCCAATCACGCTACATTTCTAATCATTTGCATATCTCCCCGACATGTACCTTCATTGCAAGTTTCGTTACGATCCCGCAATTATTTCTTGGGGCGCTAATTTTTTTGTCCATGAGTGTATTAAAATGCAGTAAAAGATAAAATGTAACCACTAGACTAATTGAGATGGAAGTTTTTTAAGAATTTAATTCAAATTAGTATGTTTTATGGATATTAAACATACAAATTAATTGCATATATTGGCAGTTGTATTTAATTTGAATATTTTCTTCTACATTATTTTGTCTATAAAAACATCCGTTACGATTTAAATTTTTTTTTTTGCATTAATAGCATACATTGACCGTTGTATTTAATTTGAATGTACTGCGTAGCGAAGCACTGGTATTCAGCTAGTCTTTATATTAAACGATTTCAAGAAGGAGTTTAACATTTTATATCAGATCCATAGTTTCAGATTAGAAAACGTAGTTTTTATACAATATAAAAAATTATAACCGAAAAATAATTTAATATAAAATCATTTACCTCATAAAATTTATTGGGTAGGTATTAATTAAGGTAATATTCTTTTTAATATCAATATTTAAGAATTATACCTTAAGGAATGTGAACTTAACATACATTCATTTTGCATGTAAAATAAAATAATTTATCCCTTATGCTTTTTTATTCCGTTACTTTCATTTCAATGATTCTACACTTGACTTTTCCCGAAACTGAAATAATAATTCCCTCTCCAAACGATACTTCGCATATTTCCTTTTTTCAACAAATTACCAAAATAATATCTTCAGAAGTTGGAGAAGCTGAAAATTCTGTGTTGATGATGATATTTGATGCGGTTTTCTGGATTTTGATATTTTCATTAAACTGTTACCAGAAGCTATATTCTCCCTTTTCAAAATATTTTTTTTAGTGATTTCCTTATCACAAAAGATGTAGAACTTAAGGGCATAACGCAAGCAAAATTTGTAGTATGTTCCATTTTTCATTATAACTTCTTTTTAACCCTGCAAATCCCACCGTGTAGAACGTATGCCTTGTTTTCGATTTTTTGATAATTTTTCTACTTTGCCACAGGCAATTTCATAAAAGGAAATGGCATTTAAATTAGGGTTTAAGTGAAATGCTAAAAAAAAACTTTAATGCTTTCTGGGGGCATTAGAAGAAGAAGTATCGATATTGAAATCAGAGAAAAATTTTCTGATGAATTTTGTATATTCCAAGGGGAATTCAGATTAATTTCTTTTAATTCCAATCTTCGTCTTAGTCAATTTTCATTAAATTTTGTAAGGAAGATATGTCCACCAGAGGGCACCTTTTCGGGAAAAATATGAAATTTAACACAATAAACGACCAAAACGGAATACAGAAACAATATTAGCATTTATTGACTAGTTTCTGATCACCTTGTCATCGAACCACATTAAGTAAAGGTAAGGGAGAAACAAAAACAGTTCAGTTTGCAGAAACAAGAACAGATTTGGACGAAATTGCACAAGAGGAGCAGTTGTTAATCGTGTCCAGAACGATGTAAGGAAAGCTACTCCACATGACCTTCATTCGCCCGCAAAATTTCAAGTCGATGGACAGAGTGTTCAACAGCAGATCGTAACTGATCAGTTGTGAGGCTTCGCACATGAAGCGTTATCGAGTTCTTTAAGTCATTCAACATCGCAACACCTCCATGATACATCAGACTTTTTAAATAGCCCCATAACCAGAAAAACGTTTTATACCCTAACGTGTTTTGCATAAAGCTTCCTCTTCTTCCCAAGCATGCAAATCTCGACATTTTTCTCCTACAACTGACAGCTTTTCCCGGTTTTACATTTTATTACTCAAATTTATTGTTCTGGATTGTTACTATTGTTTCTGTATTCCGTTTCGGTCGTTTATTGTGTTAAATTTCATGTTTTTCCCGAAAAGGCGCCCTCTAGTGGATATTTTGGAACTAAAATTTTTTTTCGAAATTCCGTGAGCGCATTTCGTGTATAGCCCATATACAAAATTTCGTTGCATTCCGTTCACCCGTTTGCGCTGTAGGATGCCGTTTATAGGGGAAGTTTAATTCTAACCACCCGGTATATATATATACCGGGTGTCCCAAAAATGACCGACGATTTGAAAAATCAATTAAAGAAAAACGGAAGGCGATAGAAATGTACGGTTTGCTGCATTCTACTTAGGTAACCAGGGAATTTATTCTCACCAATTTTCAAAATTAGTTGCAAAGGTCGTCAACAGACAGATGGCGCTGCTGACTGGGAAAATCTATAAAATAATGTTTTCAAAATAACCACCGTTTGCAGCAACAACGTGGATAAGTCTGAGGTCAAAATTCGCAGATGCCCATGCAATCATTTCAGTTTGAATGTTCCAACAAACGGCAGAGATGTATTGTTCCACTTCATCTACAGTTTGTGGTTTGTGACGATACACCCGGTCTTTGAAGTACCCCCAAAGAAAAAAATCGAATGGCGTCAAATCTAGCGAATAGGGAGGCCAATCCATGCCACTTTGCGTATGCTACTTGCTTTGAAACAGAGCCTTGGGAGTGGTCCGGTACCATTATATAAAAAAGTTTCCAAATAAATAGGGATTTTGAAAGCGATATTCATTGGACTAGATGGGCCGAATATATCCGATGATAATCAGGTGTTGAATTAAAATTTCTTAAAAATTTAACATAATTATTTTGTTATTGGATTATGATACGTTAGAATGTGAGTACATTAATCCTGTTTCCTTTTTACCTGAGGGATATTCTATAACCCCCCTCCCCCCCGGAAGGTTCCCCCCTCAAGTCAGTGGGTGTGGTGGTCCGCAAATTGGTCTAATTTCTGGCTTAGTGGTCCGCAGTCTTCTACTGGTTGGGAACCACTGGTCTAAACATTACCAAATCTAGGGAAGAAATGGGTGATAAGAGAGCGAAACGCTGCCTAGTACAGTACAGTAGAGTGCAAGATTTTAGACGATAAGCAAATTGTTGAAAAGGTTTTGAAAGAACCTGTCAACGTATCAGACGAGAGTGAAGGTAAAGCAGACAGTGACAGGGAGCAGAGGGTATCCCACCTAGACGAGGTGGCTATATTTGATGTAGCGCTACGCTACGTAGAGCAACACTTCGCCTCGACCTCAGCGGACACCTTTTTTCCAACGCACTGTCCTAATTTGGCTTCAAGGGACAGGTATCCTTTTCTTCGACAACAAAATTTAACAGATTTTTTCAAACCAATGTAGCTCAGTAATAATTAGTTCAGTACATTGAATTTTCTTGTAATTTTCAGAAATATACTTTATATTACTTAGTATCTCTGTCGTTTTATTGTAACCTAAGTTCTTTTTGATTTTTGGTTTCGGATTTAGCGGACTTTCGGATTACTGAAGTTCGGATTATCGGGACTCTACTGTATGTAGTTTGGAGTTTCTATTTGGAAATAGATTCTGACTCAGGACGATGATACCTTAAAACAGATGCTCATGGTCACGAAACAAACATGCGGATTCCAAGGGTTACCTCATTACAGTAGCGTTATTCGGACATAGAACACCTTTCCAGAGTCAAGAGATCGGTACGTCCTTCCAGAATAATGCTTCTCCAGACGAAATCTCTCGATCACACTAAAAAAAAAAACCTTTCAGTTACAGGGATATAAAAGTTTCGAATTTGTTGCTAGGTTACCGGATTTCCCAAATTTGGACTAAAAGTAGACTGGATCTACTTCTATCAGCTCTTATCACATTAAACTACTTTCCAGTCTTGGGCACGAAGCGCGTTAGGCTTCGAACTGGGGGTGCTCAGTTCGAATCCCAACGAACGCCATTAAATAATTCCGTGTCTAGGCCGGATATGGGCACATTAAATCCTTAGGCAGGAAAATCATTCCAAGAGGTCATTGGGTGAGGGAAGGTACAAGCCCTCAAGATATCTTCCCTTGGGGGGGGGAGTGCTCGGTTAAAATTGTGGTGGCACATAGGGAGCAGTGTTGGCTCACCTTATCAGTGCTCCCAAGTAAAACGTAGTCAACAGTTTCCGAGGTTCTATGCGAATGTCTCAGGATAAGGGCCTTCGCAGTAGACCAAAGCAAAGCAAAACTTTTATACGAATTATTAGTTAATAATAGTTATTAAATTTTGCACACAAGCGTATATTATGCTTACATAGGCATCGCAGTGTTAAAAATTATATAAACTTATTACTAATGTACTCCCAATGGATGATTGCACATGACAAACATGCGGAGTATGCGATTAAACTTACAAAGAATAGGACTAGCAATTTAAATCACCGCATTCAAATATATTATTTTCTCGCAAGAAAAATCCTCTGTGTCGTTTTTATCAGCTCGGAGCACTGAGACAAATTTTTATCGCTGCATTTCGGACAGAAGGCAGCTTTATAATCGTATTAAAAAACACTTATTTCCTATTACGTTTCAAACGCAGTTTTTGATTTAATAGGTTTACTCTCTCCCCATTTATTTATTTTTCATTATTTCCAAGAAAAGAGATTTCACTCGAGCGACCAAAACTATCAACAAAATTTATAGAATCATTTGCATATCATTAAAAAATCGCGGCGCGTAATTTTTCAAAAAGGATTCATTAAAGAAATTACAGGGCACGCTTTGCAAACCATTTCATTTATTACATTGAAAATTTTTTCCCGGTATATTTTTTTTTGTGTGTTTGGGATTGAAAATTCATACAAAGAATATCGGGGAAAATGATAATTATCGCCGCAGTGCTTTAATTTTTATGTTGAAATACCAGCCCACAATTTTTCAGATAAGAGTGATATGCTTAATTCAGTGAAGGATTTGGTAAGTTTTTCTTCTCTGAGAATGTAATACATGTATGTAATGGAATTCTATTCAGGTTTTTATTTTCAAGCTGAAATGTCATTTTAATTACAAAAAAGTATGCTATTTACTAAAGATAAGGGAATACTGAAAAGGAATTATTATCACTACGTGAGAGATTAACTTTTGTTAACGATGTGTATTTTAATGCTAAATAGTGACAAACTCAAGAATTAAAACTAATAAAATGGCATTCTGAGTCTTTTGAAAGATAAGATAATTTATATTCCTTTATCGACACACAGATAAAGTCGTTATTAAAAAATAGAAGGGCCTCTAAGAGTCTTGATCACAGCGTACACTATCTAGTATTGACTAAGTATTTTACATTTAATAAAGAATGAGTTGGGAACGAGTTATGTTATCGCTCGTAATAAACGCCTGACGAAGCTCGAATCGAACCTCACGTCTCTGGAGTTTGAAGTTAGCCTTTTAAAGTTAACCTTTAGAACATCCAGGCGATGTAAAGAAATATCATATTGTTTATTTTCTGCGTTTCAGCCTCTTCTCTTCTTTTGAAAGCAACGTGCGGAATATTTGTTATGACACCAACGACTGTGTACTCTTACGCATACATACAGACACACACACACACGCACACACATATATATATATGTAAAGGATTTAGTGGGAAAAGAATGATTATTCTAAATTTAAAGGGGGCTTGGGAATTAAATTATATTCGTGGCGTAATTCGCCTCTAATTGTTCGTATTCAAAGACGCGAATTGGGAAAGGGAAATTCCCTTTTTATTATATAATCTTCGCTCGCCTCTGAGTTCTGCGGTCGAGGAGGAACGTTTACAATTTTATTTAGCCTTGAAAGATGTCTGTTTCGGGCTCTGCGCATGTCCAAAGAGAGTTGGCGCGCGGAGATGCCCGCGAATTTGGTTAGAGCGTGGAATAGAAGTCGATGCCATCAGACGTGTTTCGCCGCGGCTCTAAAAAAAGAAATGGCGAATAACTAAATGCGTAGATCTGGAGAGGTGGTATTATGACATGGAACTGAATAAACTCTACTTAATTTAGACGATGCTGAGTACTTTTTGAGTGTATGCCTTCCCTCGATGCCATGGACTGTAAAACAAGAAGACTGCAAACGAAATAATAGCAGGCAAAAGCCAACGCCTGTCATATATATGTGTGTGTGTGTGTAATGCAAACAAATGAGATATGTCGGAGGTCAAGTAGGACCAAGATGTAATGCAGGCCGGTAACCGAACTAATTCAGGTATCAGGTAGGAGACCTCAATTCACATTATGAAGTCATAATACTTGTAGTCGTTGGAGCATTAAACCGTAGAAGCGGTTGACGGGTGGAGGCAATCACAAGGTACCGTCAAATAAAATCCGACGCCATGAAAGGAAGAGGCAGTTTGGTCATATTACAGTTTTTTATTCTTGGAAATGTTGCTGGACATCTTTTAACAGGATACCACATTCAGAACAGGCATGATGCTGCCGGAACAGCACATGAAATATATAAAAATCGCAGCGCAATTTACGGCATGTTACCAGGACGGAGACAGAGACCCAAGATTGGTTAGAATTAGCACCTGACTATACGCGTATTATGGGGTGATGTTTCGAATGTTCCACGACATTCGCGTTATATACAGGGCCGCCAAGAGGGGGGGGGGCAACTAGGGCACTTTGCCCCAGGCCCCCAACTGCCGGAGGGTCCCCAAAAATTAAAAAAAAAAATTATTTACTAGATTTTCTCCAAAAGAAAATTCTGAAACTTGTACCGCACATCAAAATTCAAAATAATCTCCTAAAAAAAGGGGCCCCCAAAAAATAACAAATAAAAATTTATTCGATTAATCAGATTTGTCTTACTACAAAATAGTCTTCTGAAAAATAGTCTTGGGGCCCCCAACAGAAGTTTGCCCCTTAAACAGGCCCCATAAAGTCTCTGGGCGGCCCTGGTTATATAACTGCTATATAAGATGTAGGCGCGTGGCTTGTTTAAGAGGAAACTAATAGATTACTTTGGTTATTTCTAGGTCAAATTTTAATGAGGGATAATGCTCTGTTGTGATAAGTTAATGAAAAGGTTTGAAATTTGTTTCATATATATATATATATATATATATATATATATATATATATATATATATATATATATATATATATATATATATATATATATATATATATATGTATATATATCTGCGCGTTGGGGTTCGATTCGAGCACCCTCAGCACCGAAAGACAACGCGTTACCACAAGGCTACCTCGAGCCCATCTTCCATCAAAATATTCAGCTGGTCAAACACTACAAACCTACCCGAGAGTTCGTTTGTGCGTAAACAATTATGCCAGATATAACTATATTAAAATTACTTTTACTGATAATTTCGAGCTGTTCCTCTCTTCTTAATTAAAAAAAAACCCTCATTTATAGCAAAATTAATTTTATTCTGTAATTTGAGCCAGCGGTATTAAATTCTTAGCTAAAAATCGTTTCCGATGATTTAAAAGTTCAAAAAACATGTTTAGTTCTAAACGATTCAACTGTGCAAACACTATACATGTGCGGGTTACAAACGTATACAAGCATGCTCCAACTGAAGACTCATAACCCTGAATTAATAACTCTGACATTCATTTCGGTCTTTTCAGCTAAACTTCATTGATAAAACAATTTCTTCCTTATTTAATTCTTCATCATGTCAGCTACAGCCAGTCAGATCTCATTTGATACGTTAAACAAAGAATTTCCGGATAACGTAGGGCCGTTCCGAGTGAACAACTACTTCTCGTTGAAAAAAAAAAAATAACAAAGGAAAGATAAACGTCGAAAGGCATAACAGCGCAATTTCGGTCAAATATGAGATATTAGGCTTGCAATTAATCGTGGCAGATTCGATTATGCTCTGGTAAAACAATATAAGTTCAGACAGAATTTATCGTAAAGAAGATTGCAGCGGTTATTAGGTATCACAACACTGTAGAAATATTGCTCGTTGAGCTTGTTTTTGTGGTAATCACTCATTAGTAATTGTTTATGCATTTATCGTATCATGATAATTGAAGATATTTTTATTTCTAAATGTTGCCATATTACGAAATATATTTAAAAAATCTAGAATATAACTTTTAAACAGCATCGGGGTATTTTCCACCTATTTAAGTTTGAAGCTAAAATTATCGAAGGTACGCCCACAAACATTCACGTACTAATGTATGCACACACATAACAGATATAACCATATTACATGAAGTTTGGAATGATTTTTTTCCAAATAATTTTTACTGATACACTTTTTAAAAAAATAATATTCATGTCCTTTGTTGGTATTTAAGCTAGGTTCTTTTTCAATTTTTTAAATGCAAGAAAATACAGATTTATTTCGACAGGTAACCTAATCAACTATCCTGTTATTGTATTTTTAACTATAAAATGAATAAAGAAGGTCGTTCGCACTTTATGGAAATGATTTTGTAATTTATTTATGGCATTTGCATTTTGAGATAAAAATTTGGCAACTTCAGACTAATTGTCTGCTACTGTTTCGTTTTCATTGAAATGTAAAATAAAAGATTTATTTTGAAAATGGCTCCTAAAACTCTTAGATGGCTCGAAGGTTACGTAATTGCGCTTTCAGAGGAGAAATATTCGTATCAAGAAATTATAAAGCGGTGTAAAAAGCGGTTATGGCATTTAAAAAAAAGGCATTTATAATATATTAAATTTGAAAGGAAAAAAAGTCTCACTGGAAGTAAAAATGAAAACACGACCGCAAAACCTCATGTTAAGACAGTTCGAACGTAGGTAAATATCAAGAAAGTGAAGTCTCTGATCCTAAAAGAAAATCCGCCGACTCAAAGATCCATTGCATCGAAACTAGGAATATCTTCTGGCAGTGTAAGTAAAATCCTTCATAAAGATTGAAGTTAAAAAAGATTTTTAAACCTACAGTTCATCTGCTTTTGCCAAAGCATATTGCTGAAAGAAAAACAAATTGCAGAAAATTATATGATAAACACCTAGCTGCTGAAAAATGGATATTTGTGGTAACACTTGATGAGGCATGGATGTATTTAAGTGAGTGTAATAAAGAAAGAAAGATCAATTTTCTATTCCTCAACTGACGGGAATGACCGTACGAAATGGCTTTGCCAGCGTACAGAAAGTTCCCAAAGGGATTCATGATACTTGCAGGAATTTGTTACAACGGCAAATTAAAAATAAAAAAAAGTCTCAATTAAAGTCAAAATTAATTCGCTCTACTATCAGCGGAATATTTTAGAACGAATTTTTGAAGATGACATAGCAGCCTTATGTGGCGAGGACATTGATAAAGTTGAGCTTCATATGGACAAAGTCTCTAGTTACACGTCGAAATCAACTGCCGCTTATTTAGAAAAGAAAGAATCAGAAACAGGAATAAAGTGTATCCCATTTAATGAAATACCTGTAAAATCCCCTGATGTTTCTCCAATGGACTTTTGCACTTTCGTTAAATTAAAACGAGCCTTAGGAAAACGGCATCCAAGAACACTGAACGGAATTTGGAAAACGGTCCAAGAGCAATGGGGTAAAATTGACATGACAGTACTAAGAAAAAGTTTACTTTCATGGAAAGTTCGAGCTACAGCTATTGTGAAGAACCATGGCTATCAGACAGAAGCAAATCGCCGCCAAAAAAGGCATTTATTCAAAAAACTTAACTATCAAAATCATTTCCATAAAGTGCGAACGTCCTTCTGTATAAAATATTTCATTTAGTTTTACACTCAGAATGTTATCATTAATAAACTAAACTGAACAAGGCGATATTTATCATTTTAAAAATATAACTTTTCATAGTTAATGGATTCAATCATATACAGAGTCTGTAGTTGAATAGAGAATGTGTTAAAATTGCAAAAGAAACTTTAAACAGAAAAAATAAATGTTTAAAAGTATTCTGTATACACTTGACATTTGCAGCCCGAAATTCTTTATTATGTATTTCTTAATTTATCCAATTTCTTTAGTCTAAAGCGAAATATGAAGGATTTTCATTACTCATAAATATTCATTCTGAAATCTGATTTCTTTATGTAAGGGTGAAATCGAGAAAAATACTTTAGTCATACACTTTATCGTATTTCAGTTGAATATGAACAAAGTAGAAATAATGGATATTGAAAAGAAAAAAGCATGATTCCGAACTTGAATAATGTATAAATTTTAAAATATTACACTAAAACAGATGATGCACTTAAATTAAAAAAAAATCAGTTTTGCTTTTAACTCTGCGAATAGTATCAAATTAATATTCAACGACTTTTATTATGTTATTCGAAACTTATAATTACTGTTTAGCTTTTACGTTATTGAAGTTTATTAAAATTTATTTGCATACCTTAGTTAAAATTGTAGTTCGGAAAAATTTAAAAAGCTTCTATAACTACTCATCACTGTCTCAAAATTTTTTTGAGTAATGTTATAACAACTGAAAATTAGATTACCAAAAGTGGATGTCATTAATTTCTGAAGTTCTGTAATGTAAGGATATAAAATTATGCTTGAAACTTTTACATCTATGATTTTATATTCTTCAAAGAGAAGGAATAGTTAAATAAATTTTCTATCATGTAAGTTGGAAGATTAAACTAAAAATAGTTTTAAATGTTAATTTTTATTTGGTAAAAATTTCATCGAATTTGTTGCTCCAAATAGCATTTATTTCAACATGTCTTATTACAGGAGATTAGTGTTGAAATTAATGATTTTTTATTTGTAATCAGTTTCAAATATTATTTCCTCGTGGAAATTCTACGCAGAAATATAAGTTTAAAGTAATTAAGAAAGTCTATGTAGGCAGCAGGGAAAGAGAAGGGGAGCATATCAAAAGAAGGGAATCAGTTTGTGCAAAGCAGATTTTCATCAGTTTAAGTTAAAAAATAATTAGTATTTGGCATAAAATTGTTACCAAGAACATTTTCAACAAGTGGCGAATGAAGTTGGATGAGATCTAGTGTTAGAAATTTAGATTTAAGGGGACTCACTACTCTTAAATCTTTAAAACATTCGATTTTTTGAAAAAAAAATATATGTTAAAGCCTGGTCATTTTTGAACAAAATAAAGCAAACCACATGAAAATATTCCGCTTAGTTCCGGAGATATTGATATTCTAAATATTTAATTACTGATCAAGTTTATGGTAAGAAAAATTTTAAACTCATTTTTTTCAAAATGTAATTTTGCATCATTCCGCAACTGATATCTCAAAAACTATGAAACATAATTTCATAAAATTTTTATCACTGCATAATCATGTTATTTTATTGCGTCTGAACTAGAACTATTGCAATCACTGTACATTTTGTTATTTTTTCAGGGGTAAATTAATGCAAAAATTTAAGGAAATTTGAAGTATATTTTGAGCAGTTTTAAAAAAATTGAAAAAATATTTTAATGCTGAATGTTTTATGTTCAATTGTATTTTGAATTATTTATTTTAAATATAAAACAGGAATTATACATTTAAGTGTAAAATTAATTTGATAGTTCTGCGCGCGAGCCAGTATACAATAAAAATACTTAAAAAACAAGGTATATCTAAAGCATTTAAAAAATTATTTAAAATTATTTTTAGAGTTGAAAATCTGTTTATTAAAATAAATACAGTCGAACCTCCATATATAGAACTTCCCTATATCGAAATTTTCTATATATTGAACTCTTAGCAAATCTCCATGTTCATTACATAGAAAAACTGTTTCTAAATATCGAAAAATCTCTATATATCGAAATTTTTTTCACGACATATTGGGAGATTTTATTCCACTTTAGAATAAAATCTCCCAATTTTTGGCGTTTGAAACAATACTTCGCGGACTTCAATTCGTGGAAAACATCCCTGATGAAGATTTTAATGGACTGAATAAATACGAGCATTTCTTTGATGAATTTTCCGCAAAACTAGCTGTTCAGCAAGATATTCGTAGTTTTTTTTTTCAAAGAATGTAACTGTGATCACTGTAACCACTAACTAGATTATTGTTTTTCTTTTAAAGGTATATAGTAGGCAATAAATCTTTCACATTAATTTATTTTTTAGTTATTAACTTTCATTTAATGTGATTCACATATAAATTGAAAATGGAGTTTCTTATACGAAAATTAGCTTTAATTTTAATGTTTTAGGAGAATTATGATAAAACTAAGATCAATTCTATATATCGAAATTTCTATATATCGAATTTTTTTCCGACATTTTGCTACTTCGATATATGGAGGTTCGACTGTATATCAATTTATCATATACATAAAATTTGAAAAAATTGGGAGTAAAATGAAATAGTTACAAAGAGTCAAAAAGTATGAAAATATGCCTTATTTCCTCGACTTAAGGGTAGTGAGTCCCCTTAAGCAAGTTATGCGATTTCCTTTAGCGCGAACACAGTTTGTAGTATTGGTCGAAATTGTGATTTTCAGTTGTAAGTATAATTACACAGGTCTCAAATGTAATCAGTGAAAAGAAATTGTCTCAAATGTAATCAGTGATTTTTATAGTATTTTTGGTGCTGATTATGGGAAAATTATTGAAAAAATTCAATCACGTACAGTTTTGTTACAATTAGCATGTCTAGTTTTGTCGAATTTGTGTATTTTTAAAGTAAGGTAGCAGTATGAGTTTAGACAAAATTTCAAATATTTCCAAAGAAACTGTTATATTTTGCTTACAAACACTTTTGAAAAGTAATGTGAAAAAGTTTTAAGGCGTTTGCAATGAAATAGACATTCTTATATATACTGGACAGTCGTGCTAAAACTAGTGTAATACGGTTAAAACTGCATCACTTTCCTATTAATGCATGTCTGTCGACCTTCCCTCCCATCCCTTACTATATCCATTAATATCTTTTGTGTCAGTGCCTGTCTGTCCCCGTCAATTTTTCCCACCACCTTCCACTGTACCACATCTAAAAGAATGTTTTGAAAATCTTGAGCTGATTTAAAAGAAAATTTGTTATTCAGATCATAAATGGACGATTTGTGGTAATTTAAAAGTGATTTCAATGTTGCTTGGTCAACAGAGTGGTTACACAAAGTTTCCTTGATTTCTCTGCAAATAAGACAGTCGTGACAGGAAGGAACACTATATAAAGAAAGAATGGCGGCTTAGAAAAACCTTGCAGGCTAGGGTTAAAAATGTTGAGAGGAAGAGTCTTGTAGATCCCAAAAAGGTATTACTTCCACCACTACACATTAAATTGGGTTTGATGAAACAATTTGTCATAGCATTGCCAAAAGTAGGAGAATGTTTTAGATACCTTTTTTTTTTTAATTAAAAAAAATACACATAAAATTCCCGTGTACCACAAAGTATCACACGAGACTTACAGAGGTAAGTATAAAACACTAAGAAAACAGAAGAAACAGACAAAACAAAACAAATAAAAGAAACTAAGAAGAATTACAAATATTTCCAATAAATTTACAAAATAAGCCAAAAGCACATGTCGAACCCACTTCACTTCTACGGGTTCACTTTGGTTCGTTTGTCAAGACGTTTTCAATGATACACAAATAAATTTTCACAGTATAAAGTTTAGTACACACCCGTGAATATTCAAAGTTTTATTTTCTTTCGCAAGCACAAACACATCACTAATTTATCTACAATATTAAACAGTCAATTAACTATTTCAGTCATCTCCCAATGACTGTTATCTAACAAAGACCTAGTGCGTCTTCGGGGGTCTCAATACACCCACGCACTGTATTCATCTGCCGGCCCTCTCTACAGCCAACAACCTCAGACAAAAACAAAACCACACGCCTCTCTCGCGTGGGCGCAAGCACTCACTCCGACGTCCCCCTGACTTCTGCTCAGGGTATATGGTCTCCGAACACCACACGAATCCCTTATCAAGCCGGGGTCATTGCCCTACCTCCCTGCTTTCTTGAGAGGAAAGTACAGGGACAAAACACAAGGGGTTGATGTGGCAGACACGACAGCACACTTCCCAGAAACGAGCAGAAAGAAATTGGGAGGCCAGTTAATATTTAAGTCCTTAAGAGCCAATTTAAAAGTATTTCTCTCCTTGCGGTACTTCGAACACAAAAACAGAACATGTTCAGCATTTTCCTCGCCACCAACGCTGCAGTCACAGGGGGTCGCCGAACACAATTTGAATCTACTCAAATAGCTCTTAAAATTTCCATGTCCTGTGAGGAACTGAGTCAATTTGTAGTTAGCAAAGAAGTGATGGCAAGAGAGTCTCATTCTAATGGGGCAAAGATAAAATAAGGAGTGTTTGTCGGACCTGACGTCAGAAAACTAATGAGGGATGCCAGATTTGAGAAAAAAACGGAAACAAAAGAAAAAGCAGCAGGGGTATCTTTTAAACTAGTTTTAACCAGTTTTCTGGGAAACAAAAAGGACCCAAAATAATTGTCAATCATCGCCGACATGCTAGACAACTTCATGAAGCTGGATAGTAATATGAGCATAAAAGTTCATTTTCTCCACTCACACCTTGGCTTTTTCCTTGAAAATCTTGGTGATGTCAGTGAAAGTAGGGCGAAAGGTTCCATCAAGACATCAAGGAAATGGGAAAAAAGGTACCAAAAAGGATGAAACGATAACGTGATAGCGGATTACTGCTGGATATTAACCTTTTCCTTACGGAGTGGGATAGCATGTATCCCAAGAACACGGGCCCAAGAATGAATATATATATATATATATATATATATATATATATATATATATATATATATATATATATATATATATATATATATATATATATATATATATATATATATATATATATATATATATATATATATATATATATATATATATGGGCTTGTGGCGGCCCAGTGGTACAGCGCGCTGGTTTTCGGTGCTGAGGGTGCTCAGATCGAGTCCCAGCTTTGCGCCACGAAAAATGCCTCCGTTCGTGTCGTCCCTTCATAGGGGGTAATGCTGTCCGCCTATATGGTGCCCCCACAATAAAATGGACAGTAAAAACTGCGGCGTAGTAAGGGCCAATGTTTGAATACAAGTGCCTCCGCATTGGATTAAAAAAAAAAATATATATATATATATTATATATATATACTATATGTATATCTATCTATCTATCTATCTATATATATATACATATATATATATATATATTATATATATATACTATATGTATATCTATCTCTCTCTCTCTCTCTCTCTCTCTCTCTCTATATATATATATATATATATATATATATATATATATATATATATATATATATATATACCCCTTCGTTCTTATAAAGGGGGTAGGAATTTTCCCGTTGTTAAAGAGGGAATCTGAAAAATGGGCTCCGTAAGCTAAAGGTTAAAAAGAGGCGATCCTCAAGTTGTCCACAGCAGTAACAGCACTAAAAGAAGTTTTGGTGTGAAGCGAAAGCGCTTCTATAAGGACTTCTATAGTTATGCACTTTTTTCAATATTCTGTTGTGTAAATGTAAACCATGGTATATTTTATCTGTTTATTAAAATTTAGAACCTTTAGAAAAAATTTGCAAAATTTGTGTTAAATTGAGTATTTCACCCATAATACACACCCTTTTTGTGAGATAACCTGACGTGATAGAAAAAAAATGGATTTCAATTTTGAAATCAGCACTGAAAAATACATATAAATCAGTTATCAAAGTACAAACAACTGTTAAAAATATTTTGTGCAGAGGTGTGCAATTTGATTGCGAGTCAGATTGATTATTAATAAAGTGTTTGTTTACTACCACAGCCTGTATTCATTCTTTTTTCTAAATCCATGAATTTTTTGTCACGAATGTAGTCGAGAATGTTTCCCTAGGAACTTTATGAGGAAAAAATATTTATTGAAAAGGGTACATATTGCTTTCATAGTTTATAAAAATGTTTTTGTAAAAAATTAGTTATTTGGTTTATGTTTATTAGCACCAGACTATCAACAGACGTACAGTGCAATCTATTTCTGTAGAATAAAAGTAAATTTTAGTCCATAAAATTTTGATGAAGAGGGCCATTTACCATAGTTATCTTCATTTGGGGATGTTAGAAAATTGTAGAAATTCAAAGTGTCTGAGAAACTGGGAGAGAACTTCCAGACGAGTTTCCATACTCTGAACCAGGCGTTTAGAGTATGGTCTAATGATCAGGCTATTAATGGTTCTCTCAAGATAGCTATCAATTAAATTCTAGAAAGAAAAATATTAGTTCTCAAAAACAGATAATATCAGATAATGGTTTAAGTTTAGTACTATCAACTATGCAATTTTATGACATGATTCCTTTTGGTGAATTACAAAGCAAATACATCCTATTTAGAATTCTGTTGAGTCGCAATAGATAAGTATGCCTATTAAAATATAAAGTTGTAAATACCAATCTGTCCCACATTCCTCAATATGTTTCATTACGTTTAAGATATCTATTTAGTAAAGGAATTGAATCCAGAATCTTCCACTATCTGGACCAATATCTTAATTGCTAGAACTCTTAGCAATATCATAATTTTCAATATCAAGCTTCTGAACACGAAATTATTATACATTTTCCTTTAATTTTTTTCCAATGCGGAGGCATTTGTCATCAAACATTCGCCTGTACAACACCACAGTTTACTGTCCTTTTTATTATGGGGGCACCATATAGGCGGATAGCATTACCCCCTATGACCCCCTATGAAGGGACAACACAGACGGAGGCATTTTTTGTGGCGCAACGCCGGGATTCAATCCGAGCACCCTCAGAACCAAAAACCAGCGCGCTGTTCCACAGGGCCACCACAAGTCCTCCTTTAACTTAGTGAGGAGTTAAAGAAAAATAAACAATAATTTTGCTCATTTCTTCACTGTCTGGTATCCATATCATTAGTTTATGTTATATTTAGTAGCAAATTTTCTAATCTGAAACTTCCTGTTTTCTCATTCAGAGGTTCAACATGTATTAACAAGCTGTATAATCTGGTAATAATTAAACTG
This sequence comes from Dolomedes plantarius, assembly GCA_907164885.2. Taxonomy (NCBI): domain Eukaryota; kingdom Metazoa; phylum Arthropoda; class Arachnida; order Araneae; family Dolomedidae; genus Dolomedes; species Dolomedes plantarius. The sequence continues at coordinate 156,267,890 of OU015495.1, read as the reverse complement.
GCAGTAATTATAACGATCTAGGAAAAGATTACAGCGAAAACTTATAGATGCCGTCATGAGAGCATAACAAAGTTAACTTGCGAATAAAAAAAGAGATCGTATTACCGTAACCAATTGAGAAAATTCTCTAGGAACGTTGTAGAAATCGTTAATTTCTCTTGACATTGTATTGTAACACGTGCTCGTTGCGTGCTGTGACAGGCGAAGTCTACCTGTGATCTCTCATGGCAATTTGCCAATATCATGTTCTGAAAGACTTAGAAGACTGACACAAAAATGGACTAAAGAAACACGTGGATCACGTGTGGCTCTGGGTAAAAGCCCTCAGATCAGCGCAGAATTAAAACACACCGCCATAACATTGCCAAGTTGATGATGCTAACAGTAAATCATATGCTAATCTGAAAATTAGAAAAGTATTAAATTGCAGGCATTCCAAAAACACACACATACTTAAAGTAACTCGGGTAAACTCAAGTAAACATGTCATATTGAGTTTCCAGCACACTTTCTTCTTATGACTCACAAACTGAGAATTTTAATGTAGTAATAAACAAAGGTTATGTCCGTTCAGTTTGTTGTCTACAGTTGTATCAACTAACAGAACAGGAAGACTCCGCTGGAAGAACTACAACGAAATTTTTAAAAAATTATTGAGGCGTCTATTCTTTTCATTTTTAAAGTATCCTCAAGTTTTCCGAAAATGCCAGCAGATGGCCGTACGAATTCTATCTCGCGGTTTGAGAGAGGCCTTTAGCCCAGCATTCAGGAAGTGTTATTGTTTTTCAAAGAAAGCGAGGACGTGAGTCGCCCATCGCATGACCATGATACCAGAGCACGAGTTCTCAACGACTACACTTTTGCGACGTGCGAAAAGACACAAAACACAGACCGGGGATTTCAATTAGCTAGGACGGCCGCGAAAAAAAGTCCGCTCCGGAAAGGAAAGTGTCAATTTGCAATGTTAAATTTATAGAGAATCTATGCTCACTTCTACCCAGACCTGGGTGTATATAATTTGAAGTGGCTCTCTATTTGAATTTGAACCACACACAGTTTATACATGAAACAATGTTTATTGAATTCGTTGCACATATAATTGGCTTTTACAGCAATAAGCATGCGTACTACTTGTACGGAATGTATAAACACAGCTTTCAAGAACAATATATTTTTATACTCACGAACAGTAAGTCAAACCAGCAGTACTTCCACGTAAACTTCTGGCCCGCTAAGCACTAGCGCAGGATAACACCTTTTCAACCTTAACAACCTCCTCCTCCTTTTATTAATGACGCTGCGTGGTATTTATACTAAGCGCGTATGCCGAAATTAGCATATCTAAAGCAGCTTCTTTAATTCACTCAAAAGTTCGATTCTTGTGAATCGAATCTTGTGTATACCTTACACTGGCCTCCCTCGAAAAAAAAAATTAGGTAACTGAGGTCTGAACGGCTTCAGTTAACTAATTGAAAACGCGTGCTGGTCTGACTTTTTACATAATGGGTGGCAAAGTCAAAAAAACCTTCCACACGTTGTGTGGAGGAAAAACGCCACTACCATTTTACAAAACTAACCCCGAAGGGTCCAGGTGACACCATCAAACAGTGGATTTGCAGAGTTGCGGATACTGGGATGGCCAACTGCGCCCTAGAATATCTATTTTAATTAAAAGTGACAACACAATTGCACAGCATGACATTTCTTGACTGTATCTGCTCTCCCCCAATTTATAATGTAGATGTGTTATTTTTTGTGAAGTTAGTACATTAGTGGTTAATTGGTATATTGTGCAGTATATATTTTTTCCTAGTCACTACATGTCCCCTTCAAAAATTTATAAAACAACAGTATGTCATTTTTTTTTCAGTGCCTCACCACTTCCCCTCAAAATGTTTACAGTATATACACTGGGGGAACTGCAAACCAATTTGGTTCGGTTTTATTAAAGGGTGGGAGTTAGAAAAAGATAATTGATACAAGACTTGTTCATGAATGCAGCAACTTCCTTGCACCAGTCTGTCCAATCCGTGGAACCTCTCTTGATGGTCGCAGTCCTAGTAAAGGGGTTCGTTGACCGTGTGGGCATCCTTCGTGCAGCAGGTCGTAGGTCCTGAGGCGCTGGTCCGGCTTGACGATGGACAGGAGGTTTCTTGGGAGGAGGCCAACCTTGCTGGGAGGCAGAAATCTTCCGTTTCTTGTACTTATGCAAAGGAACTTTAAAATTGTCATTCTTCCTTTTGATAACCTTGTGTACTTTATCAGCGATGCATTCATCCTTTGATGGAGTTTTTGTAGTGCACACTTTACCTTTCTTCGTACTTTTGCTTGTGTCGGTATTAGATTTTAATGCAGATTCTATTTTGTCAAATTTATACGCCGCACCAACGTGTTTAGTTACTGGCTTTATCTCTCTACTTGTGTCATGTTTTTCAACAAACTGACTCTGTTTTTGGTATTGGTGCTTATGCAACTTCTTGTTTACCGCCTTAATTACTTCAGTATTTGCAGTTTTAATGCTGGAACCTGAAGGCTCTTTTTCACGTTTTTTATCCCCCTTAACTTTAGTTTTATCCTCTTTTGACGAAAAAGTCTCTTTGAAACTTGCGACATCAGAATCGGTATCATTTAAATTCTTTAACACTGCTTCAGTTTTAGGAAGATTAAGCTTTTCGTACTGGTGCGTTTTAATGCAAACGACGTCTATAACTTCCGAAGCATCAGCTAAACTACTTACAGTATAACTCTGTGTCAACTTTTCATCCTGATTCTCAGTATGGTTTTCATGTACTTTATTTAAAACCATATTATCAACCTGGCCTACAGCATCCTCATTCGGATGGAAACTTGAAATAATATCATCATAACCTAGCGAGTTCCTACTATCGTTTAAAGAATTTTTATTGTCGTCAACTAATAAGTATTCACTAACTTCCGTAACGCATACTTCGTCATCTACTAAATTTCCTTCATTAACAGATGTGTGAATATCATCTAAAATATCAGGTATAGCATCAATAATATCAGGTATAGCATTAATAATATCAGGTATAGCATTAATAGAAGTGTCCGATGATTTATTTTCTAAACCACTAGCATTAGTATCGGCACTATTTTCAGAAATTTGTACTGGAATTACCTCATCATTCCAGCTAGACTCACTTTCTTTATAAGCCACAAAAATACCCTGACTTTCACTATTCTCAAAATAATGATTACTGCTCGGACAAAATAATACATTTGACCACACAGTTTCAACAGGTTGAACCATATCATGTGAATCAACTTGCCAGTGCAAGTAAGGTGCTTCCATATTATTTACTTTAAGTGAACTAATTTCATTATAACGCCTTGCGCTTCTATTATTTTGCCTGCGGTACTGCTTACGCTGCTGGTTTGAAACTCGCGAAAAATTTTGGCGCGGGTGTATAAAACTTCTCATACCTGGATGACGGTCAGAGGTAGCGAAGAAATGCCTATTGTCATATTTAGCTAAAGCTTGAAGGAGGGTAACCTTGCTTGTAATTGTTTGATTATCTAAAAAATCTTGAACACTTGGCTTCAAACGTTGGATAACTATTTTTAAGATTACCGCTTCCGTTACCCCTTCTAAATATTCCTCACACTTGGAAATCTTTTCTGTAGCAAAATCTAACGCAGACTGACCTTCACGTTGCCTTAGCGAATAAATTTCCGCTTCAATTTCACTTTGATTAAAGGTCTTTGGAAAAACGCTAAGAAACTGTTGAATGACAAATAGTCAAAAATCAGATTACTGCTTTTAATACACGTGTACCACTGAAATGCACTACCTCTTAAAGCGGCTAGAGCAATTTTAAGTTTATCCCCCTCTGGGGTGCATTGTTGCTGAAAGTAATGCTCAATTTTCTTTAGGAATTGGCTTGAGGGGCCGCCATTGAAGGTGGCTTCGAATGGCGCAAAATGCTGAACCATAATTACCCGAGGAAAATTTCCAGCAGGATTTTGTTCTACAACACTCATTTTTTAAATAGTATATAAGTACTTGCAACAATTTTATCAATATAAGTACACAGTACACAGTTTTTAATTTCAATTATGTTGTTCGTTACAAATGTAACGCTAACTACCAGGGTATATATATCTTTCGGGCGCCAGTATATAGTTTCTTTACTAAGGGGCACTCTATTTTGTATTTTATACAAAGAATGTTTATTGAATTCGTTGCACATATAATTGGCTTTTACAGCAATAAGCATGCGTACTACTTGTACGGAATGTATAAACACAGCTTTCAAGAACAATATATTTTTATACTCACGAACAGTAAGTCAAACCAGCAGTACTGCCACGTAAACTTCTGGCCCGCTAAGCACTATCGCAGGATAACACCTTTTCAACCTTAACAACCTCCTCCTCCTTTTATTAATGACGCTGCGTGGTATTTATACTAAGCGCGTATGCCGAAATTAGCATATCTAAAGCAGCTTCTTTAATTCACTCAAAAGTTCGATTCTTGTGAATCGAATCTTGTGTATACCTTACAAATTATTAAAATGTAGACAGTGGTGAGAAATAAGTTATGAATAAAGATTGATTTTGGAATCAAGGTGTTATTCCTTGGATACCACGACTTCAGTAGCTTTCAAGAAGACGAAAGATGGATTTTTCGAGGCCTGTACGAGGCAGGCTTGATATATATATATATATATATATATATATATATATATATATATATGATAGTATACAAATAAAGTAAAGCCACGATAATTTGTGGCTGAAAGCTGTATACAACTGTAGTATCCACTCTTGACTTTATTTTAAGAAAATCCTTAGAATTGTTTTTTTCTTAAAAACGTTTTGTGAAAAAGAGCTTATTTTTTTAAACACTTCTTAAAACATTCCATCGCAAATTAGTCAGTCGGAATTCGATAATTCAAATTAGATTGATAAACTTCCAGAATTTTTTTTTCTCAAGAGAGAGAGAAAAACTCGAGAAAAAAAAATTTGAATACGTCCATGGCAAATAAAATGTAATTAGAAGCTTTGAAAGGTTTTTCTCAAAGCGTGCGATTTTTAAGCAGATTTAAGAAAACTTAAAAGGCTTTCCAAAATGAATTGAAATTGGGATTAGGGAACTTTTTATCGAACCAATTTTTTTAATCATCTGTGATGAGGGAACGTTATAAAACTCAGCGGTAGACTTATCATGGGGAATTATAATTTTGTGATCCATATGCATTTAAATGGCGTTTTCAGAACAAAAATGACTCAGCTAATTACGCGAGGGAATAAAATGGAAGATCAAAATTGTTTAATCAGTCGCATAATATAATAAGGATTAATCCCTTTACCTACGTTTGATTTTTTATTAAATTTTTAAAGTTAGTTTACATTCACAATAACTCGAGTAACTTATTTGCTCATTGTAAGAAATTTTATAACTGGATAATTCATCATCAACGGAAATTGCCGTTTATGTACTTAAATTGTTTGTCCCCAAAAATACGTACCGTTTAAAGTATATAAATCCAGAAGCAAAGAGTTAATATAGACAAAAAGGTACGGGTAACAACGCTTCTACTATATGTTTGTACACACACACACACACACACACACACACACACACACACATACACACATACGCGAGGGTGCATCAAAAAGTAGCAGAAAAATGACTGTAAGTTCCTAAAATGAAAACCCAGGGCTTTTCAAACGCCTGCGCAAGGGAGGTTTATTCTTACTGAAGATGTGGATACTACCGAATAAATGGCACGTTGTTCTTATTTGGAAGATTCGGTTTGGTTTGTTTTAGAGAGCTACGGTCATTTTAACGTTGGATTACGTTCCTCCATAACGGTCCTCCGGAAAGCAAAATTTCAGATGCTAAAAGTGTCCGTCGTCGCGAGTTATAATTTTGGCAGTGTGCCAAAATTATAACTGTGTCGATTGGGCAAGCAGTAAACAGTTAAACAGAAAAGTACCAAAATGCACCAAAATTTTGACATACGTATATATATATATATATATATATATATATATATATATATATATACAGAGAGAGAGATACATATATACATATACATATATACATACAAAAGAGGTAAGCAACGATAAGTAATCCTACGTCAATAACCCGCGGTAGTTTCGTTGGAAGAGACTACCTGAAATTTTTTTGCTACACGAGTCTAAGGTCCTGTTCACATAGAGTCCATCAGAGTCAGCGTTACTCGTATTCAAATATATTTAACCAATTACAAACCTCCAAACGGTTAGCCACGAAATTGTTAAAGCCTGTTATTGGTTTAAAATATGTCAATGAGAGTAACGCTGACTCCGATGGATTCTGTGTGACCAATCTGGGATTCTATGTACCTTATTCGGAAGGGCAGCATATACAAAATAACATCGTCCTTAGCGGTTTGCACCCTAGAGAAACAGTGAGCATTCCTCAGACTTGAGTGGTCGGAGAGCTTGAAGGCCCGTGCAATTCCGAAAGAAATGCATGCTGCTACAGTATGAAGATGCCCGTCTGCTTTGGAGAGAAAAGTGTACCACTGTGTAGATATGCTAAAAAATCATCGAACAGCAATCTGTGATGAATGGTGCTCCGGTTGTCTCACCAAGGTCGTCACTGATGAAATGGTGGGTTTCGCGAAGCTATTATTCATGCAAACAGACGAATTTCTTCGGAAGTTCTGTCCAAGGTATTGAATGACAGTATCAGATCCGCACATGCCATCGCTATCGAGGTATGTTAAAGGGAGATCTGAAGCCAACAATACGGAGCCATCGCAGAGGGCACTTGTCTAAAGGCGGTCTTGTTCCTTCATGATAACGCACGAACGTACAAGGCCACTGCTACTCTTGACACCATTCGGAGAGTGACATTTCTTTTCTTATAGCATTTTACCATGCAGCCCTGATTTAGCTGCATCCCATTATCATGTGCTGGAAAACCTGAAAGACGCTTCAAAAGATTTGGGAGTGATGACGAGGTTAAAAAAGGGGCGTATTCCTGACTGAAAGCACTACCAAAAACATTGTTTTCCGATCGCATAAAATAGTGAGTGAAAAGTTATGAAAAACGTATTGAAAATGAAGGTGATTACGTAAGAAAATGACATGTCAGTTGTATCTCTATTTTGAAGTATATATCTAAAAATATTCAATTTGCTGTCCCATTTTGAACGAAGACACCCACAAACACACACATACATACATATATACATACATACATACATACATACACACACACACACACACACATATATATATATATATATATATATATATATATATATATATATATATATATATATATATATATATATATATATATATGAAGATAAGGAGAGAGAGAGAAAGATGGTAAAAACATCTGTTTGATATTAATTTCTACAGTGTTATTCTTCACAACGCACCAACAATACGACAATAGGGTTCCATACAATATATGCCATGAAAACAGGTTGGGTAGAGAAAGTAAAATAGTATTTTAACGTGGGGTTGATAAACGGACTGAATAGGAGTAACATAGTTAATAATGACACTATAAAGAATGTGAGAAAGAATTGAATATTTAATTAAAAATATGATGGATGACCTATGCTTGAATGCTAAAGTTATTCCACTGAATTCCGTTACATCAGATTTTAATTTTAAATGCTTAATCACTTCATTTTTATGAAAAATTTTCTAAGTTGAAGGAACAATTAGTTTACTATCGGATTCATAATGTTTTTCATAAATTTGCCACCAAGGAAAGCGCCGAAACGAATTATTTTAAGGTTATACAGTCATGAATTCTGAAACGTACAGGTATAAAACTTTCAGAATTTTTAATACTGTACCCATTCTAATGTTATATCAGATGCCTCCAGAACTAAACATACATGGTGCACACCTCGTAAATCGTTCATAATTAGACTATGAGTATTATTTGTAAATTCACATAAAATTTCTTGTAGCTGACTATTAAACATTATTTTGCGTCTCAGTTTACGACTACTAGTATACTATCATAAATGCGGGTAAAAATTGTTAGAATATGCACATAGAAGTATATAAGAAGGGGTTTTAATAGCCTACAGTGTAGGCTCGTAGCCTGATTTCAGATCGAGTATCACGATTTCGAAAACATTTTCCTTCGTCTGAGAAATGTTCTCGAAATATATATGAACATAGGATACATGAGCTTTCATGATATGGTTTGGTTTGGTTTGGTTTGGCGGTCCACTTTTTGTTACACGAAGGCTAATTAGACCGAGACCTACAGTTTAAAGCGGATTCCGAATGTCTACAAACATTCATTGCCAACAGTGGGACTCCAACCCACAGGATCGGAACCAATTGCCAGGGCCCTAACCATTCAGCCCTCCCCGATCAGTTTCAAAACATTTAGTGCTTACCTCGATTATTATTAAATTTCTAATTCCTTAAAAATATCCTTTTTAAACTTTATGCTTAAGGTCTAGATCAAAATACGTACGAGTATAACAAATGTCGTTAACAACTCTCGGGTTAACGTTTCTATCGATGGTCAAATAAATTTAATTTCGAAGTATTTACAAATTTCCAATACTTTTTACACTGTCTGAAAATAATTAACTACGCCTGGACAAAAAAATTGCAATTAAAAGCTTTTGATGGATAATTCTTGAACCGTGATTCCTAAGCAGATTTCAATAAGCCTGGAAGTGGGTTTTTTTCTAAATTTAAATTGGAATTATGCAAAAATATTTCTTTCCTTCTGGGATACTCTTTTTTTTAAGTTTAAAAAAGCTCTGAATAGCGAAACACTGTAAAAGAAAAAAAATGCATTGTTAGAATATTAATCTCCTATTTGGTATTACTGTGACTTTTTTTCAGGTATTTCGAACGGCACTACTAATTAATAGGACTTAATTGAATGCAATAGTGAATTAATTTTTCCTTTGCCGAATAAATAATAGCGGAATTAAGCATTTAACGGTGATTCATATGTCCGATTCTTAATACAATTTGTAAATGCATTAACAACGGGAAATTACTCATTTCTTGGATTTAAAATAATTCATCAAATAGCTCTCTGGCAGAGGTGATTTAATTGCTGCAATAAAACGATTACAGGATAATGAGTTTGAGACGAACGTTCTCGAAATTTTGTTGAAATGTCGCGGTATTTACGATAGTCGTTTCTAGATAATAAATACAAAGTTTTATTTCAGCCCTGAGCTAACAATCCTCGAAAACAAATTTATGGAATCAAAAAAAAACTGTATATGGATTATGATTTTCAATTATTTATTAGCACTTGGGCATATTACTGTTTAGTGCCTTACTGATTAAAAATTTCATCGGAAAGCGATTGCTGTATTTAAAAGGATAAGCACTGAAAAATACATAACTAAACAGAGTAAGTAATTACAAAGAAGAGTGATAATGGATGTGCCCTCTAGGGTTTCCTATAGAATTTGAAACAAAACTATTTATCACAATAACTGCTATAAAACGATCTCACACGAGTTATGCGAGCCTGCAATGTCCGTGCAGAACATTAAAATGAAGTTTTAGTCCTTTTGTATTTGAACACCGTTGAAGCCATAAAAGTTTAAATTTATATTTTAAATGCAGATATGAATGTCAGCTATTGGAAAAAAAGATAATAAATATTGATAGTTAGACAGTTTAGTATTTGCTTATTAATGAAACACGCACGCACATATATTTTGTAGTGGTGGAGTTATTTATTTTATCTTTTCAGATGCGCTGAAAAGCATTTTATTTCTATTTGTGAACCAGTTTTGAAGTAGTTGTTTTCTTCTTATTTTTCAGTGTATCCTACTTTTCTCTATCTATCAAATTGAGAAAAAAAAATGTCAGATAAAAATATAGAGCATAGTTAAATGGTTATATAAGACTAGCTGAATACCCGTACTTCGCTACGAAGTACATTCAAATTAAATACAATATATGCAATTAATTCCAAAATAAAACTAAATGATATATTTATAAAAAAAATCGTAACGGATATTTTTATAGACAAAATAATGTCGAAGAAAATATTGAAATTAAATCCAAAAGGACATACTAAAGAATATTATAGTACAGTTAATATAGTACAATTTGAGGAACATTTCTTTTACTGCATTTTAATATTTTTTTTGGATAATGTCCAATCGTCTGCTGCATTAGAAAGAAAAAAAAATTGTCAATTTATTTCGTTGTTATGCACGTGACGCAAAATTAATTTAAAGTATCAAGAAAAGAAAAGAAACCCCTGATCACCATTTATTAAATTAAATTCTAAAAATTAATCTTTAAAAAGTCTCCAAAAATCTTGAAAATGGAGGTAAAGATTCGAAAAAGTTTTCATTTTAAAGGACTTTTTAGGATCTTTCTCGTGATATAAATTTTATAACCCTCCAATTATTATTTTAAATGCAAACTTAAAGTTACAAAAACAGCTAAAAAATTTAATTTAAAAAAATCTAAGAATATTTTTTCAAAAATCTTTCTTATTGCACCCCTAACTATAAGAAGAATCGCCCTGCAAAATTTCAGACCTTTAGGTCCAGCGGTTTGGTCTGTGCATTGTCTGTCAGTCAGTCAGTCAGTTACGGAACTGTTTTATACAGATTACGCAGAGACGAATAGTGTAAATTTACTTCTGGAGAGCCGACAAAATTTGATCGCACTAGATCCAGCCTCCTACAATTTATCAAGCTGGGTTTGAAAACCTGACTGTCGCCTCATCAGTGAAATTAGCAAGTGGTTCAGATAGCTTAACCACTTGCTTACAGGAAGTTAGCTTACAGGAATGCTGAATGCAGCATTCAAAAGTTATTTAGAGGAATTTAGTGAGTGGGGTCAGAGGTTCTAATATAACATTAGATGAGTTTGGTGATGTTATCTCCGAGCAGGAGAATTTTGTATGTCAGATGCACTTTGCAATAATTTTGACCATCTATTTCTGTCTGTATTCTCCAGTTAAGACGCAAAAAACTTAATTATGCTACTTTGGATTACAGTTCTAATTTCTTATAACTGAACTCAGATGACTACAAGTTCGGTTCAAGGAACAGTTATTCTTTCAGCACGTCGGAATCAAATATAATCTAAAATACTCAGCAATAATCAATAACTGTCGCATATCATAAATATCGCATGTCATTCTATTTAAGTGTGTTTCTGTCAAATTTTCCAAGAGTCAAAACATGATAAAAATTTTAAATTCTTAGTTCTCTACCAAGAATTAAGGACACATTTACAGCAAGTTTCTTTATTACATTACACATCGATGGAATCATTACGATTTAACCTGGTCAGCTGTAAGTTAAGTTTATGAAATTGTTTTTAATTTACAGTGCAAAACTCATATATGATAAAAAAATATTTAGAAATAAGATATCACTAGGTTAGAAGTTCCGGAAAATCTTTCTATAAATGCGAATCTTAATAATTATTTTCATTCTTGGTTATCTACTGAAAATATAACTGAAAGTCCTCCTTTATATGCTATGTTCAGTAAGGTGCGTTGAGCCCATACTGTAAGTTGTGTTTGTCTTTTCATTTTCTTTTTGACTAATTGCTTCTTTGGGGGACTCGGGGCCTTGGTATGTCTTTTGGGCTTATCTGCATCCTATTCAGAAAGTTCCCCTTGATGTAACTGACATGGTTAGGCTCCCTGATGACGAGACCTGTCGGTTACCTCTGTTGTTTTATGGTTCAGTTCCGGCACTTATACAGAATATTGCCGTTGGTGCGTGGATGCAAAGAGTGCTTGATTTCTGCTTGTTTTTTGTCTATTTTAGTATTATTTTTATCTATCTCTGTTGGTTTATTTATTTATTTTTCATTATGGGGATATGAAGCTTCTGCGCTATCCTCTATTGAAAATGTTTTCTTTGCAGGATAAGTTTTATGTTATAGTGATTTAGCAGTCTATGCTTGAATTTTAGTTTTGTTTATTTCTATTGTTTACATTTTACTATGTTCAGTGGAATTATTTTTGTAGAATATAATCTACTAACGCTCACGCATGTTTACAGTAACCTTATAATCTTATGATGATCATTGGATAGCTGGGATAAACGATCTTTCATACATCTTAAAAACTATTTTTATGCTCCGTACGCCGAAGAAAGTATTTAAATAACTCACACGTAAGGCCATAAGCGTATAATAGAGAACGATAGAAGGAATATCGATAGTTTTATTATCCAAGTATATCGGTAAAAACAAGTAAAAGTGCAATATCGCTAAATCCCAAATGATGTTTTGATCGTTATTGGATTTTTCTATCTAAGTAATAAGCGTTTCATTGAAATTTTCCAATCCATCAACATTTATAATATCATCCTTAGCAACTCAAGCACTTGAAATTGAAACCCTTGAAAGCATCCTCTCACAGACGTTTTCTCCTCGGGTTACACTACAATACTAATGACTTGGAAGAGACGCGTATCGGAATCTGATTAGTAATGGCTACGAAATATCGTAATGTGACACTAAGTTGATGCGTAGTGTTATACGAGGAGAATTGCAAGAGCAATTCTGTCTTATCATGTCATATCATTCAACGTATCAAATGGACACTCAGTTAAAAGCTAATCCCCCAATTAGCGCGGTTACTCTTTCACTTTTCACTATGCCGTAGTAGATTAAAAAAGAATTTAAGCGAACTGTTGAATGTGTAAACGACACTTAGTTTCTAGTTTTATGCCAAATCTAATCTCGTCAGTCAAAACTCATAATGTATGAGTAACTGGTTTTTAGAAGATTGTTCTCGATAAGTGTAAAGGAATACTTATTGCTTGATGTTATGAGGCCAAATGCAAGGAATCAATTTAGGCAACAATGGACCTTCAGATTGACAAAAATATGTCCCCAAAACGATTTTTTTCTTTCAGAAAATGATTCTGCAAATCATCAGATTTAAATAAAAAAAAATATGTTGATCCGATCATTATTAACCGAGTTATAAGTATCTTTTTCAAACGTAGACAATGGAAATTTTAGTTAAATTAAAACTTTAAATGTCATTTTCTCAAAACAAGTTTTCATGTCGTTTCGGTAAGTTCAAAATGTTCCATGCGTCATAATTTTTCTTGAATTTTCATAAAATTTCATAAAATGATTATTTATATATGTTAGAATGAAACTTAGTAATCAATTCATTATACTATTTTAAAACAACTTAAAATTTTTACAGTAAAAAAAATTTTTTTTGATAAAATTTTGCATAAAATGACCTATTTTTATCGATTTCTTTTCTAGTTTTTGTAAATATGACTGCAAATCAAATATTGCTACTAACTTTTATTATAACTATATAAAGCTAGCTTAAGAGAGAAAATTAGATATCTGAGACAAAAATTAATGCGCATGGAGTATTTTTAAATAGAGTAATTAACAAACTGATTTTAATTAATATCTTAATTAATTACATTCTGATTTTTTTTATTTAGAATTTCCATCTCTAAATAACACTGTATAAGTATACAAAATTTCATAGCAATTGGTTGATAAATAAAATAAAAAGTTTTTCATGGTCCATTGTCGCCTTAAAGAATGAAATAAAGTATTTCCCAAACTAATATATTAAACTGAATTCGCCTTCTCCCCCCATAATCCCCTGTACAAACAAACATAAACACAAACACTATTACAAATACAATTACAAAGACAAAGACAAACACAAACACAAATACAAACACAAACAAACAAACAAACACACACAGAGTTGAAATATAAAGCATTTGCAAGCAAAAAAAGAAGTTATTACATTTTTCTTCGAATAATTTTTGAAATTTAGCAGTTTTCTTGATCACTATGATCGTGCTATAAGCAGTTAAAAAATTAATGTGTTAGCTAAAACTCCAAGACATAAAGTTTATTTGTATAAAGAGAAATTTTTAAAATGCCAATCTTTGATGTTGTTCATCGTTTTTGCCTTGATATTGATCCAATTCAGTTTGAAATAGGGAAAAATGCATTGCGCTCCGATAGCTTCGAAAAAGACATTTTCAAATATCTTAATGTTACAGTGAAAGATAGTAGCAATTATTGTAGTTTTAAAATATCTCTCAGTTTTCTCAAAAGGATTTTTAAATCTTGCAGTTTCCTTGATAAATTTTCATGCAATTAAATAAATTCAGATAGTTGCTCAAAATTTGGAGTGTTATATTTTGTTTTTATTGGACGTTCTTTTATAATATGGCTATTATGTTGCATCAATCGTCCTTTTTGTTTATACATTGATCCTATTCAGGACGAAACAGCAAAAAATCTATAGCGATGTCAAGAAAGACTATTCAACTCTTAGTTTTGAGACTTTTCATGTTAAAATTTAAGAATAACAGCCGATGTAGTTAAAAGAATTCGTGTTTCCTTCAAAGGAATTTTGAATCTTGCAGCATGATCAATTTGCCAGCAAACTGGTAAAGTCCATCGTGGGTTTTGCACTTGTTTGCACAAAATTCAAGCATGATTCCAGCATTTTCAAGTATATGTTACATAAAAATATAACATTCAAATATTTTTGTGTTAGGCAAAAATAAACATTTATAATTTTTTTAAATAGATTTCCTTTAAAAGATTATTAAAAAAAATCATATAGCGTAATAATCATAATGGCATTACAAGAAATTAAATAAATTAAATTTAACACTTTTTAAAAATTTTTATTTTCATTGACAATTTTTTTTAACATGACCATTTTTTTACATAGTGTTTCCTGAAGTAAATTTATTTATTTACTTCAGTGTACTATTTTTGTACATTTATTTATGAGTTTTTGTACTCATATTTACCTACTTTAAAATGAAGCAGTACGAGTGAGTAGTGATTATTACGGAGAGGAACTAGCCAGGTATTTTAAAACGTTTTTATCCTAAGCATGTTAAATCGAGCACTGAACCCACGATTTCACTCTCGGACAGTGTGTTGACCATTACACTTCGAAACCATGTCATAATACTTTCGAACTCATCCCCTGTTCTACATGTTACGTATCGTTATATATAAAGACTACCGCTATAGATAAATTTCTAAATTTCAATATAAGGACAACAATTTGAACTCAAGTTGTAGTCCTTTGTGTATGGCTATCCTCCTCTTATTCAAGTAAGTTTTAATGTATCTTAAAAAAATAGTATACTTAATCGACAAATATGTCCATTAAAGCAGCTATCTGCTTATGTAACTGAAAGGTTAAATGTGTTGTTAAAGGTATCGTTTAAAAGCATCACTCCTTTACGAAGTTTAGTGGGTCAATTTGCAATATATTGTGAACATTAAGTTTCACAAACTTAGTTTGAGAGGTCAGCTAACTGTAATCTTAATCTAAGCGGAAGGGGGAATCTTGAAATTCCGAGAACCCTTTAGACCTACAATAATACGCCAAAACAGGCAGATGATATCAAGTGAAAGCTCGAGAATGAAGGGCTATGCTCATTTGACTATTAAAGTGATCTCCATGTTTAATTTTGCCATTTATTAAATACAATTAATCTAAAAGGGTTCTAGAGTTTAACACTTTAAAGGTTACAGATAATAATTTTTCCTTGTAGTCTGTAGATGATACTTTGATTCCTTTTAATCATATATCATGCAGATTGATATTAAAATGAAATATACTTTAATTATGAAAAAACCTTGATAGGAATTTTTGCATTAAATATTCCTCTGAAATGCTGAAAGTATTAATGTTCGTTGAAATACTTCCCCAAATGTTATTTTTCTATATCTGAAATGTCATGTATTCAAGTAAATTGATACTGTTGTACTTTTATAATAATTTAATTTGTTAAAAATGACGTTTAAAAATGAAGCAAATAAATTAATAACAGAAATATTCTCTGTTGGCTAATCATCAGGAAAAAAATATTTTTCCTTTCCGAAATTTTAAAACATTATTTTTTTATGCCTTTTCGAATCTATCATTGAACTTTTCTCTGTCTATTCTAATCTTTTTTACGATTAAAATAACTGAAAAATACTTTCGGACTTTTAGTTCATGAATAATATTTACAATATTGCTTCTACGGGAAAGCGATCTCTCTCAATAGTATAGATTTTCTATCTCTAAGTTTTGGTTGGATGGTTGTGAAACACTACCGTCATCTGCTGCTACACGAGGGCTAATTAAACAGGACCCTACATTTTAAAGTCGATTCTGACTGGCTGAAGGCACACATGCCTTGAGGTTTGACTGGTACTTCAGTGTCTTTTGAGTTTCCTTCATTGGTTCATTTCCACTAAGCTGATGATTTCACACTCCAGTACTGAATATAAGCAAAGCAAAAACGAGAACAATAAAGATGTCTGGTTAGTGCATAGAACGAATTTTCAGATCAATTTATACCCTGGCTACAGCAGTGGTGAAGTTATGAGCCAGGCTGTTGTTCCGTTGTATACTGCTTAGCTAATTAAAGAAGTCTTGTGACAATATGCGAAAAAGCCAGGGGATGGATATGAGTGAAGAGCTGCTGAGCTGCTGAGAGAACAGAACGAATTTTCAGATCAATTCCTACCCTGGCTACAGCAGGGGTGAAGTTATGAGCCAGGCTGTTGTTCTGAGGTATACTGCTTAGCTAATTAAAGAAGTCTTGTGACAATATGCGAAAAAGCCAGGGGCTGAATATGCTGAGAGAACAGTTAGTCTGATCGTGCAAACGAAGTTTTCAGGATAAAGGTATGTATAGCAGCGGTAGAAAAATAATAAAGAGCCAGATTGGTGATGTTTATCCATTTAGAACTAACAAAGAACCAAAATTTAGCTATGCTACCAGAGCTTGTTTGAGACCCAATAAAAAGGTTTTTATATCACGAAATGATTACCGGTATGATGGGTCTTCACGATGTTTACACTAATTCCTGACGGAACATCGTGTTGATCGTTCTGAACATCTCGTAAAAACTTTACTGTGACGTTTTGAGCAATACTACATCGAGATGATGACACGTTGCGCCTATGTTGTAAGAAAGTAGAAATGTACGTTAATCTTTGTTATAAGACGTGGCATTGTGACACACCGAGTCGTCGCGTTTGCCATCTCGGCAAACTTTTGGCAAACTTTTGGCAAAAACATCTCGGCAATTTTTGCCATCTTGACTACTCAAGATGGCAAAAATTGAGGTAGATCATCCCTATAGAAGTTAATCATGCGTTTTGAAACGTCTTACTGCCAACCATGCAAAGTTACAAAGATGTTTCATATTTTGCTCTGAAGGGGCTTAACCCTTTCAGGGGCAACAACCTGGACCGTTTGCACTGTGCAAATATTTTTCCCGATTTTTTTAACCCAAAAAATCTTGAAAATTTTTTTTAAATTAAAGGTTGCAAAATGTTTTTACTTCTTTAAACTGATAACAGAGGGCAGTACTAACCATTTTTCTGCTCATTTTACTGGAATATATTGAATGCAAGTGAAAAAAAGATTAAATTTAAGCGTTTGCACTGTGCAAACGGCGCCTCTCAAAGGGTTAAAGATGGGTTGGCCTTTTCGTCACAATTAGAATATACGCTATCCGCCGTACTACTTCCTAAGTGCTGATTCAAATGCTTATAAAACAAATAAATAAGGCCCCTTTTTAAAAAATACTTTAGCTGAAAGTCGTTTCATTATCCTTACAGATGAACCTGAATTTTGAAACTGGTTTATTCCCTACAGGTAATCAGTTGAATATGTCATACACTTGTGTACCATAAGACATTTCAACCATAAGATTTCTACAAAATAGTCAAAAAGTGATCTACTCTACAGATACCTAGTATACTCTGACCTATTTCCAGTATATCAGAATATATAATACTCTTAAGCAATAATCATTTACAGACGGAATATAATACTTCCTTAAGGTTGCTATGTACTAACCCTATGGTATTCGCTCACCTCAATGTTAACCTATGGAGAAAATGTGTCCAAGGATTGCCGACATGGGTTTAAAGATTTTTTTTAAAGTGTATTCCGTAATAGAGAAAGAAATTTTAAACCTTGGTGCATTTTTCTGTTAAAGAAAATGCAAATAATATTTTAAAATTTAAATTATTCGAGGAAAAAAAATCTGGTATAGTGTGTTTTAAACGCTCATAAATTCCTTTGGTGAAAAGAAATTTCTGAAATCAATCCTGTTGCAAGGTGCAGAAAAGTTCAGACTATCTGAAAATACCATTTTTACTAGATTATCAGAATTTATGTAGCTGTAAATAGTAGACCCATTTTCTCCATAGGTTAACACTGAGGTGAGCAAATCCAATAGGGTTAGTCCACATCAGTCTTAAACATATGTGACATTTTATTATATCGTAATCTTCAACAGAATCTCAAAATACCGAGCATAAAACTCATTTTTAAGGACCAACGAATTTCGCCGAAGGGTTCACAGCATTGGCAAGTTTGAAGAGAGAAGACAGACATCAATTCAATATTAAATGGATAGTGAAATGTAGAAAATCTATTTCGAAAACTATATTCCGTCCAATCAGACAGATGGTATCGAGCATGGTTGGAGTGAAATGTTAAGTTCATTTGCCAATTAGCACGGCTACAATCGTATCATTTTATCATCTGTTAAATGTAATTAACGTAAAAGGTTTTAGAGTTAGAAACATCGGTAAATCTAAATTAGCTTCATTTGTCAAGTTTATGGAGCATTCATTTACGTTATTTGAGATATAACGAGTTTGATTAGGTTTAAGAGAGAGACCTATCGTATATGTCTGTGTGAAATGTCATAAATTAATTAAAACTTGAGACTAAAATGTCAAAAAAAGAGACAGTTTGAATAAATGAAGTTGAAAAGGACCAAGAAAATAAATTTTCCCTTGAACTCAGTCATTAAATTCATTTTCCTTTTATTAATTATTTTCTCTTTACTGGGTTATGTATACTGTAAACTAATTTATCAAATTTTTCAGATTACGATGAATTACATAATAAGTTTTTAAAAATAAATCAAACAAATAATACAGCTACGCATGACAACTACGTGTCTTGAATATTGAACCCTCTAAGCTAATTGTAGCCACTAATTTATAGAAACTGGATATATTTGTATACAAGGATATATTATTAAATGAAACTCATTTATTTGCAAATCGATTTCATATTTTTTTCTACGTTACTTATAAAGTATCTGTCTGTCTACCTATCTATTAATCTATACAGATAGCTAAACAGATAGATAGATACACAAGTCCACACATCTCTCTCTGTATATATATATATATATATATATATATATATATATATATATATATATGTATGTATGTATGTATTAAAATTGCAACACCAGGAAGGAAAGCGAATAACAAATCTTTACTTATTGTAAGTATACAGCATAGTAGGAAGAAAACATGATTAAATTTGTAGGCAATTTGGGGGTATACAGGGTCCGAAATTAGTACACACAGCTACCACTTCTGGCAGCTAAAACGGCTCTAACCCGGTTAGGCATCGAGTCGAACTGGGCTTGGATGACAGATATGGACAAGTCATTCCTTGCTGCTTCAAGTCTCTGCCACAGTTCATCAATCGTAGTGACTGAAGAGCGGTGGCGGCCCAGTCTCTTATCAACCCATGATTAGATGATTTAAATGGGTGAGAGATCTGGAGAACGTGCTGGCCAGGTCAACAGTCGAACACCCTCTGTGTCGAGGTAGGTCAGAATACGACTGACAATATGCGGTCTTGCGTTGTCTTGATGAAAGATAACGTTTCCGAGGCCTCGAAGATAGTGCACAGCCACCGGCCTTAAGATCTGAGAAATGTATCTCTGACTGTTAATATTACCGACGACAGGAACAAGATCTGTTCGTGTATCCAAAGTCTGCCCAGAACATCACACCAGTTGCAGGGCCCGTATCATGATATCGAAAGCAAGCAGGCCACGTGAGTTCTCCTCTGTGCCTCCAGATATGGATACGTCGATCATGATGCTGCACGCAGAACAGAAACTCGTCTGAAAAGACGCCGTAATGCCACCCCTGTATCCAGTTTTGTCGTTGGACGCACCACTGTCGCCTCGCTCTCTATGTTGTAGTGTTAACGGAAGCCGCAATAATGGTCGCCGTGCAGACGTCGTCACACTGTCCGTGTTGATACTTGTCTCTAAAAACAAGCCCGTTTCCTGACTCATGGTCCGTGATGTGACTGTTCGATCCAGCAAGGCCGACTTGACAGCATGTCTGTCCTCTCGGACGTTAGTGGTGGGAGGTTGTTGAGGTCCTGCATGGCGTTCAGTATGACCCTCCTGAAACAATCGATTCTATATTATGCTGTTCTTCCTTTCTTTTTATATATCTCTAACGGTCCAGGCACATTATAAAGTACGAGGGCTACTTCTGAATAACTTCTTTATTCTCTACGTAGAGGCAGACTAACATATACAGACTTGGGGCTTCCAAAATAATACACAATCAGTACCGCAACCCGCGGTACTAAGAAACTAAAGGTCGCAATGAATCCCTCAGGCAGAGTATGAATTCACTAAACATACCCGTAAACCTCGGCTCTGAGCTAATTCTCGAAGTCGTGCAGCCACCTCGGCTAAATACCAATACACGCTCTATCCGTATCGCTACTCCAGTCTTGAGCTCTCTCAGTATCGCTACTCCCGTCTTGGGCTTTCTCAGTATTGGGCTCTCTCAGTATCGCTACTCCAGTCTTGGGCTCTTTCAGTATTGGGCTCTCTCAGTTTCACTACTCCAGTCTTGGGCTTTTTCAGTATTGGGCTCTCTCAGTTTCACTACTCCAGTCTTGGGCTTTCTCAGTATTGGGCTCCTTGCCAACTCAGCGTGTGCCCTTTAAATAGCTCAAACATCTGCGCCGAACTCACTTTGGCTGGCATGTACAGCGCTGCTAGCAGAAATTTGCATCTGAGCAACACGCGAACCCTACAATATTCACATGACATTAGTTGAATTCTGACCAATGCGAGTAGCAATATCGCGCGGAAAGATAAACCGCACTCTCGATAGGCCACGATCCTGCCGCTATCGAATTCCTACACGTGCTGGTAGCCATTTCTCCTTCTTGTACGAGGCATAACACGATCTTCTCACAAACAACCAACATTCAAATGTGATTTCCGAATGAGAAACCCACTGCGTAACTTTCCTTTTATACAGAGTTTGAGATGGCATTTCTCCTCCTCCGTCGTTTGATTGCACTTAAATGCTAACCATTTGCATATCCCAGCATCTTACTTTCATGCGAATTTGACGTTTGTATCATTACTCCTTCATGGATGGTGTTGCAATTTTAATGGCTAGCAGGGTATATATATATATATATATATATATATATATATATATATATATATATACCCTGTAAATGGTTAGCATTTAAGTGCATTTATTATTTATTTCATATATATATATATATATGAAATAAATTTCAAACCTTTTTATTATTAAAACGCCAATCTAAATTCTTCATCCTAAC
This sequence comes from Dolomedes plantarius, assembly GCA_907164885.2. Classification (NCBI taxonomy): domain Eukaryota; kingdom Metazoa; phylum Arthropoda; class Arachnida; order Araneae; family Dolomedidae; genus Dolomedes; species Dolomedes plantarius. The sequence continues at coordinate 156,246,480 of OU015495.1, read as the reverse complement.
GCAATAGGACACCGTCCCTCTTGATTTATTTCTATCTAAATCCAAACAGAAGTAATTTATTAGTTTTTCCCCCAAGGCACGTGCGGCCAAAGCTTATATAACAGTTATATAACGCGAACGGCGTGGAACATTCGAAAACCATCTCCCCATATGACGCGACTTAATCACGTGTCCTTTTCTGGCGAATTAGAAGTTTTATAGACCCTTACGCGGGAGAGAAATTTTGCGCTTCTGCAGTCTTTGTTTACCTGCTTTCAACGTGTAAACATGCTAGTTCCTTGCTGTCAAAATGTACGGGCGGGACCGGGTCCTCGTCCCCGGACAGCGTCGCGCGATGTGTTTCGAATAAATCTAATTGATGTTCTACGAAACAGTGTCGGAAATAAAGACTATGTATGAACCAGCTGCCTTTTTCCTGATATGAATCCGAGGTGTTTTATTATCCTCTCCATCTACCTCGCCACTCGCTACTTCGACTACACATTATGTATCCAAAATGTTTGAAGTTCCCAGCCAGTTGCATCGCCTCGCTACAGTTTCCATTTGCCTATTTACGACTACACCCTGAGTATACTCCATATATTATTACATATATATATATATATATATATATATATATATATATATAAATATATATATATATATATACACTGAAGTGCCACTGAATTAGGGATAGCAAAGCCTATGCAAATTGTGTAGCGCTGCGCATCATGTATGCGCAAGTGAGGACGCTGTGTTAACTGCATATATATCGCGTACTGTGGTTGTTCTGAATTAGTTGTTGGAATTACCAGTATGGGTAAACTGCCTGATTTAGACGCCTTCGATCGCGGACAAATCATAGGTGCGCGACGCATGGGTCATTCAATTTCCGAAATCGTCAGACAGCTAGGATTTTCAAGGTCGACAGTGTCAAGAGTATACCAAGAATACATGGATGGTGGAAAAAAAACTAGCGATCGGGCAAACTGCAAAGGACAATTAGCCTTGACAGTGCGTGGTGAGAGACGGCTCAGGCGTATTGTACGTAGCCAGCGAAGCCAAACATTAGCTCAAATTACCACCCAGTTTAATGACGGTGCCAGTCGTACAGTCAGTAAATGGACTGTTCAACGCTCGCTTCACCGTATGAGTTTCGGGAGCCGTCGACCTACGAGAGTACCATTGCTCTATACTCGCCTTCGGGCTGCACGTCTTGCCTGGGCAAGAGAGCACAGAGACTGGAGTGTAGAGGACTGGAAACGAGTAGCATGGAGTGATGAGTCTCGATTCCGACTACTTAACGCCGACTGGAGGCTGAGAATATGGCGTCAGGCTCATGAAGCCATTGATCCTGCATGCCTGGCTGGAACTGTACAAGGGCATGATGGCTCAATCATTGTCTGGAGTGATTTTTCGTGGCACAGTTTGGGATCTTTGGTGCGTGTAACAACCTCCCTCAATGCAATTCGGTACTTAGAGTTGCTGGGTGATCACCTCCATCCGTTTATGCTGTTCTGTTATCCGCACGGTAATGGAGTTTTCCAGCAAGACAACTGTACCTCTCACAAGTCCCGGTTGGCTACTGGCTGGTTGGATGAGCATTCCTCTGACTTTTCTGTCATGAATTTGCCACCTAGAAGCCCAGACTTAAACCCTATTGAGCATCTTTGGGATGTTTTGGAACAAGGCGTGAAAGGCTATCACACAGCACCAATGAACCTTACTGAATTATGGACAGCTTTAGCCAATATTTGGCAAGCCATTCCCGTGGAATGTTTCCAGAAACTTGTTGAATCTATGCCTCGTCGTGTGGCAGCCGTTATCAAGGCCAGATGAGGCCCAACTCGTTACTAGGTACCAAATGTCTGGTACCTGATGTTGCAAAAATTCGAACAAAAAACAAATTCCAACAATTTACACTATAACATTCAATTATTGTGAAGAAATAAAAAAAAACAAGACAATACAAACATAAATTTGAGTTATGTGACCTGTTGTGAGTACATCCTCGTGAGCGTTTACCAAAGGGAAGTTGCTTCCAGCCTGAAACTCAAGTTGAGCAAACTGCACAAAATGAAAAGGGGCAGGCAAGTTTCTCAAACATGAGAGGGAAAAGCAACTGTTCAAAGGGAACATTTGAAAAGTGCGAAGATACAGAGGACAGTGAGTGGAAACCCCAGTATAAAAATCAATAATATTTATCTAGTACATAGTATTTTTCATATAAAATGTAGTAAGCTTCAAAAAGTTAAAAAAAGAATATGCGAGTTTCACTTACACTCACGGGGTTTCTACAAAATTAACTAGGATGGCGATAGGACAGGAATGCTAAAATAGAAAGATTAAGGATAGCTGAATGATTTACATATTGGTGACTTATTCGTGGTGTAGTTTGAACTTCTCAGGTGAATAGTAAAATCTCAATTTTGATGAATGTACAATTTCAGTGGGTTTTTTCATGTGGTAATTTTCTTTATCAATTTCATAATTAACTTCAGATAATTTTTTAATAATCTGGTTTTTTAATAACTTAGTTACAGTATGAGGTGAGTTGTTATATTCAGTAACAACTTACTCTAGCACTTTTGTCCAAATCTTTTTAGAAGTAGCATTTACCTTACATTTTAGGCGGGTTACAAGTGATTGATTTACCCTCTTCACTTTTCCGTTGGTCTGGGGATGATGAGAAGAAGTCAAAAGTCGTTTCACATTATGGTTTTTAAGAAATTTTTTGAATCCGGATAATATAAAAGCTGCGTTTCTATCGCTTAACACTTTCTCTGGAATTTGCACATTAAAAATTTGACTTAGACAATTTGCGTATGTTTCTGAAGTTACGCTCTTTGAGGAAAATGCCCATACATATCGGGTTGCATGATCAATCACTATATGCAAATATTTTTTGGTTGAGTTGTAATAATTAAACCCTCCTACAGTATCAATAGATAAACATTCAAAAGGTTGATCAGTTGAGGGCACTTCTTGCAGGAATCTAAATCGTTTCTGTTTTTCTTTTTATTTAGCTGACAAGTATGACAATGTTTCACGAAATTTCCTATATCTTCACTAATATGGGGCCAATAATATTGAGAGGTAATTAAATTTAGTATAATTTGAACTCCTGGATGTCCGAAATTTTCATGGGTATTAGTTAACAATTTTAATCTTAAGGATTTAGGTACTACAATTTTACAAAAGTTTTTTTCTTAATTACCATCATGTCATTAATTTCTTTATAATTTTTACCACACACATTGTCAATTTTCTGTTGTTGAATTATTTCATTCCTATCTAGTAAATGTACACAGTGTTGGAGATGTTGAGAAACGGGATGTTTTGAAAGCATATCTGCCTCAATGTTAGTAGAACCCTTCTGATATCTAATTTCGTAGTCATACATGCTCAATTTAAGGGACCAGCGGAATAATCTACCTTTTAAATTTTTAACATTTTTTAACCAAACAAGTGCCGCATGATCAGTATGTATGACAAATTTTTGCCCATATAGATAATAATGAAATTTGTCTAATCCGTCAACAATGGCTAAACATTCCAATTCTGTAATTGCGTAATTCTTTTCATAATCTCTTAAAGTTCTCGAATGGTATGATACAGGGTGAAGAATATTATTTTGATCTGGTTTCTTCAAAACAGCTCCAACAGAACTATATTTTGTGATAATATTACTAATTACCTATAATCGCCCATTGTGTACGTCATCTCTGGCCTGGTAACCCCTCTTTCTTGTCTTGGCGTAAACGCTTCGCCTTCCCACATACTAACTTCCTCCGCCAATTCTGGCAACCTCTCTGACCTAATTCTATTTTGGCGCTTTTTTGGGAGAGACGCTGGACTGGCTTGAAGCGAATAAGATGTGTTGCATTACTGTTTAATAAATTAGTTTGTTCCTAAAAACAACTCTGAAATGTCCGGATGGACATCTCATGAAATAAGATCATACATCGTGGCCGGAAAATAATAAAATCAGCTTCAGGAACAAACTAATTTATTAAACAGTAATGCAACACATCTTACTCGCTTCGAGCCAGTCCAGCGTCTCTCCCAAAAAAGCGCCAAAATAGAATTAGGTCAGAGAGGTTGCCAGAATTGGCGGAGGAAGTTAGTATGTGGGAAGGCGAAGCGTTTACGCCAAGACAAGAAGGAGGGGTTACCAGGCCAGAGATGTACAGAATGGGCGATTATAGGTAATTAGTAATATTATCACATATATATATATATATGTGTGTGTGATAGTATATGTGTGTATATATATATAATTTATTTGTTGTTACGTATGGGTATATATACTGCCTTGATCTACAACAGTGGACTTTCAAAATTGTGAAATTTGTCCAAGAATTCGATTTTTTTTATTTTATTGAATTGTGAACAACGTACAAGTAGGAATGTGTTCCAAAAAGAATTTTTAATTTCTGTGATTACTTTCCTAGTTATAGGCATTTGTATTTGTAAACAAAGTTGCCTAACGTAGAGTTTGATTTGAATTTTGTTACTCATCATTGTACACGATAATGGTACAATTATGAGAAATGTTGAAAAGCTAAATTATATTTATCTAAGTCTATGGCTAATTAAAGTTCCATTCCATATATATATATATATATATATATATATATAAGGTAAGTGATATTTATTTGTTATGTAGTAATTTAATTTAGATATTATGTGGTTACTAATAGAAATAACTTTAAATGTGTTTTTCTCAAAATAAAAATTTTCATGTCATACGAATATTCAAACTGTTCCAGGCGCATTTCTAATTATCGTATTGCTTTGAAATTTAAGTTTTATATACTTAACTGTATATCAAATAAATCTTATTGAAAAAAATTATGCTTCGTAGCTCAGAATTTCTAAATTTTGCACTTTAAAAGATTATTTATAGGTATTTTGCGTAATAAAAAGTGTGTTTTCACTATTATTATTTTTGTGTCTTTATACACTCATGGACAAAAAAATTAGCGCACCAAGAAATAATTGCGGGATCGTAACGAAACTTGCAATGAAGGTACATGTCGGGGAGATATGCAAATGATTAGAAATGCAGCGTGGTTGCGCATTACGTATAGCCGATAGAGGGCGTTGAACATCGTACTCTGTGGAGTATAAAACAGGTAACCAAAGCTTGTTTGAGTGTGCTGAATCATTTACAAAGGAAGAGCTGAGATAGACATGCCATTACGCCGTGTTCGAAGACAATATAAGCAGTTGTCGCAGTTTGAGAGGGGGAGAATCGTCGGGATGATGGAAGCTGGGTGGTCAGCTAGGCGAGTAGCTCGTCAATTAGGCCGCTCTGATTGTGTTGTGAGGAGGTGTTGGGACCAGTGGACCCGAGAGATGTCATGTACACGAAGACCAGGCTCAGGAACGCCCTCGACAGACCAGTGGTCGAGAAGACCGCCACATCGTAAGAAATGCACGCGTACAGCCAACTGCTTCATCGGCCGCCATCCAGGCACAGGTAGCACATTCACTAGGGGCCTCTGTGTCTTCTCGAACCATACGAAGGCGCCTGGCTGAAGGACAGTTGGTATCGCGGCGCCCATTACGTGTTCTGCCCTTGACGCCCACCCATCGACGCCTCCGTTTGAAGTTTTGCCGCGCACGAGGAAACTGGACTGGAACCAGGTCGTCTTTAGCGACGAATCCAGATTCAATCTCGGCAGTGATGACAATCGTGTTCGTGTGTGGAGAGCTCGTGGTGAACGCTTCAATCCTGCCTTTGCTGTACAGCGACACATCGCTCCCACAGCTGGTGTGATGGTATGGGGTGCCATTGCCTACAATACACGGTCACCCCTAGTATTGTTCCGTGGCACCATGACAGCCCAGCGGTATGTTCAAGAAATCCTGCAACCACATGTGGTGCCACTCATGCAACGGCTCCCAGGAGCCATTTTTCAACAAGACAATGCTCGGCCTCATACGGCAAGGGTGTCACAAGGCTGTCTCCGCACTGTTACTACCCTTCCTTGGCCTGCCCGATCCGCAGATTTGTCTCCAATCGAGCATATCTGGGATTATTTGGGACGACGAGTTGGGCATCCCACGAGTTTGAATGAACTAGAGGCAAGGTGACAGCAAATATAGAACGAAATGTCTCAAGACATCATACAGAACTTGTATGACTCAAAGCCCGATCGTATCGCATCATGCATTCGCGCTAGAGGGGGTCCAACGGAGTATTAACTCCTCCGTTCTTTTGCCTTTTTCTCTGAAATAAATTATCCTTTTTCTTTGATTTTCTTATCATTTACTTATATCAAAGTAGTCATTACGTATGTAAAATTTCGTTTCATTTTGACGACTCCTTCTTGGTGCGCTAATTTTTTTGTCCATGAGTGTATTTTTAACGAATGCTTAAAATAAGCAAAAGTTTTCATTGTTAGTTCTATAAGGAATCCTGTAAATAAAAATTACCATATTATACGAAAAAGAAATGCGCATGGGGCATTTGTAATTAATTCAATTATTGATATAATTATTAATTTACAATTCATAAATTATTAATATTTCATCATTAAATTTTAACCACTTTTACATATCTATGGTACTAATCACATATTCAAATTTCAAGGAAATCTTTTCAAAACAAAAAAAGTTAGGTTTGAAAGTCCACTATCCCCTGTAAATTTGAATTTTACTTGAAAGTAGGTAATTCTAATTTGTATGTTTAAAACTCTCAAGAATGTTGCTGATAACGTTTTCAAATTACTGATAAAAATATACAATTCATATAGCAATTAGCTACCTTGAGAATCGAGGTCCAGAAGTTTTCTATAGATTCGTGTTGATAATTATTCTGCTAAACAAAGTAAGGAAGTCGTTAATTAGTCTCACCGAGGGAAAGCTCTGGGGAACATTTAGCTATATAATACAACATTGAACTAAGCAGACAGCCTGGAGTAAATGCTCGAAAGTGAAATACTAAGCTCATTCCCCAATTAACGTCGTTGCCACCCTTTCATCTCATCATCAATTAATGCACTTTGCTTATAATGATTTGAAGTTTAACTCACTGATGGACCGATATTGACATTGGTTGTCGAATTTATGTTATATCTATTCACACCATCTGAGTCACACTTTTAAAAATTTGATTCTAACGTGACTTATATCATAATATCAGGCGCTACCATTAAACTCATTTTTTTGAGTTAATATTAATTCCTTTCACTGTAAAACTACCGTAAAGTAAAATTATATTAGCCTAATAAATGTATCACGTGTATTAATTAAGAACAAAATTTATCTTTAGTAAGTTATGAATTCCGTTTATTGGAGTACTTTAAAAGATATGGTTAATTTTAAATCCATTTATTGGATTAGTTTAAAAGACCATTAAGTACATTAAAAGTTATCACTTAGATAACTCTCATAGGTTATATTGCGTTTATTTTACTTATGAATCAGATTTTAGAGTAATAAAGGAGAAAAAGTCGTTTTTCAGAAATAATTGGGATCTATGGTATAAGTAGCTCTACCTAACCGACATGTCCCGTTAGTTTTATATCTTCTAGCATTGATATTTGTGGTAATGTGAAAACTGAACAATAGCTTAATGAAGATAATTCATACTGATATACAAGATATATATATATATATATATATATATATATATATATATATATATATATATATCGCTTTCTTCAGTTAACTTAGCGCATAAATGTACTATTGAAACATAGAAAAATTCTATTGCCTTAAAATATATATGTTTTTCCTTCCAGGTGTAGTTACTTGTTTTTCAGTGCTCAGTCTGGACCGAGCAAGCAATTTAGCCGACTTTCAGATTCCGAGTCAGCTATCAGTCTTTAGATCTCCTCTATGGCAGTGCTCCCCAAACCTTTTAATCGTCGCGCACCGGTCAACGTTTGATAATTTTACCGCGGCCCGCTGAGGGGAGCTATGACTGCAATTTTAATTCCTAATCTCGAAATGTTTAATAAACAATAAACTAATTTAAAATACACTACTGGCCACTGTAAATGCAACACCCTGAAGGAAACATGCAAATGACATGAAATTTACAACATGCATTAGCGGAGGTGAGATATGCAAATGATTAGAATTTCACCGCAGACGCACATCACGCGCGCCTGTGGCGCCACTTCAAAGCCCTATTTAAGGCTTGGAGATTTCGACGATTTCAAGTTCGGCAATTGTGTTTTTCTTGTGGTTTTTTCAAAAAAACGATCAATTATGCCTCGTCGAAAACAGCGATCCTCGTTTGATCAAGTATCCGAGTTCGACAGAGGAAGGATAGTGGCCTACCGAGATTGTGGATTATCTTTCAGGGAAATCGGTAGTCGTGTTGGACGAAACCAAACAACTGTAATGCGGATATGTGATCGTTGGATGCAGGAGGGTAAAACGGACCGGCGTGTTCGATCGCCTCCACCTCAGCGCACCACTTCACGTGATGACAGGCAAATTGTGCGCATGGCAGTGACGGATCGCTCAGTCACATCACGAACCATAGCACAGCACATGCAGTCTGTAACGTATCATCCAGTGTCTGCGCGTACCATTCGACGCCGTTTACAGCAGAGTGGTCTGTCCGCAAGACGTCCATTGCTTTGTCTACCCTTGACGCAGAACCACAGACGTCTCCGCCGCCAATGGTGCGATGACAGAAGGATGTGGACGGCAGAATGGAATGAAATTGTCTTTACTGACGAGTCACGCTTCTGTCTGCAACACCACGATGGTCGCATTCGAGTGTGGAGACACCGTGAAGAGAGGATGCTGAACAGCTGCGTTATGCACCTCCACACTGGTCCTGCACCGGGTATTATGGTATGGGGCGGTATTGGATATCACTCTCGCACACCTCTAGTACGCATTGCCGGTACTTTAAACAGCCAGCGCTACATCTCCGAGGTGTTGGAGCCAGTTGTCCTTCCTTACCTTCAGGGCTTGCCCACAGCCATATTTCAACAGCATAATGCGCGACCCCACGTGGCACGCATTGTCCAACGGTTCTTCGTCAATCGCCAGATTGAATTGCTTCCCTGGCCGCCTCGCTCTCCGGATCTTTCGCCGATAGAAAACATGTGGTCCATAGTTGCTCTACGATTGACCCAGATTCCATCCCCAGCTGCCACAGCAGATCAACTTTGGCAACGTGTGGAAGCTGCTTGGTCTGCTGTACCCCAAGAACTCATCCAAAGTCTCTTTGAATCAATGCCGAGGCGTGTGGCAGCGGTGATCTCCAACAATGGCGGCTACTCTGGCTACTGATTTTGCCAGGAACCACACTTCACAGAAGTCTATAAATTTAATCATTTGATACTTGGTCAACATGTTATCTACAAATAAATTTTGTTGTGATATGTCTTGTCTTTCTTGGTGTTGCAATTTGGGTGGCCAGCAGTTTAGTTACAAGATTTCTTTTGCTTCAAATGTATAAATTAGCACAAACCCGACAAAGTCGCACTAACCCAAGAGTAAACACCACAGTAAATAAAATGGAAATAGTTTGATGCTCCTTGGGCGGCCCGGTACTATTTGATCCACGGACCGGTACCGGTCCGCGGCCCGGGGGTTGGGGACCACTGCTCTATGGGATGGCAACAATGGCTGATATTTGTACTCGGGACATCAGGAAACACCTCAAGAGCATGAAATCAAGAGGAGTATGGATGATGTAATGACTTTACGCCCCTTTCACACTCGGGATTCCTGAGAGAGCCTAACGGCAAGACGTCCATTATCAATCTACCGTATTCATCGGTGACAGTCGCTTTGTCACCAAATTGTGGCAGACGCCGCGTCGCCTGTCGGACAATTAGGAGGTCGTCTTCTCTAAGAAAACCCCCCTGCTTGCAGACAAAGCCTGTCCAGAGGATAATCACTTAGCCTTTTAGCAGAAGACGCGGAATGGTCTGAAGACGGTCTATGAAAGGGTTCAAAGGGAGCACGCTTCAACCACCCACAGAGATGGGCGAGGATATATATTCGCCACCTTGATGTAAATGGGAGCAGTTGATTTTTTTCCTTACAGTTGTGGACAACCCTCGTCGTCGGACGCGTGCCAGAGACGGAGAGCCTGCCGTGTTCCATCATGATATCCTGAATCCCGCGAAATAGCCTCAGATAGTGCTTATTTTTTTGTAATTATTGTATAAAGCCTATATTTAATCTAGATGCCAATAAAGCATTTTGTAAATATTAAAGGCTGTCAGTCTTGGTTTTAGGCGAAGTCCTTACAATGATTATGTTTCAAGGTAGTTTATAGTATTTCCTGAGGAGTCATGCGGAATAAATAGGTTGAAATCTATGGTAATGAATGCATAGCGATGAAGGACTTAGAAAAACTTCAGTATCCTAGTAGAGGAAATTTCATCATCCTGTGAAAAAAATATAAATTTGGTGTGTTCATATATAATTTAATGAATTTTTTTTGAAACTTTTATTCGCTGCTGTAATATGTCAATCAATATACACTAAGCACCCGATTATTCAAAGAAAATGATGAAAAGGTCTTCACGAGAAACGTAAATTACGAACTCTTAATCGACTGCAAATCTCGGATAATCCAAAGTGTTCATGAATACCGTTAATCACGTACTATCTAAAATGAAACTCTATACCGTAGATTACGGATAGTTCGGAATGTCGTTTTAAACCGTAAATCATGGATAATCCAAAATGACCCTCTATACCATAAGCCATGGGTAATACAAATCGATTTTGGTTACCACCGTCACAGATTATGCACATGGCTTTGTATACAGAACATCATGCATATCCCAAAATGAGCTCGCTTACCATACATCATGGATAATGTTATACCGATAATCATGGACAGCAAAAATGATTCTCCGTCATGAAAGTGAATAATGAATGACCGTAGTGGATAAATGCTATGTATACTGCAAATCAGGGATAATCCTAAATGATCCCGTGTAGTGTAAATCATTGGTAATCTAAAATGACCCTGTATATCGCAAACTAGAATAATCTAAAATGGCCCTGTATGCCTTAATAAACTAAACTGTTCAAAGACTTAAATGTCCTACTAACTGTGATTCAATCTGGTTTAATTAATAAATAGTAAAAGTTACATAAATTAAAAAAATCTCTTTTATTCACCTGTATTTACCTGTATTTTCAACAACTTTTGAGTTTTGAAATCCACGTATAATCCAGATAATTCACTGACGGTTAATCAGGTGTTCTGTATATAAATCAAATATTTATTCCCTTAAAGACACGAATTGGAAAATAAAAATCAGAGTCATTTACACATAGCGTTTATAGTTCAAAAGACGAATCATGATCTGGCTTAGTGATGTGGTCGTTTGCATATTTGCCTTGAAAGCGGGAAATTCACTGACCAACGAAGATTTTTAAGTTAAAACTTAAAATCTGACTCCGAGTAAACGCCACAGATCAATTTGTTAATTAGATAATAAATTTAATGAGTAAATATAACAGATGAACAATAAATAAATCAACCTGGTGTGTTCATTTGACATTATTTAAAGATAAAAATTTAATTTAAACTTTAATATGTTGTCGTGTTTAACATACCATTGAGTATACACTAAGATTCCCGATTATCAGAGCTAACCAGTAATTGAAAATGTGTTTTTTATTAATACCACTGCTGAAATTATTGAAATAAAAGATCTTTTACTTTATTACCATGTTTTTATTAACTCGCTTTCTTCTTTGTGTTTGTCCAGTACAAATCTTGCAATCGATTTTAACTAACTTCCCTACTAGCTAGACATTCAAAACTTTTATAATAGCTCAGAACACGATGACAATTCATTCTTTTAATAATTTTAGCCATCTTTAAGCAGAATTGAATTAATTTTCAGTTAATTTCAGTTAACTCGCTTTCTTGTTTGTGTGTTTGTCCAGAACAAATATTGCAATCGATGTTTAACTAACTTCCCGACTAGCTAGACATTCGAAACTTTTATAATAGCTCAGAACACGATAGAGAATGCATTCTTTTAATACTTTTAGCCATCTTTAAGCAGAATTGAATTAATTTTCAGTTAATTTCAGTTAACTCGCTTTCTTGTTTGTGTGTTTGCCCAGAACAAATCTTGCAATCGATGTTTAACTACCCGACTAGCTAGACATTTGAAACTTTTAGAATAGCTCAGAAAACGATAACAATGCATTCTTTTAATACTATTAGCTATCTTTAAGCAGATTTGAATTCATTTTCAGTTAATTTTGTTGTTTGAAAATTTCTTATAATTGCTCTCTTTATTACGCATTTGATCATTTTCTTTCAAGTTGATGGGATAATTCATCAAAAAAATTTTTAAAAAGTATTTATTAACACATAGAATTGTCAAGTTTATATGATTCAACAGAAAATTTAAAAACGTGGTATATAAAAATTTCTTTTTATCTTGTAATTATTTACTTCTTTCAAACATCGTTTTGCTTCAGCTTCTGAAAGCTGTATGCTTTGAGAATCAGATACAGTCCCTATACTCATTTTCTGACCTCGCAATGTAAGTTTTTGTTGGACTGTGTACAGTGTTTTACCTGTCACGATTCTGTCGCTAGCAAATGGGTCCATTTGGAAGGACACACATCACCGTATTGGCGTGTATGCCCTGCGGGATTCGCTGCATTGGCAATGGACAGGGCAATTAGCCATGAGCTTAATATTACACGGAAATGAAATCTCGAATATCGAGCGGCATTTAGGCTTACAATATCGCTTCACACCAGACAGATGATATCGAGTGAAATGCTGTGCTCATTCGTCCATTAACATGCTCGACATTTCGTTTTGTCCTTTATTAACGGTAATTAATGCAGAAGGTTTGGGAGTTGAACACGTTACCATTAGGATGCATTTTGCGTGTTTAATTTTGAGAGCATATCTTATTTGATGTGACTTACGATGGTGTCCCGGTTTAAAATTTAATTGCACATATTCCCTGTTTAAATACCAGTGCTCTTTCATTAAAAATCACTCATAATGGGAAAATATATTGCATGAATATTCATATTTGTGAATATCAATGCATGAGTTTATTATTTCACGTACTACATAATAATTGTCGTAAGTATTAAGTATTTTCAGTTATATATATATATATATATATATGTATATATATATATATATATGTATATATATATATATATATATATATATATATATATACACACATATTTATGCATGTTTATATATACATACGCATGCACACACACACACCCATACACTCACACATATATAAGATTTTTGCTGGAATTTCCAGTTTTAGGACTTTAAACAAAATAGATTGCACAAAGTATGAACGTAGAAGATGTGAGGATATAATTAATTTAATAAATATTTTTGAGGACTTGATAAAAGTAGAATTTAATATTTTATGGGACTTTCTTCAAGTTGTAAAAGAAATGAAATACCTGATGACATTCCAAAAATAACATTATTTCAAATACAGGGTTTAAATAAGCTGAAGCCATTTCTTTCAAAACTTTATTTTTATTGTACCTCGGCTTGTTCGTTTGTTTCGTTTCTAAGCTTATTACAGTTCTATTTTTTCTGTGGCACTTTTACTATTTCCAGCCATTCAGGGAATTAAATTGTGTGTGCACTTAACTTCACAGATAAAAAACGAACTAGTTCATATTTAACAATGCAAAATATTTAGTAATATTTTTATGTAATAAAAATGAGAAGCAACGACTGCGCACTTGTTTTATTAACTCTCGAATGAAGGTTTATGTGATTTATCGTGTGAATATTGAAACTATTGCATGATACGTTTTTATTATTGTGCCATAAATTTGTGCTGTATTGCAGAATATTGCATCATATTTTTTAATAATTATGAAATATATATAGTTATCTGTGGCACATTCGAGAAACAATATTTTTGAGAAAAAAATAAGTAAAAAATAAACGGTAATCAGTAATAAAATATCGGTCGTAAGTAGAGGAATACCTGTAGATACCTTTTAGGACGATATATACTGCGGATCGTTAATTATATGTTTTTCGGCTATAAAAAATTTCTAACTGTTCCGAGCGATTCAATTCAAATTGATTCTAAAATAATGTATCTCCCTATACACGCTACTGGATTCAACTTAAATTTTCTTTAAACGATTTTCCATCCTGGGGAAAGACAAACCTTTATATTTTCCATGGCACACCCGTTATACTTCCATCCCAAAATTTGAGCCTTTTCGAGTCTAATGAATTTGATATTACGCGATGGTTTCACCTATGAAGAGTATATAAGAGTACATTGAACGTGTATAGAAGCCTTTTGATTCCATTGCTGGTAACTGTACAACAATTTGTGTTGGAGACAAAAGGGACTTTGTGTTGGAGACAAAGGGTTGCAGCAAAGTAGATGCAGCGTATAAAATTCAACTCTTCAAATTTAACCTTGATTTAGAGATGCGTCAATCACTTTTAACGCAGTAAATTCGTATTTAACTGAAGATTATTTGAATACTAACTCAGACGGGTTCCCTTGAAACAAAACGATGATTTTTTATAGACACGATAGAAGCGCCAAGAACAGTGGCGTAGCGAGCATAACTGGCGCCCGGGACACGATATCTTTGTGGCGCCCCCCCCCTGAAAAACATATAGTAATATAATATATAGACCCTATATTGGCGCCCTCGATAAACATATAATAACATAATATATAGACCTTATATTGGCACTCCCCCCCCGAAAAGCATATAGTAACATAATATATAGACCTTATGTTGGTGCCCTCCCCTAAAAACATATAGTAATATAATATATAGACCTTATATTGGCGCCCCCACAAAATAATATAGTAATATAATATATATATATACCTTATATTGGCGCCCTCCCCGAAAAACATATAGTAATATAATATATAGACCTTATATTGGGGCCCTCCCCTGAAAAACATATAGTAATATAATATATAGACCTTATATTGCATCCACCTCGAAAACATATAGTAATATAATATATGGATCTTACATTGGCGCACCTCTGCGAGTGGCGCCCGGGGCATGATAGACCCCCTTGCCCCCCCTTTGCTACGCCACTGGCCAAGAACAACGTAACAACAATGTATTTTGAAAAGACTTAAAAAGGAAAATTTTATAGAGATAATATCAATGAGGTTATAAAAATGAATATTTTTTATTTATTAAAAAAATACACATAAAATTCCCGTGTACCACAAAGTATCACACGGGACTTACAGAGGTAAGTATAAAACACTAAGAAAACATAAGAAACAGACAAAATAAAACAAATAAAAGAAACTAAGAAGAATTACAAATATTTACAATAAATTTACAAAATAAGCCGAAAGCACACTTCCCAGAAACGAGCAGAGAGAAATTGGGAGGCCAGTTAATATTTAAGTCCTTAAGAGCCAATTTAAAAATATTTCTCTCCCTGCGGTACTTCGAACACAAAAACAGAACATGTTCAGCATTTTCCTCGCCACCAACGCTGCAATCACAGGGGGTCGCCGAACACAATTTGAATCTACTCAAATAGCTCTTAAAATTTCCATGTCCTGTGAGGAACTATTCAAACAAACCAAAATATAACAAATTACCATAACAAAAGTCAGAAACACAGTTCCAATTCTTTTTTCTTTAAAATTTGGCAAAAAAATAATTTGTTAAAAAAATGCTGAGAATATTCGCTTATTCCCTGTTCTATAAAATTTTTCTACTTTCTAAAATTTCATATTAGATACCAAATATATTTTTTAAGTTCTTAATCCAGATAAATCAAGATGTTAAGGTTTTAATTAGAAAGTAGTCAAAGCATCACAAGTTTAATAAATAAATATTAAAATTAAGGAATTAAACAAAAATAGTGGTACTAATATATCTTTTATTGCTTACTTCCACAACGTACATAGAAACCATTTTTCAGCTTGTTTTTTTCAATGATCACACTTTAATATCTTTTATATATTAATGGCAGCTACATGATTTTTTCCTCTTTCTTGTAAAACAACATGTAATGGTCGCATGTATGGCATCATAAAATGCCAGATAAAAATGTAAGTAATTAAAAGTTTCAAATGATTGATAAATTTTGAGACAGGAAAAAAATTTTAAAACTTTAATTTAAGCTCAGCTTCCTCATTTACCGTAGGAACAGTTAACGTTTTTTTAAGCCTCATAATTTACTGTAACCTTAAGTGAATACATAAATAAAAATCATCGACAATTTCAGAAAATTTCATTGTTTTCAATGATAATTTTTTATGTCATTGCAACATATTTAGTAAATTTTTTGCTCCAAAGTTACTGCAATATATAGGAAACGTACAAACATTTAATGTGTCAAGAGAATAAAATGATGATTTATGTAGTAACGGATGTTGTCTTATTCTATTCATGACAAACTAGCTGAAAACCCGCGCTTCGCTACGGAGTAGATTCAAATTAAATACAACGGTCAATATTTGCAATTAATGCCCCCCCCCCCAATATATATATAAATATATATATATATACAGAGGCTGTTCGCACATTTTTTAGACGATTTTGGTAAACGGTAAAAAAAAATCGTTTGCTGCAAAAGAAATAATTGCAATTGTACTATGTTTTTAAAAGTCAAAATTATCGTCCGCGGTTTGAAAGTTTTGTTTTTATTCAAAATGGCGTTTTTAACAAAGCAGTGGTTCGAAGGCTACATTTATGCTCTTTCCGAACAGAAATATGCATACTCCGTTATCCAAACACGATGTGAGAGTCATGGTTTTGTGATATCTAAAGCGTCGATAGGTAATATCGTCAACAAGAAAGGAAAAAAACGTCAAATTGGAGCCTCAAGTAGGTCAAAAGTTCCAAACAAGTATCCAAGGAAAAAACAGACATCTTCGATTATTGCAAAGGTACGTTGTTTAATGTTAAAAGAAAATCCCCCCTAGTCAAAGGACAGTTGCAAAATCATTAAAATGCTCGGTGTCCACTGTAAACAAAATGATAAACGTTGATTTAAATCTTAAGAAAGCGAAAAAACGCAATGTGCATCGTCTTCTTCCAAATCATATCGCTGAACGCAGGACACGCTGCAGAATTCTATATGAGAAACACTTATCCAAAAAAAAAATGGAAAACAATTGTCACAATAGATGAATCATGGGTGTATTTAAATGATTGCAACAAAAAAGAGCCATTTATTATCATAAAAGGGGAGAAAAAATTTAAGTACATAGTTCAAAGAATCGAAAGAAAGTTTTTCTAAGGGATTCATGATTGTTGCTGGTTTTTCTTATAATGGCAAGTTAAAATTAAAGAGAGTGGACAAAAATGTCAAGAATAACTACAAATACTATCAGGAACATATTTTATCGCCAATTTTTCTGAATGAAGTACCGTCGCTTTACCCACAGTGCCAACAATCTGTGAGACTCCATCAGGACAAAGCTAGCAGTCACACATCAAAATCCACTGTAAATTTCCTAAAAGAAATGGAACAAAAAATTGGTATCAAGGACATACCCTTCACTGATATCCCTACTAAATCTCCCGATGTATCACCTATGGATTTTTGTGCTTTCGGACTTTTAAAATCTGCATTATCCAAACATCGTCCCAAAACCCTTACAGGTCTCTGGAAAGCTGTTCAGGAGGAATGGGATAGAGTACCTCTTCTGACACTTCAAAAGGCATTATTATCCTGGAAATTGCGGTGTCGAAAGATAGTTCAGAATAAGGGATGTCAAATAGAACATTTAAAACACAAGAATTTTATGTAATTTAGTTTTGTGAATACAATATATATCGTCTAAAAAATGTGTGAACAGCCTCTGTATATATGTATATATATATATATATATATATATATTTATTTATTTATTTATAAAAAAATCGTAAGTGATGATTTTATAGACAAAATAATGTAGAAGAAAATATTCAAATTAAATCTAATAGGACATACTAAAGAATATAGTACAGTTAATATGGTACAGTTCGAAGAACATATCTTTTACTGTATTTTAATATTTTTTTGGATAATGTCCAATCGTCTGCCGCATTAGCAAGAAAAGAAAAATATTTTTTTGTCTATATAGTTGTTATGCACGTGACGATAAATTTATTTAAAGTACCAGAAAAAGAAATCACGTAATCATTTAATAAATTAATGTCTAAAAATTAATCTTTAAAAATTCACCAAAAATCAGAAAATGGCGGTAAAGATTCAATAAAGATTTCATTTTAAAGGAAGTTTTATGATCTTTCTCGTGATATAAATTTTATAACCCTCAAATTATTATTTTAAATGCAAACTTAAAAAAAGTTACAAAAACAGCTTAAAAATTTAATTTAAAAAAATCTAAGAAGAATTTTTCAAAAATCTTTCTTAGTGCACATCTACACTATAAGAAGAATCGCCATGCAAAATTTCAGTCCTTTAGGTCCAGCGGTTTGATCTGTGCGTTGTATGTTAGTCAGTGAGTCAGTCAGTTAAGGAACTGTTTTATATATATAGATTGTGTGTGTAAGTAATTACAAAATATAGTCACTTAAACTTCTTTTGTATTACTATTTCTGCCTCTGTCTCTATTCCATTATCCGAAATCAAAGTACCCCTTCAGGCATAGCATATGTCGTGTCCAGATAATCATTACATTTCTTATTTTCTGCGGCCATAGCTCCGCAGAGCATTGTATCAGGGTAAGAGGTTTTGATATAGTAGGGAAAATGAACACAGTGATTTAGCGAATAGATATTTTCCCAATACTCGTATAGAGAAGTCAGTTTTTATATTTTCCCTCTTGCCTTGATAAATTAAGCGTGTTGATTATTAATTATATCTCCACTGACCTAGTTGGATGTGTAAAAAAATGTGCTCATCGGCCATTGCATAATACCTGGAAAATTATGTACTAGAATGCTTTGAGAGATTGCTATAATTCTATACCATTCCTGATCCAACAATTCTTTGTACTGTCTACAGATATAGAAATACAGGTAATCCTCCTATAACACGGTAGATAGGTTCCTAGAAAATGCCGTATTGTATGAAACCGTGTAATATGAGACCCAGATTCAACAAAGGAGGTTACGTTCTGAAAACTTATTAAAAAAACATTTTTTTTAAAAATTTCCATATAAGCATTTTTAATTTTTATTAAAAATATGAATGTATGTATAACACAAAACGAAAAGACACAAAAAATATTATTTTCATTTAATGCGACCTTAATTTAACAAATTTCTTCCTCATCACTGCTGAATACAATCAAACGAGAACGTTCTTTCGATTGAACGATATCACCTACCCTTTCCGAACCTTTTTCTTCCTTTCGATATTTTGCACCTTCTACCCTCTTTAAAAAATCTGTAATTTTGGTTTATTTGCTGGTTCTTATAAGGTAATTGTAGATTCGCGGTATAGAGATAGACAATTTTGCAGCTCCTTTTGAATTTTCGGCTTCTTTCAGCGGAAGGGTCTGCATCCAGGAAAAATGATTCAAGATTTTCAGCTAAGCTTAGACCTTCTTGTAATTTTATAGAGTTATAAATGAATAAATTATAATTTATTTATACATTTTCATGTAAAGCCACTATAGTTCATTCTTCCTTCCTGTCATTATTTTAAGGTAATTTAGTTTTCAAATGTGTGAAACAAAGATCATGTTATCTAGTGCTATAGAAGTACAGTGTTGTAAAAAGGTTTTCGCAATTTTTTTTTATCGCGTTAGAGCGAAAGTGTAAGGTATACACACGTTCTTGTGTAAGGTATACACAAGATTCGATTCACAAGAATCGAACTTTTGAGTGAATGAATTAAAGAAGCTGCTTGAGATATGCTAATTTCGGCATTCGCGCTTAGTATAAATACCATGCAGCGTCATTAATAAAAAAGGTTGTTAAGGTTGAAGAAAGGTTGTTAAAATTGATAGATAAGCGAGAGGGAGCTACGGGGTAAGTAGCTCCAGGTGTTATCCTGCGCTAGTGCTTAGGGGGCCCAAAGTTTACGTGGCAGAATTGCTGGTTGACTTACTGTTCGTGAGTATCGAAAAATATATTGTTCTTGAAAGCTGTATTTATATATCTGTACAAGTAGTACGTATGAATCTTGTTGTTAAAAGCAAAGCCTACATTTGCAAGAATATTCAATAAACATTGTTTCATGTATAAACTGTGTTTGTATCAAATTAATTTAGAGTGCCACTTCAAATTATATACACCCAAGTCTGGGTAGAAGTGAGCTATTTACTCTATACGTGTTACAGGATGCAGTGTTATACGAGGGTTCCCGCTATTTATCTTATCGTGTTAGAGCGAAACCGTGTTGTAAGATGCCGTGCTGTAGGAGGGCTACCTGTACATCATTTTGAAATATTCTCCAAGTGTGGCCAAAAGTCTCCAGCAGATGACCATATTGCTCTCTACTATCCCTGGGGTCAACATACAGCTATTTCAATTTTTCTAAGGCAATTTCAATTTGTGATATTCCGAACAAGTTTATCTCCCTGCATCTCCTGAACCTGCATCAGGAGATACTCTATCTCCTGAGGAACCCCAGCACACTGTTCCAGATGCCCATCATCCAAAGCATAATTGGTTAATGTGTGATTCCTACCGCATTTCTAAGTTGACGTCTGGTATTTGTAACCACAGTCACATAGTATTTTTTTTATTTTAATCAATCGTTTACCTGTATTATATTTGTTCTATTACTTTCATTTTGTCCATTTATTGGGAACTAGCCGGGCTTCGCCTAGCTACGCTCAAGCCATCCGTGTAACATATTTATGTACTTCGGGCCCCTCAAAAGAAAAAAAAGCCTACAAATGTATTAAATTCAAGTGAATAAATTCCTTTCAATTTTCATTCCCGTCGCTGCCGACAGATGGCAGCACCACTGCACCAGATGATTTGGTTTCTCAGCAGTGAGTGATTTTAGAATGAAAATATCTCTAAAACTAGTGAATTAACAGAATAAGTGTACGCAGAAAAAATTATCAGTTTTCGAAGCTCTTTCCATATATGTAACATTTATGTACTTTCATGAGAAAAAAAAATTACACCGTTTCCTGTATATTTGTCAGCCATTTTTTTTTCGAGGATCGGTGCCGCACGGATGAGTTACAGTCACGTGATCTCTCGACTTCCACTTGTCTCTTTATTAGTATAGATATTGTTCTGTTTAACCACTTATCTATGTATTTAAGTTGCAAAGCCGATTCTTTGGGCAGTCCGTGAGTGAAAATTACTGCCTCCATTTACTTTATTTTGTCTTGGACGAAAGATTTTTATCTATAGATGTGCAAAATTTGGTTTTGGTAACCGCAATATCTATTAATTAGCGATAATTTACAGTTAAAAATTGGCTTCTGCGCATGCTCAGCGACAACTTTAAATCTGGCTTTAGATACCCACTAAGCACGAGGCAGCATAAACACATTAATTTGTTCCTGCACATGTTCAGTGAAATGTCTAAATCTGGCTTTAGATAACTACTATGCATGAGGCCGCATAAATATGTTAATTTCTTCATTTCAAGGAGTCTCTCTAGCTCTCTCTCTCTGCCATTTTTTAAAAAAATATTTTTGTGAGATATAGAATTGAACCTGACGGAAAATTGTTTATTTCGCTCTGTTGAGTAACTATATTTCTTTTTATTGGGTTCAATAGTAACTTTTTAAAAGTTATTTCTCTATTATTAATATAATGATTTTCAATATTTGGCAATGATGTGTTGAGTATAATTTGTGTATTAGTGCATTTATTTATTATCCAGCCGTCATTTTTTGATGGGTACCAACTAGTAATTGTTTAAGTAGTTTTACTGTAAATGACTATTCACCAATGCATTAAAAATGCATGCACCAACGACCTTCACTGTAGGGATCTATCAAAATATCTCAACTTTTCAATATATAAATATATATATATATATATATATATATATATATATATATTATATATATATGTATTATATATATATATATATATATATATATATATATATATATATATATATATATATACATATATATATATATATATATATATATATATATATATATATATATATATATATATATATATATATATATATATATACAGTGGACGCTCGTTAATTCGAACTCAAAGGTTCTCGGAAAAAAGTTCGAATTATCCGATGTTAAGAGAAAATATATAACTTTAAAAGTGTATCACTGAAGAAGAAAAATCTCCTAGTATGAATAACCCCAGAAAATATATTACACTATGTTATCTAAAATTAACATATTAAAAAGCAATACAGACTTGCCTTAATCATAAAATGAAGCAGAAGATATGCATTAGAAAGTAAACTTTAATTAACAATACGAATTGCACTTTGGGGAAAAACTGTAAAGTGGATGTTTTGTTTTGTTTATGATGCCTACATTGTTCAGCCAACTTCTCGATTTGAAGTAAACATTTCAATTCATTTTCAGAGGAAGGTTCCATCTGAATAAATGCTTTCAGAGTTTTAATAGAGTCCATTATGGCTTTGTCCATTATGGCCGCATTAAAAATATCTTTCGGCAGGTAAGTAGAGAAAAGCCCTGGCAGTTTCTTACCGAAATTAGTGCATACGTCTTCGATTACATCAGAGCTTTGGCCACATACAGTTTGATAAGAAATATTGTGCGTCGACTTTTATCGGAACCCATTCGACTTTTATCGACTTTTATTCGACTTTTATCTGTCCATTTATCGGAAAATTTCGAGATCTAACATCCTGGAACCATAGCAGTAGAGCTTTTTCTAGATATACTTGGGATGCATTTCTCATGCGTTTCCTTCCTCTAGCAAATTTTGGTTTTTCCAATGAATCTAAAATTGACTCCTAGTTTTTCAAATAAGTTGACACGATATATTTTTTTAATTCCATAGTCAGCTGCTAACTTTGTTTTACATTCGCCATTCTCTACTCTCTGTAAAATTTCTACCTTTGTCTCCAAAATTAGGGTTTTGTACTCTCCATTCGAAGTTATCCTGAATTTTTACACTTTTACATCACACACTGAGGAAGAAAAGCTAGATCACATTAACTTGTCTGCACTGCAGGCATAACTGACGCAGCTCCCTAGAATCTGTAGTAAAGACTGGTTTTTCTGAAATTCTAAGAAAATCGATACCAATAACGGAAAATCGCTTTGTCCGTTAAGCACTGATAAGGACAATAGCCACTAACGTTTAGCGGAAATGCAATAGTCTAGGAATTCGGGCATGTGCCTGCTTACATAGAAAAAAAATATAGGTGATTTTGACACACAAAATAATAAATACAGCGTGTATTTTCTCCGTTAATTGAGGAAAAGAAAATTTTTTTGTCAAATTTTTAGTTCGAATTAACGGAATTGATAAAAATTTAGTTCGAATTAATCAGATATTTTTAACATTAACTCCAATACAAGTTTTTTGGGGCCTTTGGATTAGTTCGAATTAACCGAAAGTTCGAATTAACCGAGTTCGAATTATCGAGCGTCTACTGCATATATATATATATATATATATATATATATATATATATATATATAACAGTTCTGTAACTGACTCATTCATTCACTGACTGACTGACTGACTGACATACAACGCACAGACCAAACCGCTGGACCTAAAGGGCTGAAATTTTGCATGGCGATTCTTCTAATAGTGTAGGGGTGCACTACGAAAGATTTTTCAAAAATTCTTCTTAGATTTTTTTAAATTAAATTTTTAAGCTGTTTTTTAAACTTTTTTTACGTTTGCATTTAAAATAATACATTGAGGGTTATAAAATTTATATCACGAGAAAGATCATAAAAATTCCTTAAAAATGAAATTTTTTTCGAATTTTTACCTCCATTTCCTGATTTTTGGTGAATTTTTAAAGATTAATTTTCAGAATTTAATTTATTAAATGCTGATCACGTGATTTCTTTTTCTGGTACTTTAAATAAATTTATCGTCACGTGCAAAAAAAAAATAGACAAAAAGGTATTTTTTTCTTGCTAATGCGGCAGACGATTGGACTTTATTTTGTCTATAAAAATATCCCTTACGATTTTTTTACAAATATGTTTTTTTTACATCAATTGTATACATTGATCGTCGTATTTATTATAAATATATATATATATATTTATTTTTTTTTGGAATTAATTGTATACATTGACCGTTGTATTTAATTTCAATGTACTCCGTAACGAAGCGCGGGTTTTCAGCTAGTATATATATATATATATATATATATATATATATATATATATATATATATATATTTATTTATTTATTTATTTATTTCAAATGGCAAAGAATAAAACAGACTTTTACAAAGAGAAAAAAACTCTGTGAACGTATAACGTGAAAAGTCAAAATCTCATCATTTGGCCTTCGATAAAGGATTCTTGATACTCAGGAACTTTAACCCCGATTGCTTCATTACTGTTTTGAAAATATGGAACATTCCACCCACTTTAAATTTCTGTATGTCTTGAACGGTGGACACAAATCCATCTATATCAAGTCTAACTCAAACTTTGGCCCACCAATATTTTGTGCGGCCCGCGTCACTCAAATTCATTATCAGCTAGGTGCTTTTGTAAACATTATTTTGGAAATCAGTTGTGCGTATCGGCGTATGTTTGTGAATCATTCAATTCTATATCCGAAGAACGTGTATAGAAATCAGCTTACTGATTCTCCCTTTGATGACGTATTGAGAGTAGCATGTAGCAACTATAAACCTTTTTTATATATAACAGTCAAAAGTTTGTATCAACATAAAAAAAAATAACACTCATCTATGTATATAAAACAGTTCCGTATCTGACTGACTGACTGACTGACAGGTAACACACAGACCAAACCGCTAAACCTAAAGGGTGGAAATTTTGCATGGCGATTCTTCTTATAATGTAGGAATGCATTAAGAAAGATTTTTGAAAAATTCTTCTTAGATTTTTTTAAATTAAATTTTTAAGCTTTTTGTAACATTCTTTTAAGTTGGCATTTAAAATAATAATCTGAGGGTTATAAAATTTATAT
Organism: Dolomedes plantarius; assembly: GCA_907164885.2. NCBI lineage: Eukaryota > Metazoa > Arthropoda > Arachnida > Araneae > Dolomedidae > Dolomedes > Dolomedes plantarius. The sequence continues at coordinate 156,221,499 of OU015495.1, read as the reverse complement.
CACAAGAAAGATCAAGAAACTTCTTTTAAAATGAAATGTTTTTCGAATCTTTACCTCCATTTTCTGATTTTTGGTGAATTTTTAAAGATTAATTTTTAGAATTTAATTTATAAAATGCTGATCACGTGGTTTCTTTTGTTTTTGTGATACTTTAAACTAATTTTGCTTCACGTGCATAACAACGGAATAAATTGACAAAAAAAATATTTTTTTTTTCTTTCTAATGCGGCATACGATTGGACATTAACCCCAAAAAATGTTAAATTACAATAAAAGAAATGTTCCTCGAAATGTACTGTATTCTTTAGTATGTTCTATTAGATTTAATTTGAATATTTTCTTCTATATTATTTTGTCTATAAAATTATCCGTTACGATTTATATATATATATATATATATATATATATATATATATATATATATATATATATATATATATATATATACATATATATATATATATATATATATATATATATATATATATATATATGTATATATATATATATATATGTATATATATATATATATATATGTATATATATATGTATATATATATATATATATATATATATATATATATATATATATATATATATATATGTATATTATATATGTATATATGTATATATAGTATATATATATATATATATATATATATATATATATATATATATATATATATATATATATATATATATATATATATATATATAGCATTAGTTGCATACATTGACCGTTGTATTTAATTTGAATGTACTCCGTAGCGAAGCACGAGTTTTGAGCTAATTTTAAAATTAACGTGAATCCATTTAGGATTTGAGTTTTATTTTTACATTAATTTATTATGTGGTATAGTGTACTATATTGCTGCCCGCGTAACCTAACAGTCATATGCATGTGGCCCGAGAGAAAAAGAGGTTGAGTATGGCTGATTTGAATATTCCCAGTTTCCTCTATGTTATCCTAGTTTTCATTGATATTTCCACGGCATTATAGCTGTTGTGACACTTTTCACCAATGATTAGAACATATAGGCCAATTTTATCTTGTTTTATAGCTTGGACGTGGGACATTAGACCATAAAGCAATTCACAATTTCAAGCATGAAACTTCCCGGCTAACGTTGGAGTCTACAGCGTTCACACGTTGTGTCTAAGTGTTTGTTCATCATAGCTACTTAGCATTGTCTGACATACTTGTTCCTTGTAACTGTATGAAAAGCTTAAGAATGGTCAGACTATCCTGTCAGGGTTTGAGTCAATAATCGCCCACATTAGAAAATACGCTGATTTATTCATGAGCTTTATTTGGTCACATCAAATATGTCTCGCATGACTGGGGATCGCCTTGCGAGGCTACAACCATTAAATATGCACGTCTACACCCTGATTGTCTGTTTTGGGCAAGTATTTCACAAATTACAAGTTTATTTACCATGTACTTAGCGATTACCATATATTTACCGATCATTACGTTTCACTACTCGCAGATGTCACAAGATCTGAAGAAGTTAATACGCACGAGCCTATTTTATTGTCATCTGTGTCTTAAATTATTTCAGTTGCCTTTTTAGAACAGTATACATGACAGTTTCCCTGACAATCATTGACTATGAATTTCCTGTCCAAACAAATGACAATAAAAAAATTCGTGCGAATAATAATTCGGAGTTTCGACAGTTTACTAGCGGCCAAATCGGAAGGATAGGCATATAGCAAGTTAAAAGTAGCCGCTAAATTATACGTTCTCTGAAGAATAAAGGTAACTGAAGTATCGGATGTAAAGGGGGCTGCACCTTTTCCGGACTTTTTCAGATATGAAATTCTACCTCTGAATGTATAATCGATCATTCTATACTGACTGTCCTATAATTTTAGCTCGATCGTTTGTCTATTAGTCGGTAGTTGCAGCAAATCTCGAAGGAATTCAGTTCTACGCATGAATTTTACTACGCATGAATTTAACTACGCATGAATTTAACTGTTACGCATGAATTTCTACGCATGAATTTTACTACGCATGAATTTTACTACGCATGAATTTAACTACGCATGAATTTAACTGTTACGCATGAATTTCTACGCATGAATTTAACTGTTGCAAACAGCCTCCTATATAACTTTGTAGACGGCATTTTTTCAGGATATGCTGGACTGTTTAGTGTTCAGTGACTGCGTAGTGTGTTTAGTGTGTGAATGCTGCACACCATCCCGTCAGGATTCATTAGATTGCTTGTCTCTACGCTCAAAAATGAATTTCTTTTAATACAGGCCTTCATTATCTCTTCAAAATGCCAATTGCGTGCAAAATACTGTATACACACCGGTAAATCCCAGAAATCTTATATACAAACAGAATGCGTTATTTAAAAGCTTTGAAAAAAATATTTATTCTTCCCCTTTTCTGTTAGAAATAGTATTCACTGAATAGGAAAAGTCATGCATTTGACACATGAGATATTATCCATTATTTTTATGACAGCTTCTGCGTGATTACAGGACGAGCTTTAGTTGTTTTCATGTCTTTTGTATTACCTTTTCTTCCAACATCTATCTCCATTATCCTAATTCAAACAAACCCCGAGGCGTCCGAGATTTTATGCCCAGATAACTATTTTTCAACAGAGGAAAAAAAAAAAGTTGCACGGGTTGTCAAACTATCCATTGTTTCCAAGCGCCACCCATCTTACCTTCCCCGTGTAGAAGGTATTCCGGGAAATGTAGGAAATTTGTTGGCGAGCTGGCGTGAAGATCATCGATTCTCATCATCACTTCCCTTGAAATATATACTTTTTTTTTTTCTCGCGCCAAAATATTTCACGCCAAGATCATTTATGAATGAATGTGATGGACTTTACTGCCATTGTGGAAGCTTGTAAGTAGCGAAAGGATTATTTTCTGGGCAATAACTTTTTATTTCACCGTACATATCCTCAGGAAGGATTTCCTTTTCAAATATATCTGTGTGTTTATCCTTTGTTGATAAAATTACTTGGCTAATTTCAAAGCTGCTCCAAAATGAAGGTTTATTTCAGATAATATTATTACACATTTCAGTTTCCTGTTACATATTTCATATATACAATTTCATACTACGTATTTCATATTTCAGTTTCATATTACATATTTCATACATACAATTTCATATTACATATTTCCTATTTCATTTTACATATTATCTATTTCAACTCTTTTGCATAATTAACAATCCAACAATCAGAATTGATTATTCCGCATTATTTTGTTATTTCTACAAACATTTTGAAGCAGTTTATTAAATACTTCTAATTTACAAAACTGGTAAAATTTGATTACCTGTAAGATTTAGGCTTTTGTAAATAATTTTCCAAGAATCATATTGCAAATATTTTATTTAGGGGTGTTAAATTTTTTGTCCATATGCACATTCTTTTAATTTCCGTATTCAAATTCACGTTTCATATAATATGTAATACCATTTTCCTGAATGCAGTGAAATTTGAAATAAATTAAACTTTTGCGATGACGCTTTGAATCTAACGATGAGTAGGTAATAATGTATAATAAAAATAACTCAAACGGTGAACTCGTAATCCAATTTCAATTAAACTTGTTTTATCTTCTGTTTATTATTTAATTTTTACAGTAATGGAGCAGTTGTGAGCCATTTTAGCAGTGTTGAATTTCAGACAAACAAACTCAGAATTTAGTATTATATACTTACATTCAAATTAATTGCTCAGTTTGGAGATTTCAAAACAAACAGTAACTAATGAGTGTTTTTATTTGTACATAACAATATACTATTTTAGAGTTTTAAAGCAGCCAACCAAATTATTGATCACATTTACTAATTAATTAGTGAAAAAGAAATATTTCAAAAGTTAGCACAATATTAAAGATAGGAAATTTTCATATATAATCAGAATTAAAATATTTTCAATCATATAATTAAAGGACCATTTTTTTTCCATAATTCACAATTTGTTCGAGTATAGTTATTCTTTCCAAGAAATGCCTAAAATGTTTTTAATTGTACAAAATAATATACCAGTGTAAGGTTTTAAAGTATACAGCCAAAGTATTGATCACATTTACTAATTAATTAGTGAAAACGAAATATTTCAAAAGTTAGCACAAAGGTAAAAAGATAAAATTTTCACACATAATGAAAATTAAAATAGTTTTGATTATACAATTAAGGGACTTTTTTTTACATAATTCACAATTTGCTCGAGCATAATTATTCTTTCCAAGAAATGTCTCAAATATTTTTCATTGCACATAATAATATACCAGTGTAAGCTTTAGAAGCCCCAAAGCAAAGTATTTATCATATTTACTAAATAATTAGTAAAAACGAAATAGTTCAAAAGTGAGTACAAAATTCAGAAATAAAAATTTTCACATATAATCAGATTTAAATTATTCCGCGCATATAATTAAGGGACAGTCCTTTTTGTTTATATAATTCCCTATTTATTGGAGTATAGTTATTCTTTCCCTGCAATGGTTTAAATTTCCAGTTAATGTCGCAAAAAGCTGAATGAAACGCTAAAGGGTAGTCCTATGGCTATCGTTTTCCTTTTATGGCAGATTAGTGTTTCCTCTGAATATTTTTGACGCAAAAATGTTGCTACTGCGCTTGTCCAAACGTCAGGATGCATTAGCACAAACACCCCTGATGTATTTTTATTGTCATAACTTCTTACTCGAGTGTTTTCTTTCTTTCTCGGGAGTGTCTGTGACTGGTAATTGATATATTAATAGATGTATATAGGATTGCGTGACCTACTTACCAGAAACATAAACTGCTAAATATTTTTGTTTCTTGCCACTTTCGTTCATATGAATGGATAAAAAAAAAAGAATTCATTGTTCTGATTTGTTGTGAACGACCATATGATGCCTTCATTCCTTGTTAGCAATTTTTTAAAAATAATTGATCTCGATGACAATAGGAAATACATAAATTTATAAATATGTCATACATATTTATAATTTATGAGAAAAGAAGTCAACCCCTCTTCGACGGCCACCCCTCAAAACGGTCACTCTTATTCGGAGCCATGACTGGCCGCTAAACGTTTCACTGTACACACACACAGACACACACACATATTAATATAGTGATAACGATAACGCCCCACCTTTATTACTTAACGCGTACACTAAATTACCCTTTTATCCTTTCAATAAAGCACAGTCCCTATTCCAAATTGCGATCTAGGAATAAACTAGCTAATCTGCTAAATTATCCCTTAACCGCCCGCGCTGTAATGTTTTTTTTTTAACCTCCTACCCAGGAGAGATGAATCAAGGTAATTCAAAGTCATGCTACTTTAAATCGTACCTTCAAGTGTCCGATTCAAACCAATTATAAAATTCTAAGCTCCTAGCGTAAAAGTTAAGAACCGCTGAGTATAAAAAGGATTTTCGTGAGCTCTCGTTCCCTTGTCCCTTGTTCCCAAAATTTTACAATTGTCTCGGCGTTGTCCTTTTCCCGCTGTTGTCCGGTGCCGTATTGTCATGTAATCCTTTTGTGCCTTGTATCTTTTTCGATGTGCGCTGAACTAATGTTTTCACCCTGATTCAACATTAATAAAGGAAAATCAATGTGTTTCCCAACCTCGAGTGTTTTATCCGCCACGACTACAAAAGTGCTCGAATCGTGTCCGAGATGTACCTACATTACACACACACACACACATTTATGCGCACACACATCTATATATACATAAAACAGTTCCGTGACTAACTGACTGACAGATAACGAACAAACCAAACCGCTGGACTGTAACGTATTCCTGCGATTAGTGTCAAAAGCAAACACTTTAGGTAGCGTCACAGATTACGTGTAAGGCAGACAGCTTAACTAAAATCAAGACTTTTAAGATTAATGAATTACACTTTTATTTAACAATCACACGGTTAAGCCGCGATCTAATTTTATATAGTACACAGTGAAGTACGTAGAAGTCGGAGTAGTTCGAGGAATTTCTGGAACAACCTCTCGAGGTAGGGACACACTGACGCTGTAGCGCTATGAACTGCCGGTCAGGTCACGAAAGAAATAGCCGTCGAATTCAGTCCTTTAGCGAAAGATGTAGATCGGATGAGATTGTGTCTCCGCAGATGAAAAGTGGATTAACACAGAGTTTTAGTCGGCTCGACACACACTCTTCCACTGGAAGCTAGCAGCTTCTCAGAAATAACAAAACTGGGGAAATCAAGTTTCGATCGCTTTCCCCGACCTTTCTCGATGAGAAACGGTCTTCTTCACGCAGAGGGCTGAGCCTCAAAAAATAGCAAAGTCACTCAAATTGAGTGGAGCTAGGAGATCAGCTATCACTCCTAAACTCTGGCTTCTAATCTCTCAATATCTCAAATCTGGCTTTCAAGCTCTCGTCTGCTTATTTAAAAGCTTGATCCCTGGCGGAATTTCTAACAGCCTCCGTCTCTCAAGCTCGATTCGGATAGGCTGGTCCGCCTAGGCCGTGTGCAAAACGATAAGGATTATTGTATCTTAATCGCCCGGCTACCTCGTTAAGGTCGTGTGTCAAGGGGCGTTCCTTTAATTTTAGTTTAACGTCAAGGCAAGGCGCCAGTCCGCCGGCCTTTTATTCTAAAAGCGCGCCCCGAAGAGGTGTTTCATTGTAGCTCCTCTCCGCTCGGGGATCTGTCATTCTTTAGAATTGGTTCACGGCTAGCGACGATTTTAATGATCTTTCTGCTCGCCTAGAGGAGGGGGAAATTACCACAGGACCTAGAGGGCTGAAATTTTGAGTGGCGATTCTTCTTATAGTGTAAAGGTGCACTAAGAAAGTTTTTTGAAAAATTCTTCTTAGATTTTTTTAAATTAAATATTTAAGCTGATTTTGTAACTTTTTTTAAAGTTTGCATTTAAAATAATATTCTGAGGGTTATAAAATTCATAATCACGAGAAAGATCATAAAAATTCCTTTAAAATGAAATCTTTTTCGTATATTTACATCTATGTTTGGTGAATTTTTAAAGATAAATTTTTAGAATTTAATATATTAAAGGCTGATCACGTGGTTTCTTTTCTTTTTGTGATACTTTAAATTTATTTTGCGTCACGTGCATAACAACGAAATGAATTGACAAAAGAATATTAAAATACGGTAAAAGATAAAATTTTACCACTAGACTAAGTGAGATGGAAGTTTAAGAATTTAATTCAAATTAGTATGTTTTATGGATATTAAACATAGAAATTAATTGCATCCATTGATCGTTGTATTTAATTTGAATATCTTCTTCTACATTATTTTGTCTATAAAAATATCCGTTACGATATTTTATAAATATATTTTTTTGTTTTCTTTAGGCATTAATTACATACATTGACCATTGTATTTAATTTGAATGTACTCCGTAGCGAAGCACGGGTATTAAGCTAGTACATATACAAATATATGTATATATATATATATATATATATATATATATATATATATATATATATATATATATATATATATAAAGGTTAAATAGTCCTAAACACAGTCTTTATAGTAGGACAGCTGTGTTTCCATTTGCTCTTTGGTTGCAAGTTTTGTGAAGTCAGTCATTTTGCGGTTACCTATTCTTAACTTTCACTCTGTCTGGCGCCAGGCTTGGTGTTCTACGGTTGAGTGGATGTATATTCAATTCTACAGTTACTCATGGATTGTACGGTGTCTAAGTATGTTTATTGTATAGATCATACTTATCTGAAACAATCCATTGGTTTTTAGACAGTATCGACACCGCTGATGATGAGATATTGTCAAAAATCTCTTTCAATCTTATCATGTTTTTGGTTCCTGGCTGTAGTAACTTTTGTGCTCATACTGGTTTTTCTCTTTCAACTTTATCTTATATATATATATATATATATACATTTATATATACATATACATATATATATATATATATATATATATATATATATATATATAGAGAGAGAGAGAGAGAGCAGAACTGAACTCTTAACTATGAACTGTAAACTTCCTAAAATGTTATCTGTAAACGCATATAATGTCTGGCGCAAGAGGGCGCCGCTAGCACTAACATTATCATGACCCCTCTACTCTGTTTGGGGAAAAACAGTAAGACTCCCGCTTTGGATTCCGTCGTAGACGGACTACGTTTTTTTCAATTCTTTGTCAATAAACCCTAATTGTTTTTGTTATTTACGATGGTTTCTAGTTAGTTTATGTTGTGGATGTTTTACTACAACCCCGCGCCCCACAACTTGGTGTCTGAAGTGCGATTAGGTATGAATTAGAAAGTGGTCGGCGAACACACGACGTGAATCCCCATCAACGCATTACGATGGAACGGACTCCGAACTGAAGTAAGATCCTTCTATTTTTATGAAATACGATAGTGACTGTTTTGTTTCTTCGAATTACGGCTAATTACGATAATTCTATTTATACGATTTACGAGCATTATTTTATGTTTACGAATAATTACGATTTTTGCTACGATTAACGATTCTAAATGAAAAAAATGAAATTAGCTGATATTCTCCGAATCAAAGCAAACTTGAAGTCTGCTCCTGTGAAATCTATAAGATGGTTGCATAATTTTGTTTACGAAACTGAAGGTGACCGATTAAACCGGAAATGGTTACGAGAATTTTCTGGCTTTGACTACCAGTAAAACGACGAACATTATGAAAAGAAATTAACTTTTGCTGTGAAACACGTTAGGCTTGCGAATTTAATTACAATTTGCAATATTTTATGTATTGATTGTGACGGAAATGAAACTGTTCTCGCTACTCGAATTCTCGATAGCCTACTAGATATTGAAACGCTTAAAAATTATAATTTTGAATCTGATAGCGACGATGAACACGTGAATGAAGAAATTCGTAGCGAAGTTAGCGAATTAACCCGTGTAGAACCATCAGTAGATAAATTTTCTAAATTTACTATTTCCTATCATGATATCGAAGACAGTTTGAGAAAGTTTGACGGGAACGATAATTATTCTATCGAAAAGTGGATAACTGATTTTGAAGAAACGGCGGGTATTTGCGCATGGAATGATCTTCAAAAATTAATATTCGCGAAACGATCATTAACTGGATTAGCGAAACTCTTTATTCAAGGTGAATCTGGCTTAACTTCGTGGGCTAAGCTTAAATTAGCACTTGAACAAGAATTTGCCTCGAAGTGCACAAGCGCCCAACTCCATAAAATGTTGACGAAACGTCGTTTAAACAACGAAGAATCTCTGCAAGAATATTTTCTGGTCATGAAAGAACTAGCAAGCAGAGGTAACATCGAAACAGAATCCCTAATTCAATATGTTATAGATGGTATTCCCGAAAAACCGTCTAACAAAACAATTCTTTACGGTGCGAAATATTTAACAGAGTTCAAGGAAAAATTAGGTATTTACGAAAAAATACGAAATCATACTACGATTCCATCTGAACCACAAACGACAAAAAAGAAAAAACATTTCTCCCCTCTTTCAGACGTGTCTCCTCGCTTTCAGCGTTGTAAAAACTGCAGTGATAAAAATCATAGTGTTTGCCCATTTAAAGATCGCGGAAGAAAATGTTTCAATTGCAACCAGTTTACGAATGACCACTTTTCTGCTAACTGTCCGGTGAAAAATAATAAAACCCCAAGTCAAGCCATGGATATCAGTCGCAGTGTTCCCGAAGAGAAAAATTCTCTTGTACAGATAAGCGTCAAGTTGAACGATAATGAGATAACGGGTATTTTCGACAATGGTTCCAGTTTGCATGTAATGCGATCCGCTTGCTATGAAAGACTGTGTCTACCAGCTGTTTCTCCCCCCGCCATAAACCTAGTAGGACTAGGCTCTAAGAATGTGTTTACCAAGGGTTCTTTTATGCATAGTGTGGAAATCAACGGTCACTCCTTCGAATTGCTGTTTCACGTTGTCCCGAACGAAGCGATAATTTTTGACCTTATTATTAGTACCCCTCTGTTGGATTTCGCTGACGTTATTTTGAAGAAAGATTCTTTAATCATTCAGAAGCCCTCCAACACGAACAACTTTTTATTGTTGATGGAAAATTTACCAAACTTTGTTTCTAACGAATTAGATTTAAACCACATTAAAGATAAGAAACGAAGAGACACTATTTTTAAACTTGTATCTAAATATACGCCAAACAAAACGGAAACCGTAGATATTTCAAATACGGATGACGATATAACCGCCAAAATTAAAGCTGCCCAAAAACGAGACGAAAATATTCAAACGATTAAAACCTTGATAGAAAAGGGAAATGATGAAGAACATTTTGTCAAAAATGGAATTTTATATAAGTATAAAAATGGAAGAGAACTTTTAATGGTGCCTCAAGAAATGGAAAAGAAATAATCAAACGAATTCATAGTAAAAATCTTTTTGCATCATCGAAGACCGAAGACGTTTTAAATCAAAATTATTACATACGTAATGCCAGAAAACAAATTGATAACGTCATTGCCAACTGCGTAGAATGTATCCTATGTAACAGAAAACGTGGCAAAGGAGAAGGTTTACTTAATCCTATCCCAAAAGAAAATTCACCGTTGAGCACGTATCAAGTTTACTTTATAGGTCCTATGCCTTGTACGAACAAGAATTATCAGCATATTTTCACTGTCGTCGATGCCTTTACGAAATTTGTATGGTTATACCCAGTAAAATCGACATCGTCACGCGACGCAATACAAAAATTAAAGCTACAACAAACTACCTTTGGAAATCCTTCACGAATTATCAGTGACAGAGGAAGCGCATTTACTAGGAATGATTTTGAGACCTATTGCGTAGAAGAAGAAATAGAGAATATTAAAATTACAGCAGGAATTCCCCGTGGTAACGGTCAGGTTGAAAGGATGCATGAAACTTTAATTCCTATACTCTCTAAACTTTCAATTTCCGATCCAACGAAATGGTACGAATACGTGTCTATGGTTCAACGAATAATAAACAGTACCGCTTCTCGAAGTACTAAATTCACACCATTCGAACTGTTGACAGGCGTGAAACTAAAAGGCATAGCAGACATACGAGTGAAAGAAGTCTTAGAAGAAGAGTACCTTAACGCGATGATGAAAGAGAGAGATAAAATAAAGGAAGAAGCAAGGCAAAATATTCTTAAAATTCAAGAAGAAAATCGGAAATCCTATAATAAGAAGAGGAAAAGATCGTACAAGTACAAAGTAGGAGGACTGTGTGCAATCAAGCGCACGCAGTACGGAACTGGAATGAAGTTACGACCGAAATTCCAAGGTCCCTACCAAGTGACCAGTGTCAAGCCCCATGACCGGTACGATGTCGTCAAAGTCGGACAATACGAAGGTCTCAACATCACGTCCTCCGCTGCCGACTACATGAAACCGTGGCATCCCCACTATCCCGATTCAGACGACTGACGAGTTATCCCGCCATCCAATGTCAGCAACAGAGCACCCCCTGCATGGTCCCATGTATTGTAAGTGTGTTCCATTTTATTTCTTTTTCAGAGACTGTCAGTGCCTATTGCTTAATGTCATCCGAGGCCGCATGACAGCTAGGATGGCCGATCTATAGAAAGCAGAACTGAACTCTTAACTATGAACTGCAAACTTCCTAAAATGTTACCTGTAAACGCATATAATGTCTGGCGCAAGAGGGCGCCGCTAGCACGAACATTATCACGACCCCTGTACTCTGTTTGGGGGAGAACATTAAGATACCCGCTTTGGATTCCGTCGTAGACGGACTACGTTTTTTTTCAATTCTTTGTTAATAAACCCTAATTGTTTTTGTTATTTACGATGGTTTCTAGTTAGGTTATGTTGTGGATGTTTTACTCCAACCCCGCGCCCCACATATATATATATATATATATATATATATATATATATATATATATATATATATATGTGATAATAATCACATTTGGAAAATTTGGAACAAGTTGAATTGATGCGCACAACTTGGAGAGATGCAGGCGGGCGTAGTGTTGATCCAGGGAAGCACTTCCAATATTTAGGAGATAAACACATGGATCCAGAGAAGGGAACACAGATTTTAGTCGATATCCAGGAAATCATCTTTATTTAATTGTGAAGCATCGCGAAGGCTGCAGCGGCCACTTGACTTGTCCGGCGTAAATGCCAGGACGGGACGTAAGAACATACAGGAGCGGACAGCATGCCCGACAGCAACAACAGTTAGAAACGAAGAGAGAGCGGACAGCATGTCCGACAGCAAGAAAGGTTAGAATCGAAGAGAGGGAAAAGTCTTGCGTTCATGCAATATTAAATGGGTGTTTTGCGATATTTTCGCCAGAGGGCCTAAACTTCTTAATTTTTAATTGGGCGACTTTAGATTCGTGGAGTTCATGTGTTCACTTCAGTTTCCCGGGGACTGATAGATTCTGCGCTTGTTAGCTGCGACCTATGGCCTGGGCATAGGATAAGTAGCCATAAAGTTCTTGCAAAGTGGGGTTTTTTGACGTTATAGAGACATAAATTCAGAGTGTTTCGAGGGCTCTTCAAGAATTTTGACACTATACTGACATTCGGAATCTCATAAACTTCGAACACTCATATCTGGGGATGTTATTGAGTTCAGATACTTCACATGCCTGCTTAATGATCTGCAGGGCTACGATAAATTGTCTTACTTAACTTTTAGGTCGCAATTTTTGGAAAAGGGGTCGTGCTTTATTAAAAAGAGAATTTAGAATACGCTTTAAAATAAAGTAATTTAGGAAGACGCGTTTTCTTGTTATATATATATATATATATATATATATATATATATATATATGTATATATATATATGTATATATATATATGTATATATATATATATATATATATATATATATATATATATATATATATATATATATATATATATATATATATATATATATATATATATATATATATATATATTTATTCATTCTAATTTTGAGCTTGAAACAAAGTTTGCATACGCTGAATCATCCCAAATCTAACATATTAGAACCTCAGTCTCTCCCTAAGATAACTAGTAGTTGTTAGGAATCCCCATACACTGAAATTAAATGTCTCATAATCACACCTCTGTGAAGTTTCATTAACAGCGTGAGTTTTAGAGTTTTAAGCGCTTCCTCTTACTCGTGGGGCATTTGAAGACGTTTTCATAATTTGAACAATATATTTACTTCAAAAAATAGAGAATAGGTAAAAAAGAAAACCAGCAATACGCATAGTTTTGGTGCTGATTAAATTACTCGCACTAACTGTGCGTCACAGTCCCTTTTAACGATGTAAGGTGCAGAACTTTTACAAGTGGCTTTCGGAAGTTTCAGATTTTTGAGAATTTCGGATAACTGAATTACGTGTAATGGATCGTCAAACTGCACAGTGGCAGATAAAGCATTTTAATAATCTTAAATATAATAAGATTTTGAGTACCTCCCACCAGCACTTTTTTAGGGCTTTAAAAATATTTCAAAATTTTCATTGACAAAAACTGAAGTTTTGAACACTCGTCTCGTTAATTATTATTTTAATTACCCATTTTAATCCAAACAGGAAAAGTGTTTAATTTTAAAAAATAATTAAAAGTAAAAGTACTAAAACGCTTTTCCCCTTAAAATTTGGAGGGAGTAATTTGGAAGAGTTAAAAGAGGAATAAAAAGGTCGCATTTAAAAACATTTATAAATAAAATAATTCAAACAAAAATAATAAGTACACATTTTAAACATAGTCTATAGAGATAATATTCGTTTGCCCTAAACTTGGGTGATTTATCAATAATTTCCTCAGATTCTAGTCCTTGTACAATATCATATTTTGAAAATAACAGAAACTATGTTTAAAAGAGTTTAATTAAAACTGTTTCTACATTTAAAAGAATTGATTTCGATTCAGAATTACGAATAAATCAGTTCTCTGCAATTTTCGGTTGCCCTTGTGATTTTCTGACATCCAAAGTGCATATGTCTATTACTTATGTACTGCAATCCGCCTTTGATCCTGTATGGTAGTCCAACCAATCAGTTAGATTTTTGGAAACAAGCTGCAATTTGTCTTGAATGTTATTTTAGGGAACAAGGGACATTCAATCTCGTTCCTCTTTAATTTTCAATATTTTATTCTATATACCACATGAGTATAATTAATATTCTTTCCTACTACATTGAACATACTTAGAAATTACAAATAAGTATTTTGTGGAGGAATCAGACATGTTTATCAAAAAATTCTTCAAAAATGCTAGAATTTTTCAAAAGGCTCCATGCGTATTCATTTTCTTCTGATATTGTCCAATTTTCTCAGAATTGTCAACAAACTGGGCATAATTGTTTGAAATCACAAATATTTTTCAAATTTATAGGCCATAAAATAAAGTAAAAACATAAAAAACATAAAAAAATAACAGGCAGAATAGAAAATAATTATTTAAGACTTTCGAATCCTACAAAATAAATGCACAGTTATATTTATATTCATATGGTAAACTTATAATTAAAAATTTAAAGTCTTTAATTAATATAGAATGCACATAGAGCATTTTGAAAAATGTTAGCATTTTTGAAAAAAATTGAAAAACAGTAATTATTCTGCAAAAATTCATTATTTTGAATTCTAAGGGTTGTCAATGTGATAAGACAAATAAATTATTTATTCTCATTTTGTATATAGAGTTAAACATTGGAAATTAAAAAATTCAAGTTTGAAGGTCCCTTGTCCCTTTCCCTTAACGTAAGACTGGCCACTAACGAAACCAGATAAACTAATCCATCCAAGTTAGGGGAAGAATATAACAGTTGCGTAATTGACTGACTGACTGACTGACAGATAACACACAGACCAAACCGCTGGACCTGAAGGGATGAAATTTTGCATGACAATTCTCCCTATAGTGTAAGGGTGCACTAAGAAAGATTTTTGAAAAATTCCTCTTAGATTTTTTAAAATTAAATTTTTAATCTGTTTTTGTTAGATTTTTTAAAGTTTGCATTTAAAATAATAATTTGAGGGTTATAAAATTTATATCACGAGAAGGATCATAAAAATTACTTTAAAATGAAATCTTTTTCGAATCTTTACCTCCCTTTTTCTGATTTTTGGTGAATTTTTAAGATTAATTTTTAGAATTTAATTAACTAAATGCTGATCACGTGGTTTCTTTTCTTTTTGGGATACTTTAAATTAATTTTGCGTCCCGTGCATAACAACGAAATAAATTGACAAGAGAAATATTAAAATACAGTAAAAGATGAAAATTAACCACTAGACTAATTAACCTGGAAGTTTTTTAAGAATTGTTTTATGGATATTAAACATACAAATTAATTGCATACATTGACCGCTGTATTTAATTTGAACGTAGCGAAGCACGGGTATTCAGCTTGTATCTTAATAAATATGTCTTCTGGAAATTTGAGTGCATGCACGACTGTAATAGCACAGAAAACATAATAAGCTCAAGACAATCATCTAAAAATACGAACGTCATAGGACCTTCATCTAAAATGTAACACAGGCAGTGGCGCACCCACGGGGGGGGGCAAGGGGCCCTGGACTCCCCCAAAGAAATAGAAATTGCATTATGAATATTGATTTTGCATTATAAATATTTTTATCCGTTCATCTCGCCCCCCCCCCATGCATTATAAATATCTTTATCTGTTCATCTCGCTCCCCCCCCAAGAAAAAATCCTGGGTGCGCCACTGAACACAGGTCAAAGAGAGATGTCAATACAAGTAACAATGTTAACAAGCCTAGTCAGTGACACCATAGGAGACAGCAGCAAAGAGATAAATGCTTTCAACCCAAGTTTACGTAGGCTATCTTTTCTTAATGTTCAATTTTCTTAATGCCAATGTGAGTCCCACAATTGGCATGGATGTTTGTAGCCGTTCGGAATCGGCTTTAAGCAGTAGGTCCCGGTCTAATTAGCCCTCGTGTAGCAAAAAATGACCGTAGCGCTCCAAAACCAAACCAAACCAAACTTAATGTTCAAATTCAAGTTCAAACTTTTCTAAAATGGGTGCATTACGGGAAGAAGAGATCTAGCCCACGACTGCAGAGCAAGCATGCGAAAAATGCTTGTAAATTATGTAACTGCATGCCAAAGTCCTCTGCGAGTGGTTTCAACCAACGTCACGTCAGCGTCTTTTGCTGATATTTCCAAAAGCCGCGTCATACCTGCTTGTGACACGCAGGAAAGACATCCCCCATACGCGAGGGGAAAAAAAAGGGTAATATCGCTTCCCGAAACCGTGACGATATTATCAACCCAACACGCCCTCCGTGTCTGTCCCAACAATACGCGGCTTAATAGCTGTCATAACTACCCGTCTGACTGCACGGCATATCGTGTTTACAAGCTATCTAAAAATCCCGGCTTTTAGCATACAGAGCGAGCACTCAATTTTTACTCTCGCGTTTCTTTTTTCTTTCTTTACTTTTTCGCTTCTTGCTTTAATTCTCCTCTACAATACACAAGAACGTTTCACACTAACTTTTATGGTCTGATTATAGATCTTGTCCCGTCCGCTCTCCAGGACTGCGAGCGGACCTTTCACTCCCGTCTCACGCAAGCCCTTCTCCGTAATAGCGCTTTGCAACGCAATGCGGCCCTTAAAAAAAAAGAGAATAAAATTTCTCTCTCTTTTTTTTGTTTCGGGAATATTTTTATTGCCTGTCTGCCGGATCTCCGCTTTCGCATAAAAGCTCGAGGAGGGAGTAAATAAACTTTAGTTCCTCTGCGAACCGTCGCGCCTTCGTTCCCGCGGCAAGGTCATCTCCTCCTGGAGTGGCGTACGGGATGGGAAATTGTAAGTAATGTAGGTTCTCGCCTCGACTCCAGGATCCAGATATGCACTGAATGTGCTGAACACGAAATGATGCGATGAATATTTCTATATTCATGCGTGCTGTAAATAGTAGTCCTGTATAGTTGTCTGTAGTAGTCCTGTCTGTCCTGTATAGTCTGGATAATTTTTACATGATTCTGTTCCATGAATTTTATTTACGGTAGGTCAACATGCATATGCATACGTACACGAGGTGTTAAATATTATGTACACTCTGATTATTACGCTGCTGTGTACTAACCCTATTGGATTCGCTCACATCAATGTTAACCTACTGAGAAAATATGTCCAAGGATTGCCGATTTAGATTGAAAATTAAAAAAATAATAATAATAATAGAGAAAAAAATTTACACGGGCATTTTCGATTTTTAAAAAAATGCAAATAATATTTTAAAATTTAAATTATTCGGGGGGGGGGGGGGGAATCAGGTATAATGTTGTTTTAAACGTTCATAAATTCCTTTGGTGGACGCAATTTATTGATCACATTTGCTAATTATTAGTGAAAACGCAATATTTCAAAAGTTAGCACAAAGCTAAAAAAATAAAATTTTCACACATAATGAAAATTAAAATATTTTTGATCATACAGTTAAGGGACTTTTTCTACATAATTCACAAGAAATTTACATAGTGAATCCTGTTGCAAGGTGCAGAAAAGTTCAGGCTATCTGAAAATACCATTTTTATTGGATTATCAACATTTATATAGCTGTAAATAGTAGCAAAATTTTTCTCCATAGGTTAAGATTGTGGTGAGCGAATTCAATAGTTCTCAGCAGCCTTAAAAATAGTCACATTTTAAAAATTTTCCTAAAAAGAGAGTTTTTTATATCCCTGAGGTAGTTCAGTTAGGATACCTACGTCGCGGTGATTCCACCCAGGTTCAAAGCCCGGTACTAGCATAGGTATATACAGGGACTCCCAACTGTTAGCAAAATTCATGCTAGAAAAAAAAAACGACATCATAAAATAACAGACCAATATGTTTCTTTTTTCGTCACAAAAATAAGTATAGAGGGGAAAACGTAAGCAAAAATCCAAGCAAAACGAGAATTTCTTTAATACCCAACGTGTTGATTCACTTATTAGAATATTTCAGTTCAGGACAGTAGACACAGGTTCAAAACCCGCGCCTGGCATATACCAAGGAACGACCGACCGCTAAAAAGGGTAGTAATAGATCCTTAGCCAATCTTTTGATAAATATTCATGATAGGAAAAAATCAGCATTGTAATGTATAAGACCAACATCCTATGTGTTGAGCTTCTCAGGCACCAAATGGGAGCCACCATGGCTACTTAAGTGGCCTTTCAAGTTTGGACTCCCACCGGTGGGTAATGTAGCAGCACGTGAAACCTTATGGGACAATCACTTGCAGCAGGGGATTCAAAAACCATATATCTGGCTGAAGAAATGATCAATGAGTCCCCCGTTAGAATTCTGCCATTTTTGGATCTGGAGCCTTAAGCCCGCATGTCTCACCTTTCCCGAAAGTTTGGGAAAATCTGTGTGTTAAAAATCATCGACGACCTTGGGACGCCTAAACCTGTCACTTAGTGGCCGTCATTCAAAGATTTTGACGTTACAGAAGACATAAGTTTCCACTTAACGACCCATCGAACCGATCCAAGACGCGGCCTGTCATCAGGAGTTAATCCCACGCTCCCCTCTCGAAAACAAGCGTTTCCTCGGAAGGACTCACACGGCGCTGTAAAGGAATTATCAGCAGGATATATATTCAAGACTCTTCGTTTTTTCAAGAGAGTCCCTTTAAGATCCGGACCGAGCGGCCACACGAGTCTGCCTCCCAGAAAACTAAACAAGTTGAGAGGAGAAGCCGATGTTAAAATATTTTGTAACCAGACGTCTCGTTCAGCTGTAAATTGTTCAAATCAACGTTCAATCTGTTAGGTTGTTGTTGTTGTTTCATATGCCCCCTGGATGGAATGTCATTCCAGACCTGGTCCATATAAGCTTCGAGCTGAAGTGTTCGGCTCCGGTTTGAACAGCACCATTAGGGTCGGAGGCCGTCTTAGCTAGTTGCCACCTCAATGTTGACCGAGCACCCCCAGGGGTGACATCCGGGGGGATCATACCCAATCTCACCCTCTCTGACCTACATAGAGGGACTTTCCGGTCTACGGATTTAACGTGCCCATATCCGGCCTAGACTCGGAGGTATTTTAATGGCGCGCGCTGGGATTCGATCTTAGCACCCTCACAACCGAAAGCCAGCACGTTACCACAAGGCCCCCTCGAGTCCATCCGTTAGGTTTTAGTTCCATATTAAATTTGTTAATTTTTAGTAAAATTCTGGCCTGTTTATTTAATCATCAGAAACCACTCGGACATTGCTTATTATTTGCCACGAAATCGATCAGAAGCCTCGACCACTCTCCAGAAGTTGTTACATTATAGACCGCAGACGGCGGCTGCTTCGCGGACGCACCGAAACAAACCCTTGGTGCCCCCACCCCCACCCCCACCCCCTCCAGGATCACAGAAACAGCAGGGCAGAAGAGTACCGCTTAAATCCGCTGGCTGAGGGGCCATTTTAGCTGGCTGGAAAATAATTTAGAATAACAACAATTGCTTGAAAAAACCCCCGAAAATGAAGGCTTGAGAGGCCAATAAAAGAGGCACCCAAAGACACACAGTCAATGAGGGTGGCGCGAAATCGCAAAACTAGAGAAAACACCACAAACAGAATAATTTCGCGGCATCGAAGCTACGACTATCTAGTAGCTGGCTCGGCCTAAAATAGTAACTGGACAATTTTGGAGGCGACAGCGTAAACGACGGGTCCGTCTCTAGCTTTCTCAAATTAGATCATCGTCATTGTCATAAGCATCGACAAAAAAAAGGGGAAGATGTGAGGAAAATATGCATACAAAACTAGAATTTCTTTCATACTCTCGTTCTTCAGTTGTTAGAATACCGTTCCCGAGGTTTGGAGACCCGGATTCAAAGCCTGGTCTCTGCACATGGTCTTTACAGTCGTGCCGGACCATAAAAAAAGCAAAAAAATTCAGATAGTCTTTTCTAACGAAACTGCCATGGATTATTAACGTAGGAAATTTATCGTTGCTTACCTCTTTTGTATGTATATATGTATGTGTGTGTTATGTATATATGTATGTATATATGAGGCGGTGAAAAGCAAAGTGGTGTAAGTCACATTTTAAACTTTTTTTTTTTTAAATTTCAGGGCAAAAATGTAATCTCCATGTACAATTTATAGTGGAATGGCAAAATTATTATTTGCAATATTACAATAATTATTATTAATCATAATTTGTTTAATTATTATTCATATTACAGCGGAAATTTTTTTGTAGTTTTTTCAGTAAAACGCTTTGGACTTATGTAGAGACAGGCGAGTCCCTATAACAAGGAATAACGCCCCCTATCGTAGCGTAAGGGGTACTAGGCAGAACGCTGGGGGTGATTGCAGACTCCAGACGTATCTGATAAGCTGTCACAGAGAACGACGGAGGGGATTGCAGACTCCGGTCGTGTCTTATATATTTTTAGAGAGAGAAGTTCGGAGGTGATTGTAGACTCCGAACGTAGCTGGTATTTGCTTTAGAGCGTTGAGGTTACGTTAGTAATTTGTTCCTGTAAATATTGTTCTTCTACCTGTTACATATATCGTCTCTTGTACTTGTCCGTGCTGTGCTCAGTCTTATAATAAACTATATGTTTTAAAAAGAGCTGGTTCTAGTTTGAAAAAAAAAGGAATTTTCAACTCGCCATCCGTCACAACTTACACCACTTGACTTACTGACTTACACCACTTTGCCTTTCACCGCCTCCTATATGTACGTATGTGTATATATATATATATATATATATATATATATATATATATATATATATGTGTGTGTGTGTGTGTGTGTGTGTGTGTGAGGCTAAAAATATGGGGGGGGGGGTGATCCCGCGACCTTAAAACGGGAGTTTAGTTAGTAAAATATAGGATTAACAATTTAAAAGTCTGGGAGTTCAAATAAGCGGCATCAGGTTTTGCAGTGAAAATAGAATTAATGGGTTCGACTTGATTCGATTACCGAAGAACCACACAACCACATGGAGAATTTTAGGTAGATGTAGCCTTGAGCTGGCGGTAAGAAAGGAAATGTTTAGATCAGCTAAAAAGCGTGTACATTATGACGAAATGAATAAGTAATGAGCGTCACTAAGCGTTGGTTTTAAAGTTGAAACAAAGAAAATCTGTAGAGCCATGGATAACTAGGGAATGGAACGGACGTGTGCCGTAAGCGCACAGATTTAAATTGGGTGGGGTATTGGGAATTAGTTTGATGGAGCTGAGAAATTAATTGGAAGTTAATAAAAGATGTTTGTAAAATCAATTGGACTGTTCTATGGATACTGTGTCAACATCTTGAAAGCTTGATGGAGTTTTAAGGTTTGATATGTCCTCGCCACCGGACCACTGCTGACTGCATGATGATTCCAAAGAGGTCGGAATTACGTAAATTGATCGGGCGTGAGGAACCAACGTCCGACATATATATATATATATATGTGTGTGTGTGTGTGTGTGTGTGTGTGTGTGTGTGTGTGTGTGTATGTAAAAATTTTGACGCATTTTGGTACTTTTTTTTAAACTGTTTACTGCTTGCCCAAGCAATACAGATTGGGTTCGAGGCGCTTCTAAAATTAGAATTCGGGGCTCAGTACATTTGAAATTTTGCTTTTTGGAGCACCGTTATGTAGGAACGTAATCCTACGTTCAAATAGACTGTCAGACTCACGACCGACATTCTTAATTGGGACTGAATGAAGCACCTTCAATAAGTCCCAAAAGAAACGCATACAGGTTTACAACGCTATTCATTCATTGTACACTGAAGTGCCACTGAATTAGGGATAGCAAAGCCTATGCAAATTGTGTAGCGCTGCGCATCATGTATGCGCATGTGAGGGCGCTGTGGTAAATGCATATATAGCGCGTACTGTGGTTGTTCTGAATTAGTTGTTGGAATTGCCAGTATGGGTAAACTGCCTGATTTAGACGCCTTCGATCGCGGACAAATCGTAGGTGCGCGACGCATGGGCCATTCAATTTCCGAAATCGTCAGACAGCTAGGATTTTCAAGGTCGACAGTGTCAAGAGTATACCAAGAATACATGGATGGTGGAAAAAAACTAGCGATCGGGCAAACTGCAAAGGACAATTAGCCTTGACAGTGCGTGGTGAGAGACGGCTCAGGGGTATTGTACGTAGCCAGCGAAGCCAAACATTAGCTCAAATTACCACCCAGTTTAATGACGGTGCCAGTCGTACAGTCAGTAAACGGACTGTGCAACGCTCGCTTCACCGTATGGGTTTCAGGAGCCGTCGACCTACGAGAGTACCATTGCTCTATAATCGCCATCGGGCTGCACGTCTTGCCTGGGCAAGAGAGCACAGAGACTGGAGTGTAGAGGACTGGAAACGAGTAGCATGAAGTGATGAGTCTCGATTCCGACTACTTAACGCCGACGGGAGGCTGAGAATATGGCGTCAGGCTCATGAAGCCATGGATCCTGCATGCCTGGCTGGAACTGTACAAGGGCATGGTGGCTCAATCATGGTCTGGGGTGTTTTTTCGTGGCACAGTTTGGGATCTTTGGTGCATGTACCAACCTCCCTCAATGCAATTCGGTACGTAGAGTTGCTGGTTGACCTCCATCCGTTTATGCTGTCTGTTATCCGCACGGTAATGGAGTTTTCCAGCAAGACAACTGTACCTCTCACAAGTCCCGGTTGGCTACTGGCTGGTTGGATGAGCATTCCTCTGACTTCTCTGTCATGAATAGGCCACCTAAAAGCCCAGACTTAAATCCTATTGAGCATCTTTGGGATGTTTTGGAACAAGGCGTGAACGGCCATCACACAGCACCAAAGAACCTTACTGAATTATGGACAGCTTTAGCCACTATTTGGCAAGCCATTCCCGTGGAACGTTTCCAGAAACTTGTTGAATCTATGCCTCGTCGTGTGGCAGCCGTTATCAAGGCCAGAGGAGGCCCAACTCGTTACTAGGTAGGTATCCCTAATTCAGTGGCACTTCAGTGTATTACTTTTATTTCGCTAAGTGCTTGCTGTGTTTATTGTGCAATGTGTTTAAATTGTGCTACTTTCGAAGTATATGGTATTTAATTTTATTGCTAAAACTTGTATATTTGTCATTGATTGCTTTAATGTCATTGGTTATTGATATAAATGATTTATATGCTTTAAATGTTTGTATTTTGATGAACTCTTAAGGTTCATGGCGGGGGAGTATGTTAGTGTCATCTTTTAAAAAAGATAACAGCTTTGACTTCAGCACCAGCGGGTTTATAAATTAACTAGCGACCCGTCCCGACTTTGTCCGGGTAGAACAAAATATTATACCTATAAATTTCCAGTTGATAGCCAATAAATTGTAAATCTCTTTTTACCTTAATAATAACCTAAATAATACCTTAAATTAATTTTATGTTAGTTAATAATTAAAATAAATTTTTTAAAAGAAAAAGGCGTGCCGGAGAACGGCTAGGTTCGAACCGCTAGCGTCAGAACAGAAGCCCACCGCGATAGCACCACGATAAGGATCGTTGAAATCTTCGGAACAAAAAGCGGTAGAAGACAGTAGCAGTAACAATGGAGATTGTTAGGATTAAGCCCTAACTTTATTTCTACTGATCAGATATACATAATATATAGCCTATGTCCATCTGAAATAATGTACCTTTTAAACAGTGAAAGAATTTTTCAAATAGGTACAGTGGTTCTGAAGATTACCCTCCACGTACAAAATCGCTCTCTCTTTATATATAAGTATAGATAAAAACCTTGTAAAAACCTTGTGTTTATACTGCACGCTGAAGCGAAGTGAAATAAATAGCGAATGAGCTATATTTTTATATATATGATGTTATTCTTTTGCTTGGATATAAGAAAGAGAATAAAATGATATGAATTGATGCATCGGTTGTAGCTTCTTTCTATATTTTCTCTGGTAAATAAAAATGTTTATTTCACTTCTGACTCCAAATTCTTCAGCACTATACTGGTGATCCCAAGACAATCACGTCTCCCGTACTTTCGAGATGCTTGAAGTTTTTCGTTTGAAGAGAGATAACTACTCAAACGAAATCTAACGGCGCCCGTAGACAGTCGAGTCTAAGGCAGATAGGTGAAGAATCGCCCACTTATTCGGCGCTTTTTACGAGATTCATGAGCGTGCCAATTGTGGTATCTAAGCCGATTTCGAATAGCATTTTATAGTGAAGGAACCTGGGATAAGGACCTTCAGATTATCAGGTTAACATAGACCGTTATGTCTATTTAAATAGATCTTTCATTAAATTTTCACAATAACAAAAATTCACGTAGAAAAAAATCCCCATCATGATGTGTAATGCCAATATCTTACACCTCAAAAAGATTTTTTTTTCCAATGCGGAGGCACTTGTCGTCAAACATTCGCCTATACCACGCGGCAGTTTTACTGCCCATTTTATTGTGGGAGCACCATATAGGCGGACAGCATTACCCCCTATGAAGGGACGACACGAACGGAGGCATTTTCGTGGCGCGACGCCAGGATTCGATCCGAGCACCCTCCTACCGAAAACCAGCGCGCTGTACCACTGGGCCGCCACAAGCCCCCTCAAAAAGAATAAAAGGGAAGAAATTCGAATCGTTATAACTCTCTTAACCGACGAGTATAAAAATTCATTTGAACGGTCTTTAGAGACAGCTCACACACACAGACACAAATCTGCTAAAATCCATGAGCACTAAAATACTGAGTGTGCTCGGATCGAATCCCGCCAAGTGCCAATCAATACTTCCGGGTCTAGGACGGATATGGGCACTTTAAATCCGTAGACCAGAAAGTCCCTCTACGAGGTCATTGACGGTGAGAGAGGGTACGATCCCCCCCAGGTTTCCCCCCTGGGGGGTGCTCGGTCAAAATTGCGGTGGCACCTTGCTAAGTCGGACTCCGACCCTTGTGCTGCTACAGTGGAATCCCGATAATCCGAAATGATTGAGACCAGACCCTTTTCGGATTAACGGATTTTTCGGATTAACGAATTTTTCGGATTAAGTTAAATCATTCTTAAAATATACTTAAATTGCCTAATAATGTGTGATTACATAAATATTACATATTTCGTGTGATTACACAGTTTATTTTATAAGGTCTGTTTAAATATTACCAAATGTGAGAACGAAATGGGTGATAAGAGAACGGAACGCTGCCTGGTACAATAGAGTGAAAGTTATTCGTTCAGTAAGATTTTAGACTATCAGTAGATTGTTGAAATGGTTTTGAAAGAACCTGTCAACGTCTCGGACGAGAGTGAAAGTGAAACAGGCGGTGGCAGAGATCAGAGGGTATCCCACTCAGACGCCGCGGCTGCATTTGGTGCAGCTCTTCGCTATGTAGAGCAACACTCCGCCGCGACCAGATCTGACACCATTTTTCTGACGCGTTGGTGTAATTTGGCTTCAAGGGGTAGGTATTCTTCTCTTCGACAAAAAAATGCAACAGATTTTTTCAAACCAATGTAGTTCAGAAATGATTAGTTCAGTACACTGTCTGACTTTGAATTTTCTTGTAATTTTCAGAAATATACTTTATATTACTTAGTGTCACTGTGGTTTTATTGTAACCTTAGTTCTTTTTGACTTTTGGTTTCGGATTAAGCGGACTTCCGGATTACCGAAGTTCGGATTATCGGGACTCCACCGTATTATAAACCGGAGCCGCACGTCTCAGCCCACTAGCCTATATGGACCTAGTCTGAAAAAAATTCTGGCCAGGGGGCATTAGAAACAACAACAACAACAACAACAACAGAAAAAAATACACACGACAGAGAGATTATTAATATTCGAATGCAGTATTGAAAACATCTGTTTTTTTCAAAATGATATTGGCGAAAAATATTTGTCTCTAGTAAAGACAAATTTAACGCGTTTTAAGTTCGTAAAAGTTTTTCAAAAAGAGCTATGGATATATCTCTTCTTTCTTCCGTATGAGCTTGTGTCTGAATATAACCATCAATATACATGAATTTGTACATTAATAAATCCAAGCAAAAATTTGGTCTCTTCGCATAATCTCTATATATAAAACAGTTCTGTAACTGACTGACTGACAGATAACGCACAGACAAAACCACTGGACCTAAAGGGCTGAAATTTTTCATGGCGATTCTTCTTATAGTGTAGGGGTGCAATATGAAAGATTTTTGAAAAATTCCTCTTAGATTTTTTAAAATTAAGCTGGATTTTTGTAACATTTTTAAAGTTTGCATTTACAATAATAATCTGAGGGTTATAAAATTTATATCACGAGAAAGATCATAAAATTTCCTTTAAAATGAAATCATTTTCGAATATTTACCTCCATTTTCTGAATTTTGGTGAATTTTTAAAGATTAATTTTTAGAATTTAATTTATTAAATGCAGATTTCGTGGGTTCTTTTCTTTTTGTGATAATTTAAATTAATTTTGCGACACGTGCATAACAACGAAATAAATTGGCAAAAGAAATATTAAATTACGGTTTAAGATGAAATTTAACCACTAGACTAATTGAGATGGAAGTTTTTTAAGAATTTAATTCAAATTAGTATGTTTTATGGATATTAAACATACAAATTAATTGCATACATTGACAGTTGTATTTAATTTGAATATTTTCTTCTACATTATTTTGTCTATAAAAATATCCCTTAAGATTTTTTTATAAATATATATATATATATATATATATATATATATATTTTGCAATAATTGCATACATTTACCGTTGTATTCAATTTGAATGTACTCCGTAGCGAAGCACGGGTATTCAGCTCGTTTAAAATGAAAAAGAAGTAAAAGATATAATGTCAGCTTCTAAGAAATAATTTATGCTAACGGAAGGTCTTGATGTATGTTTAGGTCACAAAGTTATTGAATTTTCTCCATATTCTATTTATATTTGAAAAGGAAGAAAAAATTAATTTTCTCTACCCATTATAAAAGCCTGATAAAAATCACTTAAATGATAGTTCAGAATGAGAGCTATCTCTTGAAGAGACGTTTTAATTTCTCCAGTGCTAGGAATTTATATCCTCCTTTACATTTTCCCGATAGCATATAATTTATGAAATGGTTGTGCGAAGAGATTTGGAGATAACAATGGCGCATCGGGTCCAAGAATCCGATTTCGATTCTCTCTTAAATCGAAAATCGCTAAATTTTTACGACCTCCAGATATTTATGGGACGGGGTTAGCCCATTAGTGTTTGCTTAGCGAATTCATTTCCGAGCAGGATTCTGCTAATCGTTAAACCCCGAGAATGTCCAGCTGTCTGGATTGAATTAAAGAGAGAGTTTTGTATAGTCAAATGAGTCATATATCAAAGGAAAGAGTCTGAGATGTTGAAATGTTTGAGGGAAAATGATGGTGTAAAATTTGTGGCATGCGTCTGGAAAGAGAAACGATTAGGGGATGCACGCAGAAGAAAGCTTCATAAATCTTCCGGGAGACACAAATATTATAAAAATTATAGCACTCGGGAAGAATATCGCTTCTGGGATTCCACCGGAATTTCATACTTTCAGGAATCTGAAATAGGAACAAAATTGATCTGAGGCTTTCCTCTCCCCTGGAAATGTAAATATCTTACATGAATTACATTTAGTCACGGAAATAATGAGAAAAATCTGCTAAAATGCTCTTGAGTAGAAGCTGTTCAAATTCGGGGCGCCTAGAAAATAAGTGAATATTCGCCAAACAATCTAAAAGAATTACGCCAGCGAACACGACGAAGGTAAGAACCATATAAGTTTTGGTTTATATACTCATTCTCGTATATCCAGTCTAAAAATAAGTAAAAAATAGCGATGTGAGAAACATTTCTTTGAGGGAGAAACATTTATTTGAGGTCTGCATCACAAAGACGCAAAAATAAAATAAAATACTTTAAATAATTTGAAAATCACAAAAAAATAATCACTAGTATAAATTTAGAATAACCTTGAATCATAGACTTAAAATGTCTCTAAACATCAATGAATTTTGAAAATGACACTTCGGAATGAGAATTTCGCTAATGAAAACCCATTGTTTAAACACAAAAAATAGTATAAAGGGATTAGAAGAATTAAATTAGGTCACGATCATATTAGACCTGTATCGGTTGGGTTATTTTTTCGTTGGCAGCCACTAGACTGAAAATAAAAGAACTACGGTGGCCAGATAATATTTACCCCATTACCTTAATGTTGGACGGACATAACATATATACTGCAAAAAGTAATTGGAAGCATATGTCGAAAGAGGAAAAGTGATTTTTTTTCAAAAAATGAATACATCTTGTTGGATCATCTTTGGCTGCAATGTCTATGTTGACTGTTGTGGACATGTTGTTTCATCACATTGCTCATTTCTCCACAATCTTTGACATTTTGCCCTTACTTCTGTAGGATTAAAAGTTGCTCTCCTCTTTTTGGGCATTTTAAAGCATTAATTTACAGCTAGTCAATAACGTTTGAATGGATTTATTATTATAGAAAAAGAATCAATAATCTTTGAATGGATTGCGATCACATTCAATATTAAAACACAGCAAAACTGATAATTATTATAGAAAACGTATATACACGTATTTCATGCTCGGAATTCTTTCTCGAAACTAAATCGTCTGTTATGTTTCAATGCCACTTTCAGACTTTCTTAATTATAATATACACGTATTTCATGATTGTAATTTTTTCTCAAAACTAAATCATCTATGTTTCAATGTCACTTCAGTTATATAAATCATCGCTTCAAGGCTAAACGCAAGTGTTTCTAGCTAAGTGAACGTGTCCTTCGGTATATTTGAGTTTGAACAGGTAGCTTGGGATAGTTTCAATTCATGAAATGGATAGATAACACATTCATTGAAAATGAATGACTTTCCATCCTTATATTTTCATTTTTAAGAAGAAATATACCGGCGTTGCCACGTAGATGAAAATAATATATCAAATTCATTCTTGAATGCGCCAATATATGAACAAAACACGTTTTTAATTCATGTCTATTTATTTTCACAGAAATGTTATAACTTATAAATGTTATAAATGTTATAATTTTGATATTATACTTTGTTTTTTGGCCTTTTCTTAAGCCTAAAAAAATCAAATTTAGTTTAAACATAATGACTAATTTATTAATGGGATATTTGAGCTTGTTTTGATGAACATATACGTTTTATATTTGGCTCTATACTTGAAAGTCCTACCCGAAGTTAATCTTCAAGATCCGTTGAACCCGATCATTTGTCATTTTTAATTAGAACCAGTGTCGGAAAACTTTGTTGGCATGCGTATGTCGTAGAAAAGGGAGCAATATTCCAATGGCCTTGTCAGAAATTTGAGAATATTCTTTCTTAACTGAAATCCAGAAATAAGCCAATTTCCCTGAAGTTTAGTTTCAGCGTCTCGTCGTTCCTCAATTCTATAAATTCCTCTCGAATTTGAAGGAAAAGTGCTTCTTTTGAATTTTCGGCATCAGCTAGGAAAGGATTTCTTATCCCATTGTATTGCCTCGTATTAATTTAAAAAAAAAACAGAATTTAAATTTCTCTAGAAATAAACTTAAATGTTGTTGAGCCAGATCCAAAATTAATTGTTTCTTTTTAATCATGGACAAGTCCTTTGGGATATTTCTAGAGATCCCTTTTGTAACTCTTTCTGCTAAAGACCGAGTTTATTTTTAAACCCCATTAACTTGTCGGAACACGTCAGATAAATTTCGCTTCGACCTTGCATTTTTCTTATTTAGTTCATTCAGATGCTCAGAGATATCAGCCATATACGCAAGTTTGGCCATCCAGTGATTATCTTCCAAAAGTTGGTGCAGTTTGGTGATATTTTGTTTTAACAAAATCTCACGAACCTTTTTGCGAAGTTTAATCTAGTCAAAACTTTGCCCCGGGACAGCCAACTTACCTCAGAGAACGCGGAAGTATACTTTGTTGTATCTGTATTTAAGGTATACAGGTTCCCACCTATATCCGTTACATCCCCCGTGACTTCTAAACGGTGACAGCATAGGCCATTCAGTTGGTATCTAGGTATAGTAAAAAGGCTATGCTCTATTCGATGAATCAACTTACAACGCCATCTATCGGCAAATTTTGGAATTCGAGATTTTATCTCAAAAACGGTACGAGATACGGGAAAAAAGTCAATTACAAATTTGTTCAGCATCATCGTTTTAGAAAGAAAAGACACCTTGAGCACTTTAATACTTAAAACAAAGCACTTTAATACTTTAATACTTTAATACAAAAGGGACATTTGTTTAGTCACGATTTCGAAAATTGTCAAATTGTCATTGTACGAAAATACTTTCAAATATCAAAAAATCATTGTTTTTGTCTAAAGCCTTTTCCATCCACTGTTTTTGTCTTAAGCCCGTACCAGGCTTCAAAGATATATAATAAAATATTCATTTTACTTTAACGTTACCTTCGGACCATAAGACTCACCCCGATTTTAAGACAATTTTTTAAGAACAATGGTGCGTTTTATGGTTCGAAAAATACGACAAATATCCCCAAACCTGTTTGTTGCAAGTGATGATTCTCGAGAAAATTTGAAGAAACTGCGAAAAGGGTAAACCTGATCACGGATAGCAGCTAGAATAAAGCAACAAGAAGGAGAGTATTATCTATATATATAAAACAGTTCCGTAACTGACTGACTCACTGACTGACTGACTGACAGATAACGCACAGACAAAACCGCTGGCCCTAACGGGCTGAAATTTTGCATGGCGATTCTTCTTATGGTGTAGAGGTGCACTAATAAATATTTTTGAAAAATTCTTCTTAGATTTGTTTAAATTAAATTTTTAAGCTGTTTTAGTGATTTTTTTAGTTTCCATTTAAAATAATAATTTGAGGGTTATAAAATTTATATCACTAGAAATATCATAAAATTTCCTTTAAAATGAAATCTTTTTCGAATCTTTACCTCCATTTTCTGATTCTCGGTGAACTTTTAAAGGTTAAATTTTAGAATTAAATTTATGAAATGCTGATCCAGGGATTTCTTTTACTGGTACTTTAAATAAATTTATCGTCACGTGATAACAACGAAATAGACAAAAAATATATTTTTCTTTCTTTCTAATGCAGCAGATGATTGGATATTATCTAAAAAATTTTAAAATACAGTAAAAGATATGTTCCTCAAACTATACTATATTAACTGTAGATACTGTATTGTTTAGTATGTTCTATTAGATTTAATTTGAATATTTTCTTCTGCACTATTTTGTCTTTAAAAATATCCCTTACGATTTATATATATATATATATATATATATATATATATATATATATATATATATATATATATATATTTTGCATTAATTGTATACATTGATCGTCGTATTTATTGTAAATATATATATTTATTTTTTTGGCATTAATTGCATACATTGACCATTGTATTTAATTTGAATTTATTCAGTAGCGAAGTGCGGGTTTTCAGCTAGTTATATATATATATATAAAAAAAAGCAAAGGATAAACAAAGGAAGGAAAATATTGGAACCAAATGTCCCCTGAACAACTAGCTAATTACTTTAGGAACACCAAAAATAAAATTTCCCCGTTCTATAGTCAACACGTGAAAAGTGCTTG
Organism: Dolomedes plantarius; assembly: GCA_907164885.2. Classification (NCBI taxonomy): domain Eukaryota; kingdom Metazoa; phylum Arthropoda; class Arachnida; order Araneae; family Dolomedidae; genus Dolomedes; species Dolomedes plantarius. The sequence goes on along the minus strand of OU015495.1, from coordinate 156,189,956 downwards.
AAGGAAAGTTTAGAATGAGCGCCATCTAAGCGGAAAAGTTTTAATTTCCCCCAATCTCGAAAGTGATATCCTCCCCGGGCACTTTCCAATATCCAAATAACTGACGAAATGCTTATGTCGGGGGAAACAGGAGATAAAAATAGTGAATTGGAGCCGAGAATCCGATTTCGATTCAGTCTGAAATCGAAAATCGCTAGATTTATACGACCCGCGTAGACATTTATGTAATTCGGCAGTCCATTAGCGAGTTCATTCCTCGAGAAGGTTCTTGGAAAGTGTTGAATCCTACGAATTCTGTTTTTTCTTCCAATTGAAAAAGAAAGAAAATATTGGACTTGACAAAATCAATAACTAAGAAAAGGGTCTGCATTTTCGAATCGTCTAAAGGAAACTGATGGGGAAGAACAAAAATTAGAGGCTTGTAATGTGCATGGGTGAAGTCAAATTTTGTGCAGAAATAAGTTCAATTTAGACAGGTTCCTTATCCAAGCCAAGGTAATTTCAGCTATCTTTTAAGACAGATGTGCCACAATAGCAGGCCCTGATTTTTCATTAGGCCCAGTAGTCCCGGGCCTAAGGGCCCCCAAATGTTAGGGCCCCCCAAAATTTATATTTTAAAAGAAAAAATTCCCAATTCAATTTTTTTTATTTTACCTTTTCTTAAAACGATTTTTTTTAAAATTTCCTTTCAAATTTGATTGATTGGTTCATCATATGTACAGTTATATGTATAGTTTATCATATATATGTTATAGTGTATATAAGGGATTAATAAGTTTTTCTGGTTGCATTGTATTGGTGTTATAATGGTGAAGTTAATATGTTCTATTGATTTTTGTTATATGATAATGTTCTAGGCTTCTACGCTTCAAATAGCCAATTCTTGGTAAAATGGTACTTTCACATTATTTTTTTGTGTGTCAATTTTGGAAATTTTATGCCCACATCAGTGTTAGGGGGCCCCCTTCTCAATTTGTGCCTATAGTCCAGAATTTTCTAAATCGGGCCCTGCACAATAGTCAAGGGTAGAATTTCAGTATGATTCATGCATTTAGGTATGTGGACATCAAATGAAACTTTAATCGGGAATTTGTTTCATTTTATCATTTCATTATTTCCAGGTATATAAATGCTTTGATGGGAAATATACTTTTATGTTATTAATTCATATTTAACACGTTTATATAGCAAACAAATGGAGTCTTTTAATATCCATTTACATTAAATTATCTTAGTATGAGATACCCGCATGTTAACTCGTAAAGGGGGTACTGGGAAAGTTTACTCTTAAATAAAAGATAAACCTGGGATCTAAATTTAACATCGTATACCCTAAAAACATCGTGAGATAAACAAAAAAATGCCTGTGATTTAAATCTTAAAAAAATTCTTATGCAATAATATAAAAAAAGATCTTATAGTAAAAAACTTCAAAATAGTATAAAATATGTAGCATAAAAATATGAAAATCATACAAAAAAAAGTTATTTAAAATTTAAATTTTTAATTGCTATGCTGAATTATCTATTGTCTCTGTATTTTTCTTATCACAGGTTATCAAATGCATATTTTTGGGTTCTGTTTTCTGTATTTGAAAATTGCTTTTTAAATGCCCCGTGCATGTTTTTCAATTTTGTTTTCTTTTTTGCTTTAGTATGAAATTTTTTTGTTCAAAATCTATTTAAATGTTTCTCTGTTTTGCCAAACTTCTCTTTTTTTATAAATGTAGAAGACATCGTGATATCAGCTCCAGTTCATCGGAAACGTGTTAAGATATAACGTGATGTAAACTACCGGGCGGGCAAAAAGTCATTAGAAACTTAAAAAATTCATAAAAACCGGAAAAATATCCAAAATAAAAAAAAGTTTGCAAGGTTAGCATCGTTAGGTCACGGGAATGTTTTTAAGACAGGAAAAAAAAATAACTCAAAAAACAGCCGACAGGTGGCGCTGACGCACACAAGTAAAAAAAATATACGGAAATAACGAAAAGAATGCTTCTAAAGCGTTTATTTCAGCAGTAGGTGTTCCACATGACCCCCACCACAGGGGATAATACATCACAGGTCACAAATCAAGAAACGGCAGAGTGCAGCAGGTCCGAATATATACATGACACCTCTCGACAGATCGCATCTTTCAGTTCCAAAAGATTGGATTTACCAGATAGATACACCCGGGATGATACACCCCATTGACTTGTGTACGTCAGCGCCACCTGTCGGCTGTTTTTTTTAGTTATTTTTTTCCTGTCTTAAAAAAAATTCCCGTGACCTAGCGATGCTAATCCTGCAAATATTTTTTTATTTTGGTTATTTTTCCCGTTTTTATGAATTTTTAAAGTTTCTACGGACTTTTTGCCCACCCGGTACTTAATAAATTTTTCTGTATTTAAATGAGTAATAGATAAGATGAGTGCAGATTAACTGCTCAATAAGTGAGACCAAAACGGGTTTCCTTAAACTGTATTTCACACATCTTTTACACTGTGCAGTTATGAATATAATCCTCAGATAAATCTCTTGATTAGAAGCATTAATTTTTATATACTTCATTACTGTATTTAACTGCACTTTTAAAATAGAAAATACGTATATTGATTCCCCTATAAACTCGAATCTGTTACATTAATATTAGACATACAAAGGTTTAACCATTTTCGGAATCTAAATTCAAATTTAATTGCTTCCCCTAAATGACAACCCCCTAAAGCTGTGAGATAATATGGCCTAACGGCTAGTGCGGTGCCGTAGATTAATTAATATCGGTCCTCAGCCAGGCATATCTAACCATTTCATTCAGGTTTATCGACTCAATTCTCTTTACTAGTAAACAAAATGTTGCTTTCTTTCAGTTAATGTAACCATAATGGATAAAAGAATACTATGGCACATGCTTGATAGCTTGGAAGATTTTAAGATTGTGGGTGCACGGAAAATCTATGAACCTTCTTTTTTTTGTTGAAAAATCGTTCAAAATGTGGAGAAATTATGATAAAAATCGTTTCTAGACTTTCTTGAAGCAAAGTTTTAATCTATATATATAAAACTGTTCCGTAACTGACTGATTGACTGACTGACTGACTGACTGACTGACAGATAATGCACAACAGACCAAACCGCTGGACCTAAAGAGTTGAAATTTTACATGGCGATTCTTCTTATAGTGTAGGGGTGTACTAAGAAAGATTTTTGAAAAATTCTCCTTAGATTTTTATAAATTAAATTTTTAAGCTGTTTATGTAGCATTCTTTAAAGTTGGCATTTAAAATAATGGTCTGAGGGTTATAAAATTTATATCACGAGAAAGATCATAACAATTCCTTTAAAATGAAATCTTTTTCGAATCTTTTCCTCTATTTTCTGATTTTTGGTGAATTTTCAAAGATTAATTTTTAGAATTTAATTTATTAAATGCTGATCACATCTTTTCTTTTCCTTTTGTGATACTTTAAACTAATTTTGCGTCACGTGCATAACAACGAAATAAAATGACAAATTTTGTTTTTCTAATGCAATAGACGATTGGACATTATCAAAAAAAAAATATGAAAATACAGTAACAGAAATGTTCCTCAAACTGTACTATATTAACTGTACTATATTCTTTAGTATGTTCTATTAGATTTAATTTGAATATTTTCTTCTACATTATTTTGGCTATAAAAATATCCCTTACGATTTTTTTTATAAATATATATATTTTTTGGCATTAATTGTATACATTGACCATTGTATTTATTATAATTATATATTTTTGGGGGCATTAATTGCATACATTGACCATTGTATTTAATTTGAATGTAATCTGTAGCGAAGCACGGGTAATCAGTTAGTAAAATCATATTTCTTTGAGGACAATGTAAGTTTTCGAGTGAGTAGTAAAACTGCTTCGAAAATTGCATTATTTTGTGTATATAAAATGAAATTTTCATTCAGCTGATTAGTAGGTAATACGTTGTTATTAAAGATTTTTGGTGGCATTAAAGTAAATATACGGATAGCCTTTAAGAGTTCCGGTACGCGAGAAAACGAGAAAATTTTCATCTACGGAGACACTCTGACTAATTTTATCTATGAACGTTTGGTACACATCCAAACAGAACGGAACAGAACGAAATAAAACAAAGCAAAACAAATAATTCATCGATTGACATAGATAGGAAATTTTGTAACTAAGTATTACTCCTGTCAGTTCCTCAAACTAAAATTTTAAAAATGTAGGTACAGGAAAAATAATTTGATTTAAAGCATTTCACGGAATAGATATATTTTTGTGCCAAATGTCGAAAAACTACAGACCTTTCAGCAGTAGTTAAGCGAGATTGAAAGCTCGAAAACTACATCTAGATATAGAAAAGAAAAGTTATGTCATGATTTTAGTATCATGGTCATATTACAAATCTATTTACAGAAAAAGTAAAGAAAGAGATAGAAAGACTGAAATAATAAATGACTTAAAGACTGAATCGATTTGAAAAAGACTGAAAATGAGAATATTTCTAGTATACAGGAAAGAGCACTTTTAATGTGTTTTCTAATGCTATCGATATTTGTTGTGATTTTAATATAAAATTTGATAATTAGATGAAGGATAGATTTATGTATGTGAAAACACTTGGATAGTCTTGATTTTTATGTACATTGAACATACTATTTTTTTTGTAGGAGTTCATGTATTTGGTACAAGGATCGTCACAGATCAGCAATTATATACATTGTAAATATTTGTAAAAGTATTGTCATTTTTCTTTTTTTTTAAACTGAATTTCTACAGCCCTTTCCCTTAATAAACTCTGAACATATAGCACTTGTAACACATTCTCTCTTCAACAGTTGTATAAAAATATTTTTTTTTATCCGTATCAAAATTAAATTACTTCTGCTGTTTTAGAATTTCACAGATTGAGTTTTCGTGTTTGTTTTACTAAGTACTTATTAGTTTTAGAGTGATGGTTATGAGTGTTTCTTATGACACAAATAACCTATAACTCAATAATTTTACTCGGGGAATTTTCATTAGGCATTTTATGCCATTACTATCCCAGAGGTCAATATTTATGAGAACTCTTAATCGTGTAACACAGCTAGGTTTTGATCAGTCAACCAGAGAACTATCTGCGGAACTGTTGGTTTACTCGCCGACAATTTCTCAACCTTTGTAGGATCGCTAATACCGTCTAATGGAATTACGCATACGAAGGAAAGTAGCTTAACCCTCACGGTACATTTCTGAAAATTAACTCACAAATTATAAAGATAATTAAAGTTATTGTCAACATCGGTAGATTCATATGTCATACAGAATGCCTAAACAGGTATATAGATTTGTATTTTACAACTGACTAACTGGGAACAAACCAGCTCCAAGCACTGCTTATGAGACTATTTTCAATAACCTCATATCATTATAATTAATATAAGACCTTTCTTTCCTTTATTTAACAGCAAACATTTGTTGGGGTAGTCAATAAACTATCACTAATGTTTACGAGTTGCACCTAATGAGTCGTTTCCTTAAACTTTTATCGAAGTTTAAGCCATTCACTTCAGTACGTGTGCAATATTTTTTCAAGCTGGATTTCATGCCATGTAACAAAATATGAAAGTACAACATCCCAAGAAACCTCCTTTTAGTATCTGGCGTAAGAAAGATTTCCAGGGAACATTTTTCTTTAGTAGGGCACATAATCCTTTCTGTGTTTTGTATTTCCCCCAGATAGAAACTTAAACAAAAGTTGAGTAAAGACAGTACCTTAAGTAGCTTTTACTTTTGGGCTGCATGCTCTAGAGCAGCCACACTAAACCTTTTTTCTCTCAGGCCATATGCATATGTTTGCTACGTTACGCGAGCCGCAACATAGTACACTATACCTCATAGTATAATAATGTAAAAAATAAAATTCAAAATATAATGGATTCAAACGTTTATTTAAAAATGAATATGATTATTTTTTATGTTGAGACAAACTTCTGACTATTTTAGACAAATGGGGTTTATGCTGTCTACTCTCAATACGTCATCAAGGTAAGAATCAGTAAGCCGATATCGATATACGTTCTTCGCATACTTCATTTTGGAATTGGATTATTCACAAAGATACGTTGATGCGAACAACGTGAACAGAAGGTGACACATTTTTGTACAATATTGTAGTTTTCAAGCACTTATCTCCAAAATTATGATTACAAAAGCACCTATCAGATAACACTAGTCAGCAGTCATTTTGTATCTGATTTGTAATAAACATCTTTTATGAATTTTTGCATGTAGAATCCGAATTTGCTGTCAGAAACTTTCTATCACGTAATGGTTACAAAATTTTAGAATGTAATTTTTACATGCATGGTAAAATACGTGGTGAAATGTAAATTAAAATTTATATTTGAAGGCCTTATTTGAATAGTGGTCCAACTTCACTTTTTAAACAAATAGAGTTAGTCTCACTTTCATGTTCATACAAGTCATTTCTGTCTTATTTTAAAACTGGTACACCTCCAGCTTATTTCTGCAGCCAACAGAGGGCATTACAAATCAGACTTCAGCAATCATTTCTCAGCTCTCATTGGACTTTAAGGCTCTGTATCTCAAAATGAACAAGAATGGAGTTGGACCACTCTTCAAATATAATGCCTTCATTTTATGGTCAAATAATGAGGAAACGAATGACTATATAGGTTAAAACCTTTATTTGGATGTATTCTGCTATAAAAGTAATTTTCAAAACATTCGCCAGGAGGAATGTTCAAGTAAAAATAAGCATAGTATCAACTATCCCTACGTGCCATCAGCACCTGTGCCTCATGGGGAAAATATTACCTGTTCCCGACACTCACATGAAAAGCACTAATGCAGAATCATCAGAAGAAGAAAGTGAGTCAGAATCTGCCCAACTTGTGGAAGAGTATATTCCAGAATCACATGATAGATTGCCTCACCTCATAGAACAAAATGAATTGAGCAGTTTAGTACTTGACTTAAAACTTTCTAAACAACAGTCAGAATTGTTAAGTTCTAGGTTGCAACGATGGAATCTATTTGCTGAAGGTACAAAGATTTCAATTTTTAAAAAAAGACATACATATTTAAGTGCATTTTTTGAAATGAAAAATTCAATGTGTGTGTGTACAGATGTAAATGGTTTACTGACAGAGTTGTACATAAGGGTAAACACTTGTCACATAAGGGTAAACACTTGTTATAACATTAATCATTAATTACTATTTTTTTATAAAATTTTTAGATTCATCGATACTACTGTAATTTTTTATATTTCACTGTTGGTATTTTTATTTATGTAAGCACACACACACACACATATATATATATATATATATATATATATATATATATATATATGTGGGATGCCTCCTTTAGATTAAGCTAAACTGGTCGTCTGATATAGCAATCTAGCACCCCACATTCAATACAAGACTCATGATAACTCATAAATAGTCTCTCACGAACAATAACAAAGAATATTTATTTAAAGTTGACAAGACGATTCACATTTACATTTAACATATAACGGTTGACCTCTTAAGGTAAAAACAATAGTGCCAAGCACCCAATCGGCCTGGACTTCTGGAGTCACTCAGACCCTCAACACGGGAGCTCACTATCGCCTCCCTTCGGAACGTAGCTACAAGCTAGGCCCAATCTCCGGGGGTCTCTTCCCCGTTCGCTCTTAGGAACTCCTTCCTAAACTCTGGCGCGCGAGCCTCTGCTCTCGTTCGCCTCCAAATCTTATCTGCCCTTCTCCTGGTCCGACCGTATCGCTCTCGGCGGTGGGGAGTGCGCTAGGCAGCGGCCTTTCAGGGTCCCATAGCTCGGCCTTCCTGCCCCGGCTGACGTCCTCGGCAGCAGTAATCGATCTTTCTACCTAAAACATGAAAATACAAAAAAAAAAAAAAACACAAAAAAAAAAAAACAGAACTAATAACTATTTACAGTTGGTCGTGACTCTGAGAGTTTAGTCTGAGCCAGTGGACCATGGTTTCATGTGATCAGCTGCGGTAGAGGTTGCATTTGGTCCTTCATGATTACCAATTTTCTGCACGTCATATCTGTCGTGCGGTTTGATTTTGATGATTTCGTATGGTCCATGAAACTTTGGGCGCAATTTCATTCCCGTTCCAAATTGTGTCTTTTGTATTGCTACTAAATCACCCAGTTTGTATGTAGGTGCACTCTTGCGTCTTCTGTTGAATGTCTTGCGGTTTTCCTCTTGCATTGTGAGTATATTGTGCTTCGCCAGATCTCTGGGATGTTGTCTGTCTTTCATTAGGGAGTCAATATTTTCTTGTTCTAAAATCTCTTTAATTCTTATGTCAGTCTTATCTTTCAGCTTTACTCCGGTCAGTAACTCGAAAGGTGTGAAACTGGTACTCCTTGATGCAGTGCTGTTCATTACGCGCTGTACAGCTGATACGTGCTTGTACCACGTTTTAGGATCATCTATGCTAAGCTTGGTAAGGATCGGTATGAGGGTTTCGTGCATTCTTTCTACCTGCCCATTTCCTCTCGGGATTCCAGAGGTAATTTTAACGTGTTCAATAGCTTCGTCTTCGCAAAAGGTCTCGAAATCGTGGGAGGTGAATGCGGTACCTCTATCACTGATTATTCTTGCAGGATTCCCAAAAGTGTTCTGTTGCACCTTCAGTTTTTCGATAGCATCTTTAGTCGATGTTGATTTCACAGGATATAGCCAAACAAATTTAGTGAAAGCATCGACGACAGTAAATATATACTGGTAATTTTTGTTGGTGGAGGGCATTGGCCCTATGAAGTCGATGTGGTATGTGTCTAACGGAATACCTTCTTTGGGTATTGGATTCAAGAATCCCTCACTTTTGCCTCGTTTCCTATTGCATAATATACACTTGACGCAATTAGCAATAACTCTCTCAATTTGTTTCTTAACTTGAGGAATGAAGAAATCTTGCTTTAGTATGGCTTCCGTTTTCGCTGTCGCGAAATGTCCTCTGTTATGAACCTCTCTAATAATTTCTTTGTGCATGGCTTGAGGCACCATGAGTAGTTCGCGGTCATTTTCAAATTTATACAAAATGCCTCTTCTGGTCAGGTAATCTTTACTCTCACCCTTCTCAACTAGTGCCTTGATCGCCTTTATATAGTCATCATCATTTTGTGCTACTGCAATTTTTGCGGTCACTTCATCATATTTGCACGTCACCATTAATACCGTGTTTCTACTTAATGCATCCACATGCTGCATTTGTTTGCCGGGTCTGTGGATTATCTCATAATCAAATTCTTGTAAAAACAGAACCCATCTTGCCACTTTCGGTGAAAGTTCTTTTTTGTCTAAAGTTTTCTGGAACGCTGCACAATCTGTTATGATCTTTATTTTAGTGCCTAACACATAATTCCTAAATTTTTTAAGCGCTTCAACTATTGCAAGTACCTCCAATTCATAGCTACAATATTTTGTCTGTGCGGGCGTCGTTTTCCTACTCATGTAGTGGATAGGGTTAAAGTTTCCATCATCTGATTTCTGGAGCAGAACAGCTCCAAACCCATGACTGCTTGCGTCTGTGTGCAGCTCTAACTCAGCTCCTTGTCTATAGATGTGTAAAACTGGGCTTTTCACTAATATTTCCCGCAATGTGTGGAAAGCTTCCTTTTGTTCTGGACCGAATTTAAAATCTGTGTCGCGTTTCAAAAGGTCACTTAGAGGTTTAGCAATTCTAGAGTATTGGGGAATGAATTTTCTAAAATATCCTGTTAGTCCCAAAAAACTCTGCATCTGTTTGGTATTCTTAGGGTCTGGAAAGTTCTTAACGGCTGCAGTTTTCGTTGCTGATGGTCGGATTGTGCCGTTTTCAATCAGGTATCCAAGGAATTCGATTTTACGTTTTAGGAACTGGCATTTTTTAAAATTGAACTCTAGCCCGTATTCTGACGCTACCTTCAATACTCGCTCCAGTTTCTCTAATCCTTCTTCTTCAGATTCTGATGGGATGATTACATCGTCCATGTAAATCGTCAATGTCTTATCTCTTAATAGGTCTTTAAAAACGGTATTTATAAATCTCTGAAAAACACTAGGGCTGTTACATAAGCCAAATGGAACTTTGCGAAATTCCCACTGTCCGTTATGTGTGATGAATGAAGTGTATTTTCTACTCTTTTCATCTACATCTACGTGAAAAAACCCATTTTTTAGATCCAATGAAGTAAACACTTGTGCCTTCTCAATACTATCTAACACCTCTTCTATTAAAGGCAAAGGGAACCTATCGCGAATTATTTTTTTGTTTAGACGTCTGTAATCTACGCATAGTCGCATAGACCCGTCTTTCTTTTTACATAATACGACTGGCGCTGCAAAATTTGATGAGCTTTCCTGAACGATGCCCTCTTTTTCCCAAGCTTGGATTTGTTGATCTATACATAACTGCTCTGAAAAGGACATTCTTCTAGGTCGCTGGGAAACAGGCGATTCATCGCTTAAAATTATCGACATTTTTAAATTTGTACTTTTTACTTTGCGTGGTTTATATTCGCTGACGAGTTGCATTAATGTTTTCTTCCTTTCTTTACACAGGACGTGGCTAACGTCTATTTCTTCTAGGGAGATTCCGTTCGCTATCTCAGCCAAAAACATGTCCCTCTGCAGCGTGGTTTCAGATATCAGGGGGACTGGGCGCAACAGCTCAGTGGGGGGTGGTATTTGCGGGTCATTGCTCTCTTTCGAACTGGGTGGGCAAAATTGTGCATGCCTGGCTTCTCTCTCAAGCTTCGGAGAGGAAAGGGAAATTTCTGGTTGCATGAAAATCACATCGGAAACTCGGAAGTATTTTCTTTGATCACGTAAAGGATTTTCTGTTTTCGTACTTGCGTCTGTAATAGTCGCAAAGCCTACCCTGAATTTATTGCGCTTCCCTAGAACGGTGACTCCGTTTTCAGTTATTGTGATATCGAGCTGGTTGATTACATCAGCCCCTATTACAAAATCATTATACAATTCTTTCATGACATAAATATTTGTATTAATTATACATTCATCAATCAATAATTCTGCATTGAAGAAACCAAGTGGGGTAACTTCTTTTCCAGTTATACCCAATAGAGACACTTTATCGAAACTTAATTTAGGCGACCCAATAAGTGTATAAAAATCATATTTTATCAGGCTAACTTCACTGCCGCTATCTAGTAATGCATCTGCACTTTTCCCCAATATTTCTACTCGTTTTTGGATTTTGCTAGAACCACTTTCTAAATTGCTTATGAGGGTGTTGTTCACTTCTCTTTGCGGACAATTTTCGCTTCTATGTCCTGTCCCTTGGCACCTGAAACAGACTGATTTTTCATGTTTTCTTGCACAAGAAAATGCCTTGTGACCCGACTCGCCGCAGGAAAAACATTTTAAATTGGGCTTCATGCTTTTCTGTTGGATGTGACTCTTTTCAGCGTCGTTTCGACGAAATGAATTTGGGTTTGGTGGGGCACGGCTCGAATTACCAGCGTTGTATCGCGTACGATCCGTCGTTTGTATCTTGTACTTGTCAAATTCTTGCGCTCCACGCATTTTATTTTCGTACCCTAGAACTCTAACGTCTTGGCTTGGTGCTCTCTTGATATTACTGCGCACCGCTTCATAGTCATCTAATTTGACTACCAATTCGTCTACTTTCTTAATTTTAGGCAAGTCATCAACAAAATGCTCTTTCATATCGCTCGGAATTTTGCGTCTTATTTGATCGACGACTATTAGTTGTTTTAGGTCTTCAAATGTTAAGACTTCAAGACCTTTGGTCCATTCTTCTAGAAAATTATTTAATTCGAACGAATAATCACGCCACGAAGCTGATGGTTCTTTCTTGTGGGTAGAAAATTTTTGTCTAAACTGCTCGGGACTTAAGCGGAACCTTTTTAATAATAATCTTTTGATATACTCATAGTCGTTTGCCTCGGGTTCAGGCTCTCGTGCTATTAAATGGACTATGTCCATCGGCAGCAGTCCCATTAGATACGTGACCCAATTTGTTTTGGGAATGTCGACGCGCTTGATCTGCCTCTCAAACAAGGACAGGTATACACTAATGTCACTGTTTGGTTCGTACTTATTGATGAGTTTGATTATGCTTTCACTTTTGATACTATTAACTGAACTCGCGGGTACTACTGTTTCATTGTTTCGCGCCGACGCATGCATTAGCTCTAATTTTCGTAATTCAAATTCCTGTTGCCTTTTCTCGGCTTCTAACATTTCCTGCTTTTGCCTGTTCTCGGCTTCTAACTTTTTGGCTTCGGCCTCAAGAGCTTCTCGCTCAGCCTTAATATTTGCCAGGAGGGGTTTCACATACTCCTCGTCGTAACCCTCTGATGTAGTGATCAGGGTAGTCAATTGTTTGACTTTAGGGTTCTCTGGGGCCTCTAGGTCTAATTCATCTACCAAAATTAATAAGTCTGCCTTTTTGGCACTGGTTAAGTACGACATCTTTATTATGATAGAAATAATGTACTTACGTCGCTCGATGTTTCTCTCAGTCCTCCGGTTACCGTCGGTATCTCCACACCATCCGTTTGTAATCCAGGGCACACTTTAACTCGGTTTCACAAATTCAAATTAGTTTCACAATTTTAATTAGTTTGTACCGTTCGATCGCACTTCACGCTTTCACAAGTTTGTCACTCGCGTTCACTACACCTTTAACTTCTGACACCACTATGTGGGATGCCTCCTTTAGATTAAGCTAAACTGGTCGTCTGATATAGCAATCTAGCACCCCACATTCAATACAAGACTCATGATAACTCATAAATAGTCTCTCACGAACAGTAACAAAGAATATTTATTTAAAGTTGACAAGACGATTCACATTTACATTTAACATATAACGGTTGACCTCTTAAGGTAAAAACAATAGTGCCAAGCACCCAATCGGCCTGGACTTCTGGAGTCACTCAGACCCTCAACACGGGAGCTCACTATCGCCTCCCTTCGGAACGTAGCTACAAGCTAGGCCCAATCTCCGGGGGTCTCTTCCCCGTTCTCTCTTAGGAACTCCTTCCTAAACTCTGGCGCGCGAGCCTCTGCTCTCGTTCGCCTCCAAATCTTATCTGCCCTTCTCCTGGTCCGACCGTATCGCTCTCGGCGGTGGGGAGTGCGCTAGGCAGCGGCCTTTCAGGGTCCCATATATATATATATATATATATATATATATATATATATATATATATATATATATATATATATATACTTTTTAAATCTTAATAAACAACTACATATTTAAATACCACTTCAAATAAAAATAATAAAGTAGAAGTATTTTTTAAATAATTTTAACATTATAAAGAAATACAATAGCAAAATAATAGTATTAAATTATAAATAACTGACATAGTAACAATTCCTAAAATAATCTTAAAATCCGATGGAAAATTTAAGCTAGTGGGATATTTGCAGTTGTTTCTTGCTTGAAAGTAATTGAATATTTGGATCAAGTTTCGTAACGCGAAGCCTGCGTACATACATTCATGCCTTTCTTTATTTAATTCCATTGATTTGCAAATTGTTGTAATCTATAAAATTAAATATTAATTAATACAAATGCTAGCTTTTATGAAGGCCGCACAAGAAGATCACGGAGGCCGCGCGTTCCCCATCTCTGGTATATGGCCACAAATCAGAAAATTGTTGAAAGGATGTACGTTCGATGCTAAGCTCACGAATCTGGATTTAGCTGCTTGGACGTCCTTCAGAGCCATTGTTCACAGTTTTTTGGGTAGCAAAAATGACGATGGATATTGTAGTGTAATGTTTGAAACGTAGCGCTGGTTAAAGCGAAAATGTTGTGGCCCGTGATTCCCCCACCCCACTACCAATCAGAGGATTGGCTGCGGGGGCGTTGAGCCCAAGAGGGGTGCTGCGAATCGCGGAGAGTCTGTAAGAAAGGAACAGAGAGAGCGTCTCTGGTAGGGAAAGGAGGTTTGGCGAGATTTAAGAAGGCTCGCCTCACCTATGGTTAGGTAATTACTTGGTAATTAGAATTAAGATAGAGAAAGAGAATCTCTGAGAGTAGTTTCAGGAGGCCTGGTAAGATTAAAGCAGGCTCGTCTTGCCTCCAGTTAATTAGTTAAGCGGTAACTAGATTAGATTGTAGATTAGAGTGTAGGATAGCCGAGGTCTGGTAAGATTGCAGGCTTGCCCACCTCGTGCTCAGTCTTCGGTGATTTTTATGTTATGTGTGAAATTGTTTAAATGTTAAATTTGTAAATAAATGTATGTTCGTCTTGTTCAGTGACGACTCATTATTGTACTACCTCATTAGTCCCTATGCCACAGAGAAAAAGAACCTAAGTGAACTGGTGTAAGAAAGAGGGTTCACGACAGATATGCTTCTATAGTGACTGATCTACTGGACAACTACAAGAATATGGGTTGTAAAAGGTCACTAAAAATTCATTTTTTGTACTCCCACCTAGACATTTTTTTCCAAAAAACTTGGGTACTGTGAGCGATGAACAGGGTGAACGTTTTCACCAAGACATTCTTACTATGGAACATCGTTATCAATGGCATTGGGACCCTGCAATGATGGGCGACTACTGTTGGTTTCTGTTTAGGGGGAATCATCAGACCTCTTACAAAAGGAAAGCACTGTCATCAATAAAGACATCATCCTATTTTGAAAAATAACATTGTTAATATTAACATTATGGGTTATTGTGCAACAGTTTAGCGCTCGTATTAGTTCATAGATTTTTGTTAAGTAATAAAGAAAACAGTTTTGCGGATGGATGTTATTTTTTGTTTGTACTTTAAATGGTTGATTTTTGTCAAATATTTAACTGTTCACTTTGCGTAACTGCTGTGTATTTAATAAATGTGACGTGATAGAGATAATCTGATTATTCCACCGAATTCAGCACCCTAAAATTATTTAAATTCTTCCATTTACAAGGAAAATACAGAAAAAAAGTTGAAATTTCTTGGATAGTGTAATGATTGAGTGTCTTGTTCCGCTCATAAAAGCTTTGAAAGCCGTAGTTTGAGTATCCCTGTTCTAGAGAATGAATAGCAAATAGAAAAGAATGTAAATTTAAACACAATACAATATTAACAACTGGTATTCACCCACCCCTTTATTTTTGGCTTGTGTGTAGGGGGGGGGGCAGGTTGGTGTATTTCTATTACACCAACCTGCTTAAGACACTGGGTAAAGTCACATGATAGATGAAATAGGTTAGAAGTTTCGTATCTAAGACAGAACAAATACAATGATTCTAGAAAATGAATGATTCATGATGCAGAAAGCTTTTGTTAAAGATCAAAATATTCTTGATTTGCTTTTAGTGGAAAGTTTTTCTCTTTCAATCTTGTTTTTTAAAAATCACGCGTTAGTGAATAAAGCACATCTCGTTTTCATTTTTATATTTGTTTCTATTTTCATTTCACGGTCGAGCAAACTTAATAATATAATTTCGCTGCCGAACAGCAAATTTGTATGTAGCGCCATCTATCGGTAGGCATAGAAGTGATTAAATAAGAAAATAACCATCAGAATCAATACTTACGAAAGCTATACTTCCTTCCTTCAGTTATGTCCCATTCTATTCTTTATTTATTTTACGAGGAATAATGGATACCACTAATGGAAAAATACATAGTAATAAATAAATATGCAAGAAAACAAATAAGAAATGAATGACACTACCTAAAATGAATAAAATCAAAACCGTTTAGCAGATAGCGAATGAAACTTGTTTTTCTTTAACTCCACAGGTGAAGTTTAACAAAAATTCTCAATAACATATCGAACTTTTACAACAAATTTCTGTTAAATGACATAGGGATAATTCATTTCTTCCTGTATTTCCTCTCACAAAATCTTAGCTTAATTTCTAATTCTCTCTTTCAACAGGACGTGAAAAACTAAACATGTCTATAATTATATTGTATTCTCCAATCCTAGATTAATTGTAGGATAGAAAGATGAGGACTGAAAATATATTTATTGCTAAAAAAAATCTATTTTATATCAGCTGTGAACAACCTGCGGCAAAAGACTTGATTTTTCTCTATATAACTTATACCTTTTTGTTGTTTTTCATCTAAATACTTCATTTTATGATGGTTCTTGTCTAAAAAATACTATATTAAAATATTTGCTTGATTCTTATGTAATTTATTATTCCCTATTCGTCTGTTATATATTAATGTCAACAGCCTGAATTTTTTTTTTATTTTATGTAAAAGGGTTTTTATACGGATGCCATTTATTTCATTTATTACTCCAGATAAAGTTAATTTGAATATTTTCGCAAGATGAAGACCCAAAATCTAACCATTTATTAAAACAAATCAAATCCTGCTTTTCGAAAGCGAGGTATTATTCTCCGAAAATACTAGACACAAAAATTTACTCCAGTATTCTAAAACATACTGGGCACAATTTTGGAGAAAAAAAAATTCTGGCAGTTAGGAAATATGCATGACTAGATTAAAGATAAATAACATACATAAAACATATAAAATATTTTAAAGAGATAAAATGACATACACATGACATTTTATCTTTTCGAACACGTGTGAAAAATTTCGTTTGAGGGACTTAGTTTTGAATATACAGTACCTAGGAGAATATACCGAATTGAATACAGTGAAACTATACAAGTTTGTTACTCATGTTCATCTAATATAAGTGTGATTATACATATGAGGCGGTGAAAGGCAAAGTGGTGTAAGTTACATTTTCAACTTTTTTTATTTGAGGGCAAAAATGTAACCTCCAATTTCAATTTATAGTGGAATCGCAAATAATTATTATTTGTAATATTACAATAATCATTATGAATTATAATTTGTTCAATTTATAGTGGAATTTTGTGTATTTTTTGCAGTAAAACGCTTTGGTCTTACACCACTTTGCCTTTCACCGCCTCATATGTTAATATCCCACATAGGTTATTAAGATTTTTACTTAATATTTTTATCTGTATGGAATTCTCTGCAAAAGTAATATGAACTCAAAAATTAACCGAGGTAGCACGGCCAGCAAGTTAAGCTTGAGCCGTTGCGACTGTCCACCGTGAAGATTCTCGGTGAGCCAGAAATACTCTTAGTGAGTAGGCTAAGAGTTTCATCATAAAGTTTCATAAAGCTCCTTCTGTGTGCAAATTATTTGCTTCCTTTTACGTGGATGTTTGTGTGTCAAGTGCAATAGACGTCTTTCGTCCGAATGGTGGCTCTTCATTGAGTGAGATAACGACGAAGACCGCGCGTCATTATCATTGTTATTACAAACTGTATATACTCTTAGCTAGTAGGCTAAGAGTTTCATCATAAAGCTTCATAAAGCTCCTGCGGTGTGCAAATTATTTGCTTCCTTTTACGTGGATGTTTGTGTGTCAAGTACAATAGACGTCTTTCGTCCGAATGGTGCTTCTTTATTGAGTGAGATAACGACGAAGACCGCGCGTCATTATGATTGTTATTACAAACTGTATGTACTCTAAAAGCGACATCATGCAAAATAAGAATGGAATTTAATATTTTATAAAAAAAATTCCGTGGGGTCAGGTACCTTTAAAAGACCAAGAGATTCGACAAACATATTCTATTTTCAATCACCAGTAGTTTCTAAAATAATTTATTAAGAAATATGCAAATTTTTCCGTGAGTTAAACACTCTTTCTTCTTTATAAATATTGCACTCAATTTTTTCTAGCTTGAAGATAAATTTTTTAATTTTTTAAAATTTTCACCATTGTTTTTTTTCATTGTTATGTGATTGCGCGCATGATATCACCAGAACAATTGGCTAGAATACCATGAAATTATACACACGTTCAATATAAACATGTATAATTAAAATGACGAACAATTATGTCATTCCTACCATAAAAATTTGAATTACAATAAAATTTATAAAAAAAATTTCTGAAATAAAAAAAAATTAAAATTTTTATTTTTCTCTTCGAAGAACTAAGAATTTTGATTTCAACGTTCATCATTTTAAAGATACGAGTATATTATGCAACTCAATTTTAAAATTAAAAAAATAGGTATATTCATTAATATACGGACGCAAGTCTGCGCGCAATGACATAAAATTGAAAAAAACAATGGTTCAAATTTTAAAAAAATTAAAAAATTTTCCCCAAGCTAGAAAAATTAAGTGCCATATTTATAAAGAAGAAAGTGTGTTTAACTCGCAGTAAAATTTGCATATTTCTTAATAAATTATTTTAGAAACTACTGGTGATTGAAAATAGAATATGTTTGTCGTGTCTCTTGGTCTTTAAAAGGTACCTGACCCCTTTAGAGACTTTAGACTAGAGAAACACATTGATTTTATAATGACATAACTTAAACTATCAAATTTAAAGGTTATATAGCTACTTTCCGAGCAGAAAAATAATTAGCTACTCAGAAATAACATTGCATAAAGTCAACAAATACGTATGACACAGTCCACTCTCATTTCTTCTTTACAACTGTCTCACTTGGAAATCAAACTCAGGCATTTCAGCAGAAGCGTGACGCTATAAAACCATGTCATGATCTTCCATTATTTCCTTCCTCTTAGAAAGACCGCGAAATCATTGGGTCAGAATCAATTTAATCATCACTGGGCATTGCTGTAAAGACGACACAATTTGACCACACAATATTCTTCCAACAAATTAAGTTGTTGTTGTTGTTGTTGTTTCTTAGGCCCCCTGGCTGAAAGTTCCAATCCAGGTCCTGGGCTGAAGTTGCAGCTCCGGTTTAAATAGCACCACAAGGATGTTTTCTTGCATATTTATTTATTTCTATGTATTTTTCCATTAGTGGTATCTATTATTCCTCGTAAAATAAATAAACAATAGAATGGGACATAACTGAAGGAAGGAAGTATAGCTTTCGTAAGTATTGATTCTGATGGTTATTTTCTTATTTAATCATTTCTATGCCTACCGATAGATGGCGCTACATACAAATTTGCTGTTCGGCAGCGAAATTATATTATTAAGTTTGGTCGACCGTGAAATGAAAATAGAAACAAATATAAAAATGAAAACGAGATGTGCTTTATTCACTAATGCGTGATTTAAGCACATCTCGCATTACCGTTTTACCTAGATGCCACCTCAATTTTGACAGAGCACCCCCAGGGACGACAGCTGGGGAATCGTACCTTCTCCAACCCTCACTGACTTCATAAAGGGATATGCCGGTTTACAGATTTAACGTGCCCATATACGGCCTAGACACGGAGGAATTTTATGGCGCGCGCTGGGATTCGATCCGAACACTCTCAGCACCGAAAGCCAGCACGTTACTACAAGGCCACTTCGAGCCCACAAATAAAGTAGTCCTACTAAAGAACACTGACAAAACCATTGATTTTTCAGGTCAGATACGCTGTCCATTACGCTAAAAAAACATATCATGTTAGCTCTTAAAAAGCTCTCAATTATTTTTGAAGAGACGTAAGTAAAAACAAGAATTGTGTTAAAATGATTATATTATCATTAACGATAGCTCTTAGCTTTAATGTAATTTTCAGGAGGAACGAAAAACTCTCAACATTCCCTCAGGGAAGTCAGAGGAAACGAGGATTAGGAAAAAATATCTTAATAAATAAATAAATAAATGAATAAAAATGTTCATTTTGCGCAACATTAGAACTGCTTCTCGCAGTTTTTCGGTCCTCATTTTCCTGTAGCTCGACTGCCTTTTATCATTAAGACTAAATGATTTTTTTGCAGAGCGCTTAAAGCAGAGAGCGAAATTAACTTATGCATCTGATTAATCAAATCTGGAACTTTTGCTGTGATAGTTGATTGAAAATATTTGGAAAGGATGAAGGCCATAAAAGAAATATGTTACTGATGAACCGTGATGACGAATTTACGACAGAACGTGGACTCAAGATAAAAAAATTTCACGGCAGAGAGCCAGTCTTATAAACTTGTTAAATTCAACTTTAAATTAGATAACTGAATTTTCTTGGAAGATCAACTAGCGGACACTTCATTGAGAGAAATGAAGGGGAATTAAACCAATATGATACCATTTGAACAGTGCTATTGTGTAACACTGGTTCCGAAATTGTAATTTTAAGAACTTAGGTGTTCTGCCAATATAAATTAAGAGTTATGAGGAGATGAAATCTTGCATCAGATTCTTATATATGCAAGCTTATTGAAAAAATCTATTTAGCTGCAGAAGTGCCCTTTAAATTAAAAACAAAGAGATCTTATTAAGGACAGGATAAAAGTTTAGAACTATTACTTGATAGCTCCTTTGCGTAATTTTATACGGCATAGTGTCGATGATTTCAGTAATCAGAGAAAAATATTAGCACAGGATTATCAATGGAGCCTGGCACCGTTTAATACTTTCTTATAAAATACTAGCTGAATACCCGTGATTCGCTACGGAGTACATTTTAAGATAATTACAATGAAAAAATAGTGAAATTGCTTTTTAGAGGATTTCCTTATAAACAATATTGTATTGTTTCTTCATTGGGCAGAACTAATATTACCAGGCTCGTCCTCGAACTTACACGTAAGCAAGCTACGTAAAACTGACCGTAGGAGAAATAATTCTCTCTTAAATCTACGCCAGCGTATTTTAAAGTATGGCCTTGAGACTTATTTATCGTCATGGCGAAGCATATTTTGAGGGGAAATTGCAATTTTATTAATAGGTTTAATTTAATATCCATAAAACATAATAATTTGAATTAAATTCTTAAAAAGCTTTCATCTCAAGTAGAAGTCCAGTCGTTAAATTTTATATTTACTGTATTTTAATATTTTTTGTCAATTTATTTCGTTGTTATGCACGTATCACAAAAAGAAAAGAAATCTCGTGATCAGCATTTAATAAATTAAATTCTAAAAATTAATCTTTAAAAATTCACCAAAAATCAGAAAATGGAGGTGAAGATTCGAAAATGATTTCATTTTAAAGGAATTTTTATGATCTTTCTTGTGATATAAATTTTATAATCCTCAGATTATTATTTTAAGTGCGAACTTAAAAGAATGTTACATAAACAGCTTAAAAATTTAATTTTAAAAAATCTAAACAGAATTTTTCAAAAATCTTTCTTAGTGCACCCCTACACTATAAAAAGAATCACCATACAAAATTTCAGTCCTTTAGGTCCAGCGGTTTGGTCTGTGCGTTATCTGTCAGTCAGTCAGTTAGTCAATCACGGAACTGTTTTTTATATATATAGACTAGCTGAAAACCCGCGCTTCGCTACGGAGTACATGGAAATTAAATACAACGGTCAATGTGTGCAGTTAATTAAAAAAAATATATATATATTTATAATAGATACGACGATCAATGTATACAATTGATGTAAAAAAAACATGTTTATAAAAAAATCGTAAGGGATATTTTTATAGACAAAATAAAGTCCAATCGTCTGCCACATTAGCAAGAAAAAAATATTTTTTTGTCTATTTTTTTTTTGCACGTGACGATAAATTTATTTAAAGTACCAGAAAAAGAAATCACGTGATCAGCATTTAATAAATTAAATTCTAAAAATTAATCTTTAAAAATTCACCAAAAATCAGGAAATGGAGGTAAAAATTCGAAAAAAATTTCATTTTGAAGGAATTTTTATGATCTTTGAAGGAATTTTTATGATCTTTCTTTTTTTTTTTTTTAAAATTTAATTTTAAAAAATCTAAGAAGAATTTTTGAAAAATCTTTCTTAGTGCACCCTTACACTATTAAAAGAATCGCCATGCAAAATTTCAGCCCTTTAGGTCCAGCGGTTTGGTCTGTGCGTTGTATGTCAGTCAGTCAGTCAGTCAGTGAATGAATGAGTCAGTTACGGAACTGTTTTATATATATAGATTACTGCATATAGACAGTGAGAGTTCTGAAACAAATAATCGTGGAAATTCACAGAATATGATCATATGGTCTGATATTTAAGGAATCATACACTTTTGTTGTTGTTGTCTAATGAGGAGGCACTTTGTCGTGAGATATTCGCCCTATGTTATTCACGACGATTTACTGGCTACTTTATTATGGGAGCCCCATGTAGGTCAGCCAGCATTGCTCACTATGAGGGGGACGACACGAAACGAGCAAGTTTCATTCGGGATTTGGACCCAAGCCCACTAAAGGGGGAACTAAGAACACTAACCACTACACTATGGGGGGCGCCACGTATCAAATACTGACTTTTTGAATATTTTTTTAAAACAACAGTTTACCGCAAACTTAAGGAAAAAATAATTACTACACAAATATTTTTCTAATAACAAAATTTTTAAAAATCAGTATAGTAATTTAAAATTTATTCATGAAGCCAAAATTCTAGCTCACATGCACTCTTTCAGTTTAAAAGCAAATGTTTGTTCACCGTGGTGATTAAAAAATATTTTCAGGTAGTCTCTTCTAACGAAACTTCCGCGGGTTATTAACGTAGGATTACTTATTGTTGCTTACCTCTTTTGTATGTATATATGTATGTATGTGTTATGTATATATGTATCTATATATATGTATGTATGTATATATACATATATGTATGTCAAAATTTTGACGCATTTTAGTACTTTTCTGTTTAATTTCTAATGTTTGCCCAAGCGATACATACTGGGTTTGGCGCACTGCCAAAATTATAACTCGCGTTGACGGACGGACGGTTTTAGCGTCTGAAATTTTGCTTTCCGAAGGACCGTTATGGAGGAATGCAATCCTACGTGAAAGCCGCAAATTAAGTAACAATGTAATCATCTTTGAAACATGGCAGCAATTTGACATCAAAGTGTGACTGTGACGTTCCCGATGACGTCACAAAATAATTTTCCCCGTTTCCCCGTTGTAGCATTGTAGAAATATCAGTGTTAGGTCTTTCTTTGAGAAATATAACTAAAAATAAATAATCCAACAGAGCAAGATAATTATAAGAAGAATGCAGACAAAAAACAAACAGAAATCAATCACTCAGGGCTCCACGCACCAGAGGCAAGATTCTGTAGTAGTACCGGAACTGAACCAGAAATCCAGGTAACCGACTGGTCTCGTCATCAGGGAGCATAACCAAATCAGTTACCTCAAGGGGAATTTTCTGAATAGGATGCAGGTATAACCAAAAGACATCCCAAGGCCCCGAGTTCCCCAATTAAACAGTTAGTCAATAGAAAATGAAAAGACATAGACAACTTACAGTAAGGGCTCAACGCACCATACATGTAAGTACACAAACAATCCTAATGAAAAGCCAAAGATGCATACATACCCTAATTCCGTAGGTGACGGTTATGAGGAAACAGCTTTCTTTGAGACTTACACTGTGACACTGTAACATAGCGTCATTTGACGACGCTATTTTATTGTAAGCATAAATGGTGTTATTTTAAGATGTGAACGACACATATTGAAAAACCTTTGCAATGTTTCCGATGTTACAAAAATACTACACATTTGAATCGCAGAGTCACTAAGTTTTAGTTGCTTAGCAGGCTCTTTTGAAACAGATGCCTTAAGGCTGCTGTATACTAACCCTACGGGATTCGCTCACCTCAGTTTTAACCTATGGAAAAAATATTGTACAAGGACTGAGGATTTGGATTGAAAGATTTTTTTAAAAAAAATCGTGTTGTTGTTGTAGCTTATGCCTCTTGATCGACAGTATACCAGATCAAGTCCATGTAGGCTATTGGGCAGAATGGTGCTGCTCCGGTTTTGAATAGCACCCCAAGGGTCGGTGTCCGACTTGGCTAAAGAACCGGTCCCGTAATTTTGAACCGAGTCAAGTGACGAGACCGGTACACTCAACCCCGCACCTCCAGAGGTAAATTTTGAGAACTTCGAGGACATTGCAGCCACGACAGATTTTTCGTGAACCAGCCGACATTAGTGTACACGGCGGTGGATTTGTCAGCGACTGGCATCGAACCAGAGGAGTTCATATCACTGGCTCTCTGCCTTTGCCAACTAGGCCACTGCGCCTTTTTAAAAAAATCTACTCCGCAATAGAGAAAGAAATTTTACACCTTGGGCCATTTGTCGTTTTTTGAAAAAAATGAAAATATTTAAAAATTTAAATTACTCGAGGAAAAAATCTGGTTTAATGTGTTTCAAACGCTCATGAAGACAAATTTTTTCCATATGTTAACACTGAGGTGAGCGAATCGAATAGGGTTAATACAGAGTAGCTTCAATCGATTTTCCTCTTGCAGCATAAGCGTTTGTAGACTATTAATATATAAAACAAATATGTAACAGTTTTATAATTTTTTTTCCCAAAATATGTTTGTTACTCTTTCAAATGACTTATAAATTGAAATTTTTTGAAATATTGTTATTAATACTGCAATTATTAATACTGCAATTCATTTATTACTAACAATAAAACTAATTGATAAAAACAGAGGTCTTCGAAATTTTTCATCTAAAGAGTATTTCTCAGACAATAAAAGTTTCGGAATTTTTGGAAAAATTACATGTAAAAGAGAAGAGTTTTTTAATTAATAGTCTTGCGTTTTGTTATTAATGTAAAGATTCCCTACGCGTCCTTCATTAGAAATGCATTTAAGCATCAGTATTAACACCCGCCATTAAAGTTACCCATGATCATATTGTCTAACAAAATATCAAAAAAGCAGCCCTTTTCTTGATCTATTGTATTCCCTTGCTTTAATTGCTGATGGGAATGCTTTTTAAAACGTCGACAGTGAGGTTAAATTCATGACTCATGACAATAGAACTTTTCTAAAATTATTCTCTGATATGTATTTTGAATGAAGCAGATTAAGGTTTTTCTCTATATGCCATTCATGAAAATTACGAATAAAAAATGGAAAAATTAAACGGGTCAGAATTTGGAGAAAGCATAATTTCCCAGTAAGATTTAAAATCTTAACAACACTTTTTTCCCTTATTAGGTAAGTTAATCTATCGCAAAAACTAAGAAATCCATTTATCTCTCTCTACATTTTAAATGGTCGCAAAAGCTCTTTTGTTGTCCCGTGAAATGAACAAATCGGTGCGAATGTATTCATCATTTTTCAATTACCGAAAAAAATATCTACCTTCCGACTTTTTTTTTCATGCAACGGTTAGAAATTACCAAAAATGAGAGAAAAGAACATTAAAGGACCTTTTTTGTATAGATTTTGCGCGAAAAATAGGTGTAAATAATGGTCCTTTAGACTTAAAATCATTATTTAAGATAATTTTAATCATGCACAGAATGAAACTACGTTAACTTTCCATCCCAAACTTACGAAAACCGCACCTTTCAACTACACACATTCATATATTTTTCGTAATTAATGGCTCTTTTGATTTAATATCATTATTTAAACTCCCTCTATTCATGCACTGAAAGGAAACTGTAAAACTTTTTTTTTTCAAACTTGTAAAGACCTTTGAACAGCAAGTATTCATCATGTACCCTTTTCTGTGTTTAAAAAAGGACCAAGAGCGGAGCGGAGACCGTTCTCTCTATCATCGGCATTCTAGGCTTACGGAATTACCTTACGATGCCGTTGAATATCCTTTCAAAAGTTGCTTGAAGTTTGAGATTAAACATTTTGAGATTAATATTGATAAAGAACAAGCAGTAAACTCCCGGCGTCCCGTTTCTTATACCTAGAAAAGTGATGCTCAAACTTTTATCGACCGCGACCCACTTTCTTTAAGGGGACAAGGGACTTTCAACCTTTGTTTTTCAAATATCTGATATTTTACTCTATATACCACATAAGTATTATTAATATTATTTTCAACTACATTGAAGTAAATTAGAATTCACAAATAAAAATTTTATAGAAGGATAAGACATATTTTTCAAAAAGTTCTTCAAAAATGCTGGAAATTTTCAAAATTCTCCATGCGCATCCCTTTTTTTCTAATTTCTTCCAAATTTTTCAGGAATGTTAATTGAGGTGTTTGTCACAAAACTATGCATAGTTCTTTGAAACCACAAATATTTTTCAAATTTATAGACCATGAAATAAATAAAAATTTTAAAAAATAACAGGCTGAATTAAAAAAAAAAATTATCTAAGACTTCAGATTCATACAAAAAATTCCATGCACAATTATGTTTATATATATATAGTAAATTTATATTTAAGATTTTAAAGCTTTTAAATGATATGAAATGCGCAAGGAGCATTTTGAAAAATATTAGCATTTCTGAAAAAATATTTGAAAAACAGGCATTATTCTGCCAAAAAATCCTTATTTTGAATTGTAGAGATCTTCAATGTAGTAAAAAAGAATGTGAATTACTCTCGATCTGTATATGGAGTTAAAAATTGCAAATTAAAAAATTTGAGGTTCAAAGTCCCTTGCCCCCTTAAAAATAAAATCACTCGACCCCAAAGGAAAAATTTCTGGTAGTTGCTAAAAAAATTTTATAAATAAAGATTATGTTTCAGAAAAATTGGAAACAGAAATTTGGAAGTTTTGATAAACTTTTTTAAAAATCAATTAACCGTACATTTTGGGTATGCCATTTACATAGAATGGAACTTTAATACACCTATACCTCGCTATACGGCCGCTCTTTATACAGCATTTCGCCATAACGACCTTCGCCATAACCATGGCACTTTTTCGCTTTACGGCCCACAATGTTTCGTTATACGGCCACAACATCGGAAAGTGATGATGGCAGCATATTATAGATTAGTGATTCTTCATGTTAATGTTCGTCATGACGTTAAAACAGTTTTTAAACATTTTATTTTATGTTTCTCATTATATGTATGCATATGTGCATATGATTTCTTTTGTTTTTTTGTTTATATGTTTATTTTTTGATTTCTGTTTATTATTACGTTGTTTTGAATTTTTATTTTTACGTAACATTTTTATAGGAAATAAAAAAGAATAAAATACTTTATAAACTAAAGACTATATTAGTTATAAAAAATTGGAACAGATCCAATTAAATTTGTATGGGTTTGTATCAAAATAAATTATTCGTTTTACCGCTTTTCTCTTTACGGCCAACTTTTCCGGAACGTATCTACGCCGTAAAGCGAGGTATGGGTGTAGTGTCAACTAGGTACGTACAAAGACAGAGAGGTACCCTGTACCTAGCTAGTAGAGAGGTAAAAGTTTCCCCCCTGTACCTAGACTAATACCTAGACTAGTAGACAGACAATCTGTACTAGAGAGGTACAGGGTACCTCTCTAGGTATACAGAAAGATACAGGAGTGAAACTTTTATAGCCCTTCAAAGTAATAACCAGCATTATTTAGTACCCGTTTTTAAGGCTGCTATGTACTAAGAAAAAAATCGTATTTCCCTTTTCCTCTTCATGCAGACTCTTGTGGTGGGAGGAGTCCAGTTGACAGTTCGAGAATTCCACCCCCCTTAGGATTGACATTTTGAGGGATTGTAATGGCTCTCTCTCTATAGGGGGGTTGAGCACTGCCCCAAATTTCTTATTTAAAATATATTTTTGTCAACTATTTACAGGTACATGAATGCTGATAATCAAATAAAATTGGTATTGTCAGATAGCCTGAACTTTTCTGCAAAGCGCTACAGGATTCATTTTATAAATTTCGTACACCGAAGGAATTAATGAGCGTTTAAAAAACACTATACCAGATTTTTCCCCGAATAATTTAAATTTTAAAATATTAATTGCATTTTCTAAAAAAAAAACGAAAAATGTACACAAATGAAAAATTTCTTTCTCTATGACGGTGTACAATTTTTTTAAAAAAAATCTTTGAATCCAAGTCGGCAATCCGTGGACAAATTTTCTCCATAGGTTAACATTGAAGTGAGCGAATCTAATAAGGTTTGTACACAGCAGCCTTAACGTTCTGGAAGCTGCAGGATGCCCTTGCAGCACCTGATCTGTTGATTCTGTGAATGGAGCGACGGCAAGCAGAATATCTGGTGGAATCCATGGAGTGGTTCCTTCATCTTGGGGATGAGATCAAAGTCACAGGGACTTAGGTCCGAGGAATATGGAGGATGGTAGAGCACTTCCCAGCCCCAGCTCACAAACACATCAACTACAGTGTGCGCACAAGCATTTTCCTTCCAGTAGTACGATGCAACAAATTATTTCGTACCATAGACCGGTAATTGAGACATGGCTGTGTTCATCCTGTCTCTGTGCAGGCATGTGATGTTTGTGGGGAGATCGCATTCGTTTTGAAGCAAGCCAGGTATGGGACGTACGTGTGGTGTAAGTTGCTCTCCTGGGTTCTGCTTCGTGGGGGCTCTACAACAGTGTTGACACTATTAAAGTTTCACCCCTCGTATTTTGCGTAGTAACAGTTATAAAATATCTTGCTTAGCTACTATATTTGTTTTGGGGAAATTTCATGTCACTAAAACATAATATTTAAATACTAATATGTATTTTTTATTAAATAATTCAGTATGATATAAATTAACTTCAAACTATCCGTGACTCCTCCAGCTTTTTCACGACCCCCCCCCCTCTGGGTCGCGACCCACAGTTTACGTATCACTTACCTAGAAGATCAGCATCATGGTGATTTAAAAACCAAATTGCTAAATATATACCCCCCACAATAAATTGATCTTTATATATATATGAAACGATAAACCTTTCCCTTCATTAACTTTGTCTTACCACAAGAGAACATAATCACTCAATTTGATTTTGATCTAGATATACCAAATTTAGCTATTAGTTTTCCCCCTAAAAGCCACGTACGGACAACATTTATATATGATCGAATGTCGTGGAACATTCGAAAACCATCACCCCATATGACGCGTTAGAGTCGGGTGTCAAATTTTAACCAATTGAAAGTCCAGCGCGCCCGTACTCAGGGCGTGAACCTAGGGTTTTGGAGGTCTTCTGTGTTCGGCGCTAGTCCGACAAGCATGTAGTTTTGCGCTGCGGGATTTTCCCGCATGTCTGACGATTTCTGGACAATGTGTTGAGATGTGTAGATATGCGGTATTGTAATTTTGAGTAAAATATGTCCAGCAACATTTCCAAGAATAAAAAAACTGTACTATGACCAAACCGCCTCTTCTTTTGTGGTGTCAGATTTTATTTGACTCTACATTGTGATTGCCTCCACTCGTCGACCACTTCTACTGTGTAATGCTCCGACGACTACAAATTCTATGACTTCATAATGTGAATTGAGGTCTCCTACCTGATACCTGGATTGTTGGAATTCACCAGCCTGTTGAGCATCACCCCGTCAAGGTTATTGCACACACACACACACACACACACACACACACACGCACGCACGCACGCACGCACGCACACACACACACACACACACACACATACACAAGAACTACTATTAATATATCTAACATCGTTTATTTCCAAATCTTAAGCTACCCTATTCACTATGGTAATTTAAATCCAAGAATCATCAAGCTCCCGCGCGACGCGTGACCGTCTTAATTAAGAATTTCCCACCGTCTGAGGAAAACGCTATTGTCTTTTACCATCTAAAGCCATCGCGCATGTGTGTGACGTTTGCACCGAAGATGAGACCGAGGCGGTCCTAGTTTTGTTACTATTTATAGATTCTCTTCTTGGTTCTTCAATTTACGTGAATCAAGTTCACCCCGTAAAATACTTTCTCTGCGATGCCCCTATCCCGATATCTCGTAATTTCACCGTTTTAAATTGTTAATTCCTTCTTTCTTTCTACACAAAAGCCCCCCCCCCATATTTTAGCCTTACGTTTTGGCCTTACACACATATATATATATATAAATATATATATATATATATATATATTATATATATTTTATATATATATATATATATATATATTATATATATTTTATATATATATATATATATATATATATATATATATATATATATATATATATATATATATATATATATATATATATATATATATATATTATAGGAAGTTAACGAAAAAGAATGGCACAGGGCTTTTTTTTTTAATTTCAGCAGCGGGTGGGTCAAAATCGAAGAGTTCCAAGAGAAGTTCGTTTACTATCATTCTTACAATCAAGGTAAGAATCAGAAAACTGATTTCTATATCTGCGCATATTTCATTTTGGAACTGGATGATTCACAAAGATACTTTGATGCGAACAAACGTGAGCAGCAGGATGCACGTATTTGCACAATTTTGCATTTTTCAGTCTGTAACTTCAAAATTATGTTTACAAAAAGAACCTTCCTGATAATAAGTGTAAGTGATCAGGGCCGCAGTTTGGGTATCCCTGTACTAATATAATAACTATTGAAAATTTTGTCCGGATCTTTGAAAGGAAACAAACAGCTAGACAGAATGTCAATCCCACAAAAATAAATAACTAAATTTTCCGAAATTTTTTTTCTAGCAGTGAATATATCATAGAGCTAAGAAAGTTAAATTATGTATAATATTTACCGATTTTTAAAAAATATATATATTCAGGATTGACAGTTACGACTGTTAGGATTAAATGATTAACTTAAATAGCCTAAAATGTATTGTACTTCGATTCGAGTTAAAACAGTATAAATTCGCATAAAAACTTAAAATTAAAAAAAAAATTAATTAAAAAATACGAACTAGAGGTGTTATTTAAAAAGATCAAAGCTTTTATTTTCTATTCGAAAAATAATTACTATTTCTTGGAAAATTACAGCCCTTAATGAATATTTTGCTTTTAATTCTTAAAAGAGATAGATTGCCTTTTGTTTCTATTAAATAATAATTGAATTTAATTTCCTAGAATAAGAACGCTTGTGACCTTTAATTATTGAGTTTAACAAATAACAGTCGTCGAAATTAACCATTTCGAAAAAAAAATAAGCAGGTGTACTAATGCAATACTTAACAGCATACTTAATAATACACGAGAAGCGTATGTAAGGATAAATGAAATATTTTATATCCCCAAGGTCTGTTGGCGAGAGGAAATGAGAATTTCTGAAAAGGAAAGATAAAAAAAAAATCTATTCCTGCAGCAAACTGTCAAGTGAAAATTAATTCTAGCCGTTTTGCAAGCTGAAATTGTCTGGGCTCATTAGGTCGGTTGAATATGTTATCATTAGGGCTAATTGAATTGTTGCATAACGTTAAAATAAGGCTGCAGATTAAATTACGCGTTTGAATTATGTTGGGTATGAAATTTGCCGAATTTTCAGAAGTGGGACTTCCACTAAAGACGATATTCCGCGAAGTTTGCGGTGTGAAATTATGATTGCGTAATAAAATTATAAAAGAAGGCATTACATGAAGGCAAGAGAAAAATTTCCTGCATCAATTTCCGAAAGCGTGGAGATAAGGGATAAATTGAGGAGTAAGGGATACGCTAGAATCAAATTAAGAATATGTAGATGAATTTAGAATTTTTCATTAACGGAATGTATTACGTGTGGAGCATTCGGCCGCATTTTCTTTTCCCTATTAATATGCAAAGATGAATATATGCCAGTACATATATTTTTATTAAGGGATGCAGGAGGGAAGAATATATTTAGTTTTACTTCTGATATTCTTTCAGAACGAACATTTAAAAAATAAATGGGAGGTAGCGATTGAGCTTATTGACAGAACGTTCGCTCTTGGAAACTGTCTGAGCCAAGAATTTTCCAAACCCCTAGGAGTCTGTGATAGGGATCGAAGGGGGTCGTAATTATGCGGTTGGTATCTCGGAAGTAATTGATATGCGAAAAGCAGGACAAAGTAATTAATAACCGTATGAAAACTATACATGTCAGAAATGTAAAGTTTTGATCATGAGAATAATGTTTTTCAAGATAGAGAACATTACGTTTTCCTAGCTTAGACAACCCTTGATAACCCTGGGTATTCATAAATATAACTGTTTTAACTTTTTTGACACATACAACATGACTAGATTTAAAATTCATACACAGAGAGAAAAAAATTAACTTCTACCGACGGAATGTCGATGTCTTAAATTTCTTTTCAGTTCAACTAGTGTCCCTGCCAAAGTAGAGCTCAACTGTACCGACTGCTTGCCACGAATGAGAATAGAGCCTATGATCCCAGAACTTCAAATCCAGAGCTCTAATCACTTCACAAATCCGTCAAATTAAAGACTGTCATCTGATGCACATCATCTTAATGCAATTTATCTCCTAAAGGTCCACCAATCTTCTTTATATAAGTGCCTCTGCAATAATCACTTGATAGCTGTGGGATTCGAACCCATGGCCTATTAACGTCAAAGCCATCCTTATAATATCTAGACCAGGGGTTCCCAACCTTCTTCCTACATCGCCCCCTTTTAAAAGAAGGATTTTCTTCATCGCCCCCCCCCCCTGCCGCAACTGCAGTCAAGTTTTATGAGTATTGTATAATGAATGTCCACCAGCCTCCTTAACTGTTTCATGAACAAAAAATTCTATGGCAAACTCGTGAAATCGGTTCACATAATATTTCTGGATAAAATGTATTTTCACCTCAAATTATCTGTTTAGGTATTTTGCAAAGTCTATTAGTCTATTTATGTATTTTATATCATCTAAAGAAATGATTCCGAACCTTTTGATACTTGAGTACCACCTGAGAACTTTGTAGGGTCGTGTCGAACAACTGGTTATGTTATAACATTTTGAGGAAGGTAAAATAAATTCTACACACATATAGATAACTTTACAAAATGCATTTAAGTATAAATAAAACAAAATGTAGAAAATAAATCCAAAAAAACTAGAAAAAGACGTTTATACGTAGTTGTTATTAACAAATAAAAATACAATTTCCCAACACTAAAATGTCTTTTTCAGGAGGATTAATGAGAAACTTGCTGTTGTTTATTCTAATTTCTTATTAGATGTTATATGTCAGGTTCAATAAAGCTTATCTTAAATAATACACTTACTCTGAAAACCCATGTTCACATAAATGCGTTGTTACAATGGGAGTTAAAATTTTAGAAACCTTCTGCGTACCACCTCCAATGCTCTTTACCACCAGTGGTACGCGTACCACCAACATGGAACCACTGATTTAAAGTTTTTGTCTCTGGACTTACAGGCATTGATAATTCCAAATTGTGTTTAAAAATCACTAGAATTTTTGAATTAACAACATTTAAAAAAAATTGATGGCCTTCGGAAGATCGACAGAAAATATTCCTTCTTGCTACATAAAAAGCTTAAATCCGCTTAGTTTTAAAATGCAACAAAATTTAAAGTAACTCTATAGATGGTATTTGAGAGCCTCTTTTTGTTGAAAGTTGTCGGTACATTATATCGATTGGCAACGTGATATTGGAAATAAACAATGTTTCAAAAAAAAAAATTTTTTTCTTTATTGAAATGGATGGATCTTTCAAAGAGCGATTACGTACGTCAATGTTTCAAAGTTCAATTTCTAAAAAAAGGAACAAAATCTTTTAACATATAAAGCACAAGCATCTAGAACCAGTATACAAAGATTGCAAGAGAGTAACGTTCCGGAATGATGTTTTGGATTTTCCGGTGCCAGATTTTAGAAGTTCTTTTTTCAGAAAATGTAAACTTGGGGACCTTTTAAGCTTAAAAAATACCATGAGAAGGTGAAAATCGCTTAATCATTTGCTACATCTGCATTTCTGACAAGTTATAACTTCGTCCCAAGATTTTTTCTCTTTGAAAGTTTGTTATCTGTTTTCTTTTGGGGCAAAGGAGGGCGAGGAAATTCTAGAAAAAATAAGGTGACAGTTCTAGTTAAAGAAAAAACATCGAAGTCTTTTTTTTAAATTGTTATTCCAAAGAAAATAGATCAATACTAACTACAGAAACAAGAATTTTAATAATCAGTTTCTATTTTCGACAAAAGAAGTAGAAACTATGTATGCTTAATGTCTGTTAATTTTGTATTTATCTCCACTTTTGGTGGAGGTATACGCAACCGAAGTATTTACAGTTTTAGTAACGGTCCAATTACAGCTGAATACCCCAAACAAGAAGGTTAATAATTACAAGATAAAAATAACTTTTTATATACCATGTTTTTAATTTTTCTGTTGAATCATATAAACTTGACAATTCTATGTATTAATAAATGCTTTTTAAAAAATTTTTTGATGAATTATCCCATCAACTTGAAAGAAAATGAAGATAATTGGAAGTTAACTTGCGTTTAACTTTTCTTTCCCATCCCGGCCGACAGATGGCTGCACCAGTCTACAAAACAAAATTAACTGAAAATAATAAAAACATGGTAAAAATCTGCTTTAAGATGGCTAAAAGTATTTAAAAAATGCATTGTCATCGTGTTATGAGCTATTCTAAAAGTTTCAAATGTCTAACTAGTCGGGAAGTTAGTTAAAAATATATTGCAAGATTTGTACTGGACAAACACACAAACAAGAAGGCAAGTTAATAAAAACATGGTAAAAAATTACTGTTGTCTCAATACTTAAATTACAAACATTGTAAACTAACTGGTTTCCAATGGTAGATAAAAATGAAATAATGAATCATAAAAAATGAAAGATTATTACTACTTCAAAAGAGAAAAATCGGTTATTTAAACCTTAAATGACATTTTAAAGTACCCGATTTTACGGTTTTCACTGGTCCAAAAGGTAGTGCGAAACAAGAAAGCGTACAATCAAGGCAGAAGGAAAAAAATTGTGCAAGCAATAAAATAAAATTTAGAGGTTGTAAAGCGAAATTTCAAGAAGTTAAAACCAATATTAAAAATATAGAAAAAATTCTATTGAAAAATAATACGAATGAGCATTTAGTAATTAAAACTTTTTTGAAAAATATCCGTTACTTCTGCTCGCTAATTTTTTTATTATCACTATGTAGCTATTGTTATCACTTTGACAGATTTGCGTTTCCGCCTGTTTCAAGTTCGCCAACGTATCCAACGGAACAAGTAATAGCACAATGCCGGCTATAGACGTTTAACAAAGAAAGAAAAAAAAATTAATCAATAGCACCCATTATTAAGGATATCGAACCGCGTTTTAACAGGGAACATGTTTTTGCGGAGGTTTTTCCATCAAAATCGTTACGTGATGAATATACGTCATGAAAAGAATTGCAGTCTGCCATTGTTTCAGCTGGGGGAGTTGCGTTGTATGAAATGCAGGACTGTCTGTTGTTTTCCACTCACATCATCCTCTTAAAGTACATACGAGCCCGCTTAAGGGGAGTGGTCACTTTTACGATCTTTAAAAGTATCATTTTTAGACCTATGCTGGATTGTATGTACTACTCATGATTTTTGCTTGATTTACATGAAATTTTTTGAGTGACTGCCTATAATACTGTTTATTATATATGCAATATTTCAAGGTAATTAATAAAAAAAATGATTTTTTATTCATAAAAAGTGAATATTTCTTTTAAATCGAGCATTTTTTAGTCAACTACTGTGCGTATTCTATCAAAATAAATTTTTTAAGGTACATTAATAATTGCTTACTATATGTGATTACAACACTTTAGACAACAAAATCCACCAAAACTTTTTAACCTTAATATATTTGAATTTTTTTAAAGAATTTTTTTATAAGCTTTTACTCAGTCATTTTTGAAATTTCTAATTAAAAATAGCCCGTACTAAAATTTTTTAATATATTTTAGAATAATGTTGCTGGATATTGTTGCCTGAAATATTGTAATCACATATAGTAAAAAATTATTAATGTACCTTAATAATTTATTTTGACAGAATGCGCAAAGTAGTTGACTGCAAAATCCTCGATTTAAAAAAAAAATTATTCACTTTTTACGCATAAAAAGTCATTTATATCAATTACCTTGAAAAAATGCATCTATAATAAACAGTATTAGAGGCAGTTACTCAAAAATTTTCATGTAAATCAAACAAAAATCATGAGTAGTACATACAATCGAACATAGGTCTAAAAATGATACTTTTAAAGGTACGTAAAAGTGACCACTCCCCTTAATGGAATACCCAAATTTGCCACGAAAATTTATTCTAATAAGTGAGATATTCCATTACCCGGGATCACATTGTCACGCCCACAATGTTTCAAGTTACAGTTAAACCAAGTAAGCATTAAAAATTACCTAAACCATAGACATATTTAAAATATTATAATTAACAAACAATCTATTAATTAAAAGTAAGAAACACTCTAAACACATTAAAATTTAGAAATTTGATGAAAATGGGCTAATTTCATTGTAGAATATACATGTTTCCTATAATTTTTGGAAAATAATTACAATGTTACTTACTTATTTGTTGCTAATGAAGTTGGATATTTTAGACTGTTTACTGTTGTGTGAATGCAGCAAATGTGTTATTTGATTTTCTAGTTTATAAAAAAATGAAAGTCTGCATTGGGCTTCGTTTCTAGGAAACGTCTTATAACATCACAAGCGTTATTAACTTCAACATGTGAAGGAACCTTTTTAACTGTACATTCTTCATCAAATTCATCTTCATCGACTTCGCTTTGATCAAGTTGAGGGTCTGAAGTTTCACAACATTCTTCCAAGTCCTTGTCGAAGTTTACAAAATTGGAAAAATTTTCTTCTGTCATTCTTTCTGGTAGTAAATCATTTGCGTTTGTTATTGATTCATCATTTAATGCATCATTTGTTACGTCTGTTGAAAATTTATATTTTACGAAACAATTTTTTATTGCTTTAGAGGAAATATTATTACATGATTTGTTCATCATATGAACAGCTGTAAGAAATAAAATGTTTCTATTAATTTTACTAGTTGAAGTATTGATAGAAAATCCACTAGTATAATTTATGCAGGCTATGATCTTTTTAACAACTTTTTTCTATAATTCCTCTTAAAAAGTGATATAATTCTCCGGTCCATTGGCTGTAAAATAGCTGTAGTATTCGGAGGTAAAAAATGAAGTGCTACATTTTTCAGTCTTACATCGACTTTATTGGCTTGACAATTATCGAAAAAAAAGGATAGGTTTTCTTTTCATCTTATTCATCTCATTGTCAAATGACACTAACCAGTTTTGAAAAAAATTAGCAGTCATCCAAGCCTTTGAATTCGCTTCGTATTTAACTGGAGGAGATTTTACACCTCGAAAACATCGTGGATTTTGGATTTCCCGATTAAGAAAAAGAGGCATTTTATGACTACCGTCAGCATTACTACAGCATAAAACTGTCAGTCTGTCCTTCGGGATTTTTTCTCCAACAACTTTTTAGCCTTTTAAGCGCAGTCCCATATTCAGGCATTGCTCTATAACAGGGGTGGGCATTAAGTCAATCGCGATCGACCTGTGGACCGCCAAGACATTTCGGGGTGTCCACCTTTACTAAGACCTAAGACGCGCATCCTAAAAGAAACATATTTATGGAACACCAACGCGATTTGCTTTAAACGCGGTTTTAAAAGAGTAAGTTTTTTTCTTGTAGTTATGTAGGTAAGTACATATTCCGTATTTATTATTAAGTTATAGTAAATATTGTAGACCTTTTTTTTTAGCTTCACCACACCTACGTCACTGGGTGGACCGCAACAACTTGAAAAAATTAAAAGTAGCCCGTACCCTGGAAAAGTCTGCCCACCCCTGCTCTATAATAAAGCGTTGTTTGTCACAGTTATAGATACAAGAACTGTAGTCTTGTAATAAAGCAAATAATACTACATTTTTCCAAGAACTGGCGGCGACTTCATCAGAATCACTTGCTTCACCGCGAATGTTTTTGAAAGAAATTTTGTTTCTCTCTTTCCACCTGCACAACCAACCATTTGTAGCTTTAAAATTAGTGGTATTTTACTGTTGTGCTAAATCTTCAGCTTTTTGATATAATAATAATCCACTAACAGGAACATTAGAAGCTCGTTTTTTAGCAAACCACTAAAGAAGAGCATCTTCAACTTCAGATTCTTTTCTAGTACGTTTTCGTTTTTGATTAAGATTCTTGTTGCATTTCCAGTCGTTCAAGACTTTTTCTTTATTTTTTAGCAATTTCGAAACTTGAGCTTGGGATATCTCAAACGTTTTTGAGAGTTCTAATTGAGTACACTTATTTACTTTTGCAAACTCAATACCTTTTACTTTTTTCTTTTAAAGTAAGATCTTTTCGTCTCGAAGAAATTGTAGTAAAGCACAAGAGAAATGACTGATTTCACGAAAGCGAACTGTCAAACTAATCGCCGTAGAAAATGTACAGTTAAATGTTCAAGGCTAGAGAACCCTCCAGGTTAAAAGTTGCGTTTCTCCGAAAAGATTCATTACAGCTGGTAATCCCCGTCCACTTCAAGATAAGGATGTGTTGATGTTTCATATTTCCTTCACCCCCCCCCACACACACTCTCTCTAGCTCTCATCTGGGGGTGAAGCTTATTGTTCATTCTCTGAATAGGGAAATGTAGGCTGAGCAGCCGAGCAATACTCGGGGGGGGGGAAAGAGAAAACAAAAACACTGAATGGCCCTTTAAATCCAAGAAATTGCCATTTCCCGACATTTCAAACATTCTCCGAAATGACAAAAAATGCTTTGAAAGACATTCAGTTACTGCACATTCATTATTGTACTCAATAGAAAAAAATTCTGAAAAGAAGTGTGGGAAATAGAAAAAGATCGATATCGTCATGACTAAAATTTATTCCTTTAAGCAGGATAGCTTCAAAACATGATATTCCATTAACCGGGATATCCAACACAGAAACAAATTACTACGGTTTGGTACCTTGAAAATTTATTACATTAAACGGGATATTCTTTTAACCGATATTCCATTAAGCGGGTTCGACTGTAATGAAAAAAATAATTAATTAATGCTGGATAGATGTATGAACGTCGGCGAAGAATAGGGATATTTGTGCGGTCTAGAATATCATCAGTTGAATGAAAACATCATTGTTACATAATATGTTTCACCCAATAGTAATATGAGAGATATCGGTTGTGTCTATCCTACACCCAAGGCATCAGGAATGTTGGAGAAATTATGTGAAAAACATTATGGATGTATTCCTTTCGACATGATACATGCAGGCCGACTCTGGCAATGAGGAGTGACCTGCTTATTTTTCTTTTTTTTTAAATATATTTATATTATAAGCTTATTTATATTATAAAATATTCTAAGCTTATATTATCTTAATTTAAAAAAAAAATCAAGGGTATTATTGATTACTGGTAGGCGTTGTAAATGAGGCTCTTGTGACCGAAGACACTCCAAAATGTTTCTAATGATTTCAATCCATTTAGTGAAGCAACTGAAGAAGGTACTGGTTCTGAAATTTTCTCAGCGACTTTGTCAACGTCGTATATGAGAAATTCCCTCAATTCAGAAGTGGTTTTTACCTTGAGATGGCAAATTTTACTGAGTATTCGTTCAAATAAAACAAAATATCTTTTGATGCAGAGATACGTAGCAGAACAGGCTTATCTACACTATTTAGTCCTGATCTTTGTTAATTTATCACACAGCAAATTTATTTCAAATTTTCTCCTTTTTTCACATCACCCAATGGAAAATGATATGCACTATGTCATGTACAGTCAAAATTTTCCAGAGGTTCCAATTTGCTATTCCCAAAACTAGCTTTTTGACACTTTTGACTAGAAACAAGAAACATGCAGTTACACGACCATCCCAACACCCTTCTCAACACTTGTATAAAGATTAACTTTAAGGATAATTACAAGAACGGTAGAGAACTAACCAGTTTTAAATAGCTGTAGGAGTAAGAAACGAAGAAACTCATCCTAAGTGAATGAAATTCTTAGATATTTTTCTCGGCACCACAAAATTAATTGAAAAAAACACACGTTCGGTGCCGGTAAACGTATTGAGGGTGAAATAGATCATTGGTATATGATATTTATTAGTACAAATGAAGATTTACCCATGAATCGGAATACGTTTAATTAGAGAAATGTAATATTATTAGAGAAATGTAAAAAGATTTATAAGGGTGTGGGATAGAGCATTTTTTAGATAAGAAAAATCCATTGTTTGATGGACAATGTTGTCTTGAAGATGTACTTAAAACATAAGGTATAACGCTGTGATTTTCATTTTGTAACCCAACATTTTAAATCATTTTTTCAATTTGCCATGTTCTGCAAGAACAAATTCTTGAAATAGCCACTCCCTTTATTCTTTGCGAATAAGTGCTCGACAGATTCTAATACGGAAAGAAGAAGGAAGCAGTGTTCACACACGAGAAAGCAATGAATTAAAGGGTCTGTGGGCCAATGAACAAAGTAGGAGAAGTCAAGACTGATTTTTAAAGATAGCAACCTTCATAGCCCTCCCACTAAGCCAAGGAGGTAATAGAACCAAGGGATAGGAAGGCTTTGCTACGCGTAAGAAAGCATTATTAGAAGTTAGACCGTGGAATGAGAGGTTTCCTTTTAACGTCAGATATCTTTAGTGAAGGGAGCTCCGAGCAGGAGTATATGTTATGAGACATAGGTAGTTGAACTATTATTTTTTTATAATTAGTTTTCAGCTCAATTTGAGCAATACAAAGTTTATTTTATAACTGATTTACTACCAGTTAATATATTATTAATTAGATTAAAACAATACCGCGATTTTTTACAATACGTGAAGCAATACTCGATCACAAAAAAGAATGTTTAAAAAGCACCTTTATAAACTTTACACTTCAACAGAAATATGACGTTTTTAGTTTACTCTGAGAATTCCCGTCTAGATTGAACTACAGATTACTTCAAGAATGAACGTTTTTGTAACATGAAATAAATATATCCTTCAAGGACCATTTCTTTTATAACTATTTCATCGTTCGATTTCCCCTCCCTGAATTTTCATATCTCGCTTCTCTCCTCCCCCAAAAGGTGCAAATTCCCTTCCCCCTCCTAACCCCGAATACATACACAGATTCTTCTTACAATCCAGGGAGACCGCAGCAGATTGACGTCCGAGAATGATGATTTGGATTTTTCAAAATCCCGATATTTCACGGTCTGCGATCTTCCAAGATTTTGAAAATGAAAACTTCGAACTTTGCTGTACTGCATAAGCCCCTGGGAGGATGTACATCGTTTGCGGATCTCTCTTCCCCTATTTCCGAGTGAGCTGTGGGAAGGAGCACAAATTGTAACTAAATCCGTTTTATTTCCTTTTTGTGTGTGTTTTTGACGTCGTAACAGATTTTAAAAAAACTGTAAACATAATTTCAGCCCCAGAAAGAGATACACGTATCATGAGGTAACGCAAAAAATTTTTTTCACTCGTATCTCCTTTTTTACTGCCTTTCTCAAGGAGTTTTTTTTTTATATTTGCCAACTGTAAAATTGTTGTATATTTAAACGTAACCGATATAACTTAAGAACTGTCCGTAATTGGCAAGTTTCGGCCTATTCGAGTCGAACTTGAGGTAGGTCTGTTTTTTTTCTTTTTTGCAAGTCGCTACAAATTCCTGAAATCGATTCATTGTAATAAGTTTAAAAAGTGGAATGTTAGCTGACCATCCCTTATAATGTCTTAATTTGATTTAAACTTCGTTCCTGTTTTTCAAGTAAATGAAGTCTCTTTCATATCTAGTTTTGTGACAGGTACAATTGCACATTGTGAATTAATAAACAAAAATTTTGTGACAAAACAATAATAGCAATAATAATAATACATAAAAGGAACACTTAAGATGCTATAGATGCAAAACATTGAAAAGGTTGCTTTGTCTGTTCTTCAGCAGAAATATCAACACATGAACTGAAAAGCGCGGTTACAAAATTATCTCGAGACATACAAGAAAAATGAACACTTACACACACGCAAAAAATAAGTACGTTAAAGATCAGAAAAATCACGTGGGTGAAGCTGAAGTTTAACATTACAAATAGGGTGGGAGGCGCATGGCAGTTTATGAAACTATTTACGGGGAATCCGGACAAAATTACGGTTAAAAAGTTTAAAAAAAGGAATTCATTTATATGATTCTAATAGTTGCAGATTTACAAGAGATAGTGTCATTAAAGTAAAACTGCAAAGAATTTTAAAAATAAAAATAATATTTCGCATGATATTAAGACTATGACAGTTTATGGGAGGAAATATTGTTTGAATGATTGAATGGTTTTACAGTCTAACCTGTATGCATAACCGTAAAAGTAAACTGAGTTGGGTAGTGATAATTTTTTAAATGAAACACCAAATCTTTAAACTTAAAGTTACCAATAAGGGACAGAATATCTTATGAAAATAAATATTAATCAATTAAACATCATATGGATTTTTAATATATTTATTTCTGTTTCATTTTACCTATAACTATCAATACGAGTAAAGAGATTTATAAGTGTACTAGCTGAAAACCCGCACTTCGCTACGGAGTGCATTCAAATTAAATAAAACGGTCAGTGTATGCAATTAAGGCCAAAAGATATATATATATATATATATATATATATATATATATATGTATATATACACTCAAGAGCCAAAACATTATGACCACCCCTACATTTTGCAATGAATTCGCCTGGATGACGTGGAAGACACGTGATCAGGTGGAAGTGGTATTTAACTGCTGCTAGAGAGTCTGAAGAATCATTTTTGCACTTACTTCTGTGTGTGATGGGAAAGGCTGCGGATCTAAGCGACTTTGATAGAGGGCAGATTATAATGGCTCGAAGGCTCGGAACAAGTAT
Source organism: Dolomedes plantarius (assembly GCA_907164885.2). Classification (NCBI taxonomy): domain Eukaryota; kingdom Metazoa; phylum Arthropoda; class Arachnida; order Araneae; family Dolomedidae; genus Dolomedes; species Dolomedes plantarius. The sequence goes on along the minus strand of OU015495.1, from coordinate 156,147,431 downwards.
TTCCGAAACTGCACGACTCGTGGGTTGTTCGCGACCTACAATTGTTAGTACATATGCAAAGTGGATGAATGGCGGTGAAACCAGCAGTAGACGACATGGTGTTGGACGTCCACACGCTATCAAAGAAAAAGGTCGTCGGAGACTGTCTCGCATGGTGAAGCAAAACCAGAGCCAGACAGTGGCTCAGCTGACAGCCCAATACAATGCAGGGCCAAGTAGAATAGTATCGCAGCACACTGTTCAGCGGACACTGTTGGATATGGGGCTACGCAGGAAACGTCCCACTCGTGTGCCTTTGCTGACCAAGCGTCACCTTCAACTGCGCATGCGCTGGGCCCGGGAACATCGCGACTGGTCCATGGATCAGTGGGAGAGAGTTGCCTAGTCAGATGAATCACGGTTTGTCATTCATCACGCCGATAGCCGTGTCAGGATACGCCGTCTTCCAGGCGAACTGTTGCTCCCTCAATGTACAGTAGGTCATACACAGGCCGGTGGTGGCGATATTATGCTTTGGGGGACGTTCTCTTGGGCGTCTCTGGGACCCGTGGTTGTGGTAGAGCAGACCATGAATGCTACAGGGTATCTGAACATCATTGCGGACCAGTTGCACCCTTACATGGCCTCTGTTTTTCCATCTGGAAACGGAATGTTCCAACAGTACAACGCCCCGTGTCACAAGGCTAAAATTGTGTTGGAGTGGTTCCAGGAACATGATGCTGAATTCCAGTTAATGTCCTGGCCGCCTAACACACCAAATCTCAATCCGATAGAACACATTTGGGATGTCATGGGACGGCAGCTCAGAGTTCAAAGACCACCAATTAGCAATATCTCGGATTTGCGTGACCGTTGCTTAAACATCTGGTACAATCTGTCTCCGGCCATCTACGAAGGACTTGTGGCATCCATGCCAAGGCGGGTTGAAGATGTGTTGCGCGCCAAAGGTGGGCCAACTCGTTATTGACAGGTGGTCATAATGTTTTGGCTCTTGAGTGTATATATATATATATATATATATATATATATATATATATAATAAATACGACGAACATTGTATACAATTGATGCAAAATATATATATATATATATATACATATATATATATATATATATATATATATATATATATATATATATATATATATATATATATATATATATATATATATATATATATATACAGTGCGTCAAATAAGTTTTAAGACTCGTTTCAGAGTGCAAGTTGTAATGGTGCTGTGAGTGTAAATGTGCATGTGTCATAACGTCCATCATCTGCTGGTACACTGTCAACAAGTTGAGCTCATTTCGTTAAGTAGTTGAGAGAAGGCGAGCATTTATTGCAGAAGTGAATTTTTTTCATGTTGATTTTTTAAGATGGAGCAAAGAGCTGTAATTAAATTTAATGCAAAATCTGGTAAAAGTGCTTCGAAAACATACCAACTCATAAAACAAGTTTACGGTGACTGTTATTTAAGTAGATCAAATGGTTTTGTGTGGCAAAAACGTTTTTTTTTTGGGCGGAAGAGATACGGTAGAAGATGATCAGCGTAGTTGAAGACCAATTTCATCTAGGACACATGAAGTTATTGAGAAAGTACGAAATTTCGTATCAAACGATCGCTGTGCATGACTGAGAATGATGGAAGACTCTTTAAACATCAACAAAGAAACAATTCGAACCATCCTGCATGACGATTTGGGCAAAACAAAAGTGTGTGCTAAATTTGTTCCACACACTTTAACCCCTGAAAAAAAATCAATGAGAAGTGCACATTGCAGAGACATCGTTTCAGCCGCTGAAAACGATCCAAACTTCTGGAAGTCCATTGTTGCAGGTGATGAAACCTGATGTTTCCAATATGATCCTGAAACAAAGCGACAAAGTGCGGAAAGGAAGTCACCAAATTCAACGGAAGCCAAAAAGCAAGAAAAGTTCCATCCAAAATCAAAACAATGTCATTACATTCTTCGATATTAAAGGTATTATCCACAAAGAATTTGTTCTAACTGGACAAACAATTACAGGTCAATACTACTTAGCTGTTTTAAAGCGTTTGATGGCCAGAATTCGTCGCATTCGTCCAGACTACACAAGGACTGAAAGCAGTTGGTGTTTGTTACACGACAATGCACCCAGTCACACCTCCCTTATTGTTCGTCGACGTTTGGCAAAAATAATGTCTGCGTGTTGAACCATCCACCGTATTCACCTGATTTAGCACCCTGTGACTACTCCTTATTCCCAAAACTTAAAATGAAGTTAAAAGGGTGTTATTTTGAGGACATTTCGACCATACAAGAAGCATCGACATGTGCTTTGGAGGCCATTCCACAAAGTGATTTACAACAGGCGTTTGATTCATTAATAAATCGCTGTAAAAAGTGCATTGAAGCCACAGGGTCATATTTTGAATAAAAAACCAAAACAGTTATTAATTTCTTGTTTCCATTTCTTTTTACAGACCCAGTCTTAAAACTTATTTGACGCACTGTGTATATATATATATATATATATATATATTTATTTATTTATAAAAAAATCGTAAGGGATATTTTCATAGACAAAATAATGCAGAAGAAAATATTCAAATTAAATGTAATAGGACATACTAAACAATATAGTACGGTCAATATAGTACAGTTTGAGGAACATAATATCTTTTATTGTATTTTAATATTTTTTTGGATAATGTCCGATCGTCTGCCGCATTAACGAGAAAATTTTTTTTTGTCTATTTAGTTGTTATGTACGCGACAATAAATTTATTTAAAGTACCAGAAAAGGGAATCCCGTGATCAGCATTTAAAAAATTAAATTCTAAAAATTAATCTTTAAAAATTTACGAAAAATCAAAAATGTAGGTAAAGATTCGAAAAAGATCTCATTTTAAAGGAATTTTTATGATCTTTCTTGTGATATAAATTTTATAACCCTCAATTTATTACTTTAAATGCAAACGTAAAAAAATTTGCTAAAACAGCTTAAAAATTTAATTTAAAAAAATCTAAGAAGAATTTTTCAAAAATCTTTCTTATTGGACCCCTACATTATAAGAAGAATCGCCATACAAAATTTCAGCCCTTTAGGTACAGCATTCTGGTCTGCGCGTTGTATGTCAGTCAGTGAGTCAGTCAGTTACGGAACTGTTTTATATAGTATATTGATTAATGAAAAGGGATTTGTTAAAATTGTTGGATATGCATTTTGTTGTTTATAAGAGTAGAGTTTTTTAAATTTATGTATATTTTATAGACGTTGTAATGTAAGCTATTAGTCGTTAAGTTAAGATTGAAGTCAACTAGTTTTACATTAGGATATTCCGCTTTAGTTTTACATTCTGTGATACTGCTTTTGATTAATTGCTTGCTCTGTAAATACATATGTAACTCACACGCATATATATGCATTTGTGTGTCTGTCGAAACAGTTCTGCATATTTATTGCAAATAGCTATGTACTGCTCGGCTAATGAGCAACAGTAGATTTCGTACGCTCCTCACTATCTATTGTGTGAGATCTATTCACAATAAACAAAAGGCCCACCCTATAGAGTTTGATTAGAACAGACGAAATGAGGCAGGAACGATACAATGACCCTTAATTACGGAACGTTGAATAACTTATGCAGTTAAGTTAATGAGGCCGGGAAATGGGCCTTCTCCCTGGAGCTATGCAGACAATGAGCGGAATTGGGAGTCCCTAACCTCCGCGATTATACTCTGCACACACGTCTGTTGACAGTAAACCCTACGTATCGTTTATAAATATTTTGCTCGAAAGAATATTTTCAAGCATAAGACGGCATCTCGGCAGAGTCTACACTTGGAAGAAATATTTAAATATTTTTTTTTCCTTTTAAAATCAGCATTTAGTATAGTACGAGAAAGGGAACATATGCGTACTTACCTGCTTATTCCGAAAACACAGAGAAACGATATTTTAGTTCCTTAAGCACAGTGTCTTAAAAGTCCACTATACATTTCAAAAATATACTAAATCTATTCAAAAGTATGAACCATTATATTTTAAATATAATGGCGTAGTTTATATTTTCGTATAAGGGAGATACTCTCCTAAATTAAGTGTCTGATGGCAACGGTCATTATTATGGTTTGGATTTGGGTGCGGAGCAAGGTATAAACACTTTTGTTAAGCAGTTTTTTTTTATACGGGTATAAAAAAGTAAGTAATATCACAATTCCCTTTGATAGAATTCACCTTACAGTAAGAGCATTGTCCACGAACCAATTAACGCTTTTGTATAATTATTTACTTTGTGTATATGCACATGTATGTATGAAACTATAACAGACGAGCAGCCAACAATGAAAGTTAAATCAACAATACGATATCAAAGTAATCTTTATATTCTTTGGCGTGTAAACTTCCTCTACCGTTCTCACGGACTCGAATGCATCCGTACCTCATGCACAGTAGTTACAGAAAGCAACACAAGCGGACTTATTTGCGTTTACTATGAAAGCCTTTTTATAAACATCTAAGCTATATAACAATAAAAACCGTATTAGCCACTTAATCATAAGTTTAGAAGCATACTTTCTCTTGTGAAAATCACAAAGAAAAATGAAACTCGCATCCGGCTTAGGGCAAATATTACTGGGCTGGAGATGCAAAATTTCTCAACGTTGTGTCCTGCTCAATCGACAATATTATAACGTTAATGTTTCATAAAATCTAGTGAAAATGTTTTGCTGTTCAAAACTTGTGAAATAGTAACAGGTTAAGGCTTAAAGTACTTTATAACATCGTCTGTAAAATCAAGAATAATGTTTTTATAAGTATTCAATTTGAAGTAGTCTCGAATACGTAGATTTTGGTGCCAGAGACGAACACCGTAGTCGTCCACCCATCATTTGTTCACAGCTAAGGATAACGTACTGTAAATTACCAAATACAATATACGCTTGATATATCAAAGTGCAGCTATATTCTCTAAAATTCTATCTCTACTAAAGTAATTCCAACTTTTTCTTCACCTCAGAATTGTAAGAGAGAATCCATATGCATAGGTCGAAGATTACTCAGTTCTCTCTATGATCCGCCGTAAGAGCCCATTTCTCTCGCTATTCATAGTCATATTTTTTTTAAAATTAGAAACAATTTTCAACCGTCAACTGGAAACGAACTCATGACCATCGGTAAATACGGTATGTACTCCATTCGAGTCGCTAAACGATCATGTATCATCATACATGTACCTTACAACATGCACAGTGCAGCAGCTCGCATTGTATGTTGAAAATTGGCCCGTAGATTCTTTATCTAAAGGTCACTACGAAACATTTCCGTCACGTCTCTGTGTCTCGTAGATAAAATTTGATTTCGATGTGTAAAAAAAAATTAATTTATAACTAAATTTTTGTGAATTCCCGTATTTAGAAATGGGGCTGAGCATTAGTTTTAAACGGTCAGAATTGACGTTCATCACAAGGTGCAGCTTCTTAGAGCATAGAGTGGAAAAAATCAGAGAAGAATATGAGTATTACACTATCAGAAATTATGCATGTCGAAGTTCAAAACGATTTATAAAAAGCCCAATTTTAGGACATACTGGTTTGCATTTATAATAAAGTCTAAAAGAGATTACAACTTTTTTCTTTTTTTTCAAACTTCGTAACGAGTTTTAGGAATAAAAAATTAATATATTATATGCTGCATGGGAAGGTCTTATCAGAAGTTAGTCACATCATAAGGTATTATTTTTAGTTATTAGAAGATATAGTTTTAATTTCTTCAGCTTTCGCTTTTGCCCGAATACAAATTTCTTATTGAATATTTTTTAAGTTGGGTTTTAGGAATAAAAAATATACACAACCTTTGTCCAGAAAGTTCGATGAGTGTGCCTAAGGTTACATTGGATTGTTGTCTTACATGAAACAGCTGTTACTGTCCTTCGAAGTAATCCTCGTAGGCGGTAATACGCATCTGGGAACGGTTGTACAAGTCTTGGAAACTGCTAGCTAAGTCGTCTTTAGGGATGGCCTTCAGCTGTTTCGTAGCATTACGTTGGATGTCCGAAATGCCCGAAAACATGTGGTCCCTCAGGGCTAATTTAAATTTGGGGAACAAGAAAAAGTCCGGGGGAGATAAGGCTGAGGAGTAGGGTGAGGAGTGGGGATTCACGGACACACCTCGCCTGTTGGCCAGGAACTGCTGCACCAAAAGAGCAGTCTGTGGCCGGACATTGTCGTGAAGCAGGGTCCAGTTGCCTTGCTTGGTGTACTGGGGGCGTACGCGATTGATCCGTTGCAGCAGACGTTTCAAAATATCCACGCACTTAGCAGCATTTAACGTGGTGCCTTCAGGGAGGAATTCTTTATGGATGAGACCCTCAGAGTCGAAGAAAACCACGAGCATTGTCTTCATGCGGAATTTCTCACTTCGCACCTTCTTGCTTTTCGGCGTCCCTGGACCCCGCCACTCCATACTCTGACGCTTGCCGTCGGGGTAGTACTTCAAGCACCAGGTCTCGTCACCCATGACAATGGTTTTCAGGAAATTTGGGTTTCGATCCGCCATGTCGATGAAGTCTCCACAGGCGTCAAGCCGAATTTGCATTTGTTCCGGAGTCAAAATGTGGGACACAAGTCGGGAGCAAAGCTTGAGTTTACCCAAATCTTGGGTCAGTATGAGGCGGGCCATCTCACGACCAATTCCGGCTTCCTCCGCTATCATTCGTACTGTCACACGATGATCCTTGGCCAACAATTCCTTCACTTTCTGTAAGTTGTCCAGGGTGCGTGCAGTTGCAGACCGACCATTATTGGGAAGGGGGGAGTCTTTAATGGTGTCCCGTCCTTCTCGGAAGCGTTTAAACCACTCATAGACGTACTTCAAGGTGGCAGCACGTTCTTCGTAAACTTTTAGCAGCATTTCATGAATCTCTTTCGCTGATTTTCCAAGTTTGAAACAGAACAGCATATTCGTTCGCTGATCCATTTTGAATTCTGACCGAGCGCACAGCACCCTCACTCTACAAAGAACTGTTTCCACACGATAAGCTAACTAGCAGCGCCGCCGCTCATGAACTGGTTCAGACCAGTCTTCACCTGTCTGGCACGGTATGCGCCGGTTGTAAACTCTTACAACCGTGAGCACTATGACGTCATTCACCGAACTTTCTGGACAAAGGTTGTACATCATATGCTGCATGGGAAGGTCTTATCAGAAGTTAGTTACACCATAAGCTATTATTTTTAGATATTAGAAGATATAGTTTTAATTTATTCAGCTTTCGTTTTTGTCCGAATACAAATTGAATAATTTTTAAGTTGAGTTTTAGGAATAAAAAAATAAATACATTATATACTGCATGAGAAGGTCTTATCAGAAGTTAGTCACATCATAAGCTATTATTTTGAGATATTAGATGATACAGTTTTCTTTTCTTCAGCTTTCGTTTTTGCCCAAATACAAATTTCAAATTGAATACTTTTAAAATTTTTGGCATTGACACCTTTTTCTTATGTCAGAGTTATCATAACACTAGAATGCGATGAAAAAATTTAAAATTCGCCTACAAAAATCTTAATGATTATTAAAGATTAACGAATATTAAGACATTTTATTTCTTAACCACTATCAAAGTATTGATGGTATCTAGCTTTATTTAGGAAGAACTCCCTTGTCTACCCCAAGGTGATTACAAGATATAATGTTTGCGTACCCCGCAAGAGAACTCCTACAGAGAAATTAGCATGCAATCGTTGGAATTAACGCGTAAGCTGGCTCGCTGCAACGGCGAGTGATTCAAGTTATACGAGGGCAGTTTATCTCGCGTGCTGCAAGATATATAGTGCTGAGAAACAAAGCGCACGAAACAGCCCAATTTAGTTCCAAACGGCATCTTTACAATTAATCACAGAAAATTCAATTATATTAAAATTTTGCAGCCACAAATCATCTCTAAAATATCCTAATAGAGACTGTCAGGCGAAATTAGATGTGGACATTTCTGTTTACACGTAAACAGAAAACTGGATAGCATAAATTTATTTGGAACGTGCTTTATCTTTCTTTCTAAAAAAGGAATTGTCGTCCAGGAATTCATTGAAATCAAGAAAAGATTTGATTTATGTAAAAGTAAAATAATGAATGAAAAGAAAAGGATTTCTACTTCTATAAATTTGACAGTTTCAGTTATTTCGTTTTCAGGAATATTTTTCTTGACACAATGCTTGGATGAAAGGTATAAATTTTGGAAATTATACATTAAACTAGAGTACCTGTGACAACTTGCATTAGGTACTATTTCTAAGAAATAATTGAGGTATTTTTTGTCTCGCACTGAAATAAAATTTTCAGTAACGTATAGCACTGAAATTATACGTTAAACTGGAGTACCTGTGACAACTTGGATTGGTTACTATTTGTAAGAAATAAAAATTGAGGTATTTTTTTGTCTCGCACTGAAATAAAACTTTCAGTAACGTATAGCACTGAAATTATACGTTAAACTAGAGTACCTGTGACAACTTGGATTAGTTTCTATTTCTAAGAAATAAAAATTGAGGTATTTTTTGTCTCGCACTGAAATAAACACACTGAATTTTTAAAAAATAAATATTTAATTTATTCATAATTTAGTTAATTAAATTTTATTCATAATTCATAATATTTAATTTTATTCATAAATTATTTTGACTTTTTGGGGACTTTTTATTTTCAGGACTAGTATTTCTCTACTTAGAGTATATTTCTGATGACAAACTTTTTTGGCGATAAGACAGCTTCAGATATATACTCAACAATTTCCATTCTTTTTCCATGACCTGGAGCCCCTCAACTCCACATTCCCACGCTAGACATTTTTTTTCGAAAAACAAATATTTTTCCTAAACAAAAAAGTGACCTGTCATCCGACAGATGGCAACAACGAGATGTAAAATTAAAACGTCATCTTCCCCCAAAATCGATTAAAAAATCCTATTAAATATCAATTGTTCGTCAAAATATGACGCTTTAGAGCACCTGTTTTGAATTACAGACAACCAAACACTGAGCAGCATATAATGCTTTGAAACCTGCAAAACTACACTGAAACCCCTTGTGATCTATAAGCTTATCCGTCTTGGGATTAACCATGTAGTGCCAGAAAAAAATTGAAACAAAACAGAAATTGGTCTTAAAAATTTTGACGTCACTCGTAAATAAAGAAGTGCGACAAACATTTTGTGAAAGAGAAACTGAAATCCAAGGGTGTGTTGTTATTGTTTTATTTAACCCCATATAAAAATATATGTTTATTTGAATCTATTAAACAGTTCTGTCAACTGAGGTAACTTTGGCCCAACAACCGAAAAAAGATTGAATGTGCTGTATCTAGACAAAGGAAAGTGATTATCACTTATTTATTGCAAAGACCAATAGGTGGGTTAAATTTAATAGGTATAATAAGTTTATAGGTATATAGGTATATTTTTATAGGTTTGTTGGGCCAAAGTTACCCGCAAAAGCCAAAGTTACCGTAGTTGACGGTTCCTTTTTAAGGTATATAGGGATATTTTTTAAATTACCCAAGTTTTTTTTCCCCGAACGCCTGTGTATGAATTATCTTGGATAATCGGGAGTGAATTTGGATTATTTGGGTAGTTTTGTAATGGCACGTTGAGAAGAAAATTGATCTATCTTTAGTAAAATACCACTAAACAATGAACTAGATGTATATTCAGTAGTAAAAGTAAAATACGCTTCAATTAAACACCAATTATTTAATGAAATTTGTCTTCAAAAGAAAAACATATTTTACAACAAGTCAGGAAATGCAGCTCGTATTTCCGTGGTGAATAAACCTCGATTTTTAAAATTAAACTTTTAATTTAAATCTGACCACTACTATTTATCAGTATTGCTTTGTTAGGTCATCGTAAGGTCATCAGACATACCCGTCGGCAAAATGGTCGCAGTTGGTTTCTACTGCAAGTAAATATATTTTTCTAGCCGTAAAATCTTATTTCATTCGCTTCCAGCGTTCTACGCTCTTGTTTCTGCTTTTTCCATTTTTCTGTAGATTGGTTTCTTCTTCACGTTCCTGAATGAGGAGTGTATGAAGCTTTGCGATAGATTTGCAAAATTAGCGAAAGAAAAATTAGACGCAAAAAAGACGATAATTTGGAACTAGTATAATATATTTCGAATTATAAAAGACTATGATACTAATGCTACTGTACTACGCTCTAACTGCAAGGTGGTTAGTATTGCCCGCTATCATTACGTAGGCCCGGAGTTAAATGTTACTAAAGGCATGGATGTACCCGTGCTGTGCCTTCACAGTGAGGAATGCCGGTTCACCTATTGAACACTCCTCTCCAAAAAGAGCCTAATAATTTTTTAAAATCCTTACCTAATCAAGGCCATTAAAATCTTTAAAACCCTGGCGTTACTGGGTGACATAGTCTCTTTGTTACGATTACAAGCTCAGAATATTGGTATGATTTACCCGCTACCAACGCGTAGGCCCGGAGTTAAATGTTACTAAAGGCATGGATGTACACGCGCTGTGCATTCACAGTAAGCAATGCCGGTTCACCTATTGAACGCTCCCCTCGAAAAAGAGCCTGCTAATTTCTTTAAATTCTTACCCATTCAAGGCCATTAAAATCTTTAAAAAAACCTGGCGTTACTGGATGACATAGTGTTTGTGTTATGATACAAGTTCAGAAAATTGGCATGATTTATATTGATTGATTCAATATTAAACAGAATAAAGAAACGTGAAACAAAAATAACTTAAAAAAGCAAGATGAATTCTCTGGATTTATTATTTTATCCAACTTAAGTTTATATTATTTTTGTAATCATTTTATCATAAAAATGTTTACCCCACATTCCATTAAATAAAATTTCGCATTCGAAGTTTTAGTTGAGACAGTTAGATTGGTTGTTTCTCCTGTTATTTATTTACTTGCTATTTCTGTTAAAACCTAATCGTTTATAATTCTGTTTTTATGGCTATTTATAGTTTATGTACTCCCATTCACACTTTATTTGTCTGTGATTTAAGAAGAAATTTCTTCATCTGACTATATCTGTTTGTAGATTCAAGTCATAACTCTTAGCTTGGAAAATATTTCTTTTATAATCTAATACTGACTTCAGAGTTAACTTTTTTTTGCGGCTCCATTGAAATTAACGGGGATTTGGTTTGAACAGTACCATAAATTGGCAGAGCGAAAGGAAGATGTACTCTTAATGCAGTTTATCATGGTTACTGCCAGATAAAGCATGGAGAGGCTACGCAGGGACAGGCCAGAACACCACGAGCACAATTAATCGCTACGAATTCAATTATACGCAGATTTCTGGCTACAAATCATCTTTAAAATAACCAGAAAGTGACTGCAGGTGTAGATGAGGAAATTTGTAGTACAGGTAAACTTACGTAGCAAAATTATTAGGTTAACTCAGTAACTGAATAATGGGAAATGTGTTAAAAAGCATTGGTTTTTAAGATAAAAGTACCATTTCCCGGAGGTCTCTTTATATTGATTGTTATTTGGCGAGAATGTTGTTAAAGCTTCAAGAACTGAAGCTTTACTTTCGATGCAAGTTAAACATTATTTGAATAGAAGCGAACAATTATCTTTATCTTCCCGACTTGAACCTCCCCTTAACCCCCCTAAAAATAAATAAAAAATGACTAAAATAAAATAATAAATAAAAAATAAAAATTAAATAAAATAAGTAAATAAATAAAACAAACAAAAATAAATAAATAAATAAAATATAAATAAACAAATAAAATAAATCGGTACAATTATTTTCCCATTTAGCCATATAAATTTGAGCGAGAATGGGCTGAATTGTCTTAGTCATTAAAGTTGTGTTCCACTATAACCAAGTGAGAGAAATTGTCTTGGTATCTTGAATCCCTTGTTGAAGAATGGTTTAGAAGATGCGATTCAAGTGGTGGAAAGTGTGAGTTTCACTAAAAGAAAACAAGGTATGGCTCTGTGATTTAATGATTATCTAAGAGTTATAGGGCCCTGTTAAGATTCATGAGTGGCATTTAATATTTTCCCAATAAAATTAAGAGCATGTATTTGAGTGGAAGGGATTGGGTCGTTATGGTTGAGTCGAAGAAAATGAGAATCTGATCACCGTAGTTCTAGAGAAAATATTCTATCACCATGTATCGACCACCGTAGTCTTTCTCAAGTGGTGGATGATGTGTTTTATTAAAGGCGATAATGTCATGGCTTTTTGATGTAATGGTCACCGTAGATATCTCACTCGGTCTGGGTTTTTAGGCGAAACTAAATATTTTTTAAAGTTTTTTTCCCCCAGGGGCAAGGCAATGCAAAAGAAAGAATACAGAATAGTACATCAAAGGATGTTCAACAAAAAGTGACCGAAGTCACTGCCTTAAGAGTTCTCTAGCTTGCCAGTACCTCGCCGTCTCAGAGTCGCCATGAAGTGACAAGCAACGATGGAGGTGGACTCGGTTCATTGGTTCTGCCATATTACAAAGAGGGCAGTTTGGTTTGTCGAAAATCCCAATGCCATGGAGATGTTCTCCCAAGCAGTTGTGACTCGTCAAAAGACGGAACTGAGCAATAGCTTCACGGCGAGGGCCATTGGGAATGGTGAGGAGATCCTCAACTTTCCATCGCTTTGTCTGTATTCGGTCAAGCAGCTGTAATTTAAAATTTCGAGTTATAATCTGTTTAATGTACCGCTTTATGGAATGATACGATAGTGTTGAACATCTTGACTGGAGCAATTTCGAGCCTTTTATTGGAAGGAAATCAGTCTATTCGTTTCCGGTAACTCCACAATATTTTTTAAAATAAAAGATGTAATATGAATGAGAATGGAAGAGCTTGAGTCGTAATGATAGAGTCCTATAAAAAATATGTAAAATAAACTGTGTTTCTATCGCCGTCGACTTTTTAAAGTGGTGGTGAATGCGAGTTTAATCCTGGCATGCCTCTGTGATTTATTAATTTTCAAGAGAAGGAAAGAGCTTAAATGAGAAGTCAAATAGTTAAGGTTGTGTCCGTTTGCGTTGTGTCGTTAGAATTATGTCCAACCAGGAGTGATATCACCCATGTGTTTCGATCGCCGTGGTCTATATCGAGTGGTGAGATCGTGTTACAGTAAAACCTCGCTTAACCTCACTAACTGGGACCGTAGGCAATCCGGACAATCGAAAATCCGGATAATCCGGGTAATATGAATAATAAGCAAAACAAAATCCTTAACTAAGCAGACTTACCGTTTATTACGATAAAAAACTATGTTTTGTTACAAAATTACATATTATTGTTTACAAGACATTAAAAAATATAAAAATAACTTTTCACATAATTTCTTAACAAAGAATTGGTCCATTGTCTTCTGTTTCAAACACGTGTGGTGTTCAAATGAAGCACGATCATGCCCCGTCAATCCATGTCAACGCCCTGTGACACTCTAATGGAGCTTTCTTAAACTCAACAAAAAGCATTTTGTTACCATAATTTATTGTATAATCTATGCAGGAACTATACATTGAATCAAACTATAAAGCGAATGTTTGGCGTACTTTTAGTTACGTTCTTGCTATCACAGTTAAAAATTATTATCTAATGTCAACATTAATTAAAAAAGTCTACAAATCTGACCCGAATCATCCAGATCAACGAGATTTTACTGTATTTCATTGAAGGAGGTTACGGCATGGCTCTGTGAGGTACTATCCAGTCTATCAATCCATAAACACAAGGTTGAGGTTTGATTACAAAACGGCGCTAATTTGTTGAGATTCTAATTGTGACTCTAATTGTGCGAGAGAGAATTTTTATCAAAGATTGGGCCGTTACAGTGGCGATTGACAAATGAGAACGAATCCTGGTGAGCTGTTTTATTTATTTAATGGGAAACATGCGATAAGTTAATAGTTGAAAACTCAGAATCATCCGAAGAAAATAATGAAGTGAAGATTAAATGTAATGTGGCTTAGAGAAAAGGGGTGATGCGAGTAAATTAAAAGGGGTTAAGATTTTTCCTTAACACCGGGATGGTGGGGAGGGAGAATGCCTTTCTACAGATAAGAAGATCCTATTTCACTCTCCGATCATGGCAGAAATCTGTTGCGAGTTAATTTATAAAGCATTCTACACCTTTATTAGAGATAAAAAAAGGAGCTGAAGTCATGAAACATTTTCATATCTTGTTACAAGGAATTAGATAAAGTTTTTTCCCGAAGAATTACTTTATCTCAAAAATCACATTCAAGAAACCCTTCACCAGACACCTACCACAGTAGAAATTGCCTATACTGAAAAAGTTTGTTTTTTAATTTAAAAGTGATATTCGTTTATCGTTTCCCTATATCACACGCATCTCTGCAGAGGAATTAACGTGCATTCGTTTTGGGCTATCTAATAAACAGGGCCAGAGGAAGGGAGAGATGGGTATTAAGGCAGTTTATCATACTTAGTGCCAGATAAACTGGAGAGAAACAATGCGGCGGTCCCAACTAGTTTAGCCCTAGAAGAGAACACGGTTACAGTTAATCGCTATGAATTCAATTATACGAAAATGTAGAGCAACAAATCATCCTGAAAACAGAGAGAAAACAATCTCTAGTTTAGATTAAATGTTGACGTTATGTTCCTTACATAACTCGGGTGCCGAAAAAAGTGAGTTAATTGAGAAAATTTAGAAAGTGCTAAATGGAGAACATTAGATATTCTGTTACTAAAATCCCAAAATTACTGATTTTGTAAAAAAAAAGAGATAAAGATAAGTTTAAAAAAAATCTTCCTATTTTGAGCTGTCTGGATACTTAAAATATTGCAGGGGGGAAAATAAAGTAAATATTAGGCTAGAAAAGTATAGCATATTCCTTTCAGAAATATTGGATTTTTTTTCCAACTAAATCAAATCTTTACTTGCACGTTAGGGACGTTATATTTACAACTATATTCTTTGGTTTTGGTTGCAAAATACCATAAAAAAACTACATGTCAAAGTTATGTATACTCTTTTTGTAATTTTTTTTTAACTTGACTATCAAATAAAAGTTCCTTTTAAACTATAGATCGATGGTTAATCGATGCTTAAAGTAAAGCCTCCATCGATGCTTATTTCTATTATATAGCTGTATCAAATTTTTATTTATGGTATAACCATTTTATGATTGCTTTTTGATATCATTATTTATTCATAAAAGTTTAAAATATCAGTCAGTACTAGAGTTGAAATATTTTCAGAATGTGTTACCATGTTTAAAACTTTTATACGGGGGATAACATGCAGAAAATATTTGTCATTTATTTCCACAATTTGTGGGAGTTTCCTTTTATTTTAGTTTACACACGCATATTACCTTGAGTAAAATTAAAGTTATTTCAGCTGCTAAAATTTTTTTGAGAAACTTGGGATATTTTTGAATTTTCTAGTAATTAATAAACATTTAACTTTAAAAACATGAAAGAAAAATTATTCCTTCAATAAATTTTCCTTTTTAAAGCCGCTATTTTGCTATTTTAAAAGGACTTTCGTAACGCTGTTGGTTCACCCACCATGTTTTTGAAGATTTCTCAATTTGTCGGAGCTAACTTTTATTTTATGATAAAACATAATTAAATATTGCTATCCATTTATGTTATAGTATATTATTGAAGAATCGGGGTAATTTATCATTATATTGCGAAGTAATTACTCTTTGCTCTTCAAGGAATGCTCTTAATAATGAAAGTTTTGAATGATTTATTATATTCCAAAATACACAGACATTATCATTTCAAACTTTGTTTTAAGACATTCTGATCATTAAGATTCATCAGCCAGAGATGCTTTATGAAAATAACAGTATGGATGCAAATTGAATTTCTCTTACAGCATATATAGCAGAAAAAAAAAATCCTTGAAATTGATCTATCAACTATCATCTTAACTTAATGATGAATTATCATAAAATATAGTTAAAACTAAGACAACGCGGTGTCCGTGGTACTATTTTAGCGGAATATTTTTATGGTGTTTCTTTTTATATCAGGGATACTGTATGTTTACAAACATACAGTACAACTTGGCGCTTTTAAGCACCTTTTTTCTGTATTGAGTTACACACTAAGGTTTTCGATTTTGAGCAATTTTTTTAAAACCCGGGTTTCGGGTTTGACGGGTTTTTTTCATTTAAAACCCGGGTTTTCCCGGGTTTACTTGGTTGGTTCCAGGGGATCAATAGCAAAGAACTAAAATAATAAATAGTTTATTAGAAGCATCTAATTTATTTCAGAATTTCAAATACAAAAAATAACAGAAAATAAATTTAATGTTAATAAACATATACATATATGTATAACAAATAAAAGTGGTACAAATATCTAATTTTTTATAAGACTGCTTTACAACCATCATTGCACTCAACGTATCATCATTGAGTCGGCTTCTGAGTTTATTAGCCTCTGAGTTTATTGAGACCCATTACAGAAAATGCTCGTTCTGCTTCCACCGAAGTTGGTCGAATTGTTGTTAAAGTCTTGAAATGTGTATCTAGCATTTGAGGTCGGCTTTTCGTTGCCCAAAACAACTCAATTTCCTTTCTTATGATATATGAACCAGATTTTGATTTCTTATGATTTTCCATATTATTCTCCTGCAGAAACATACTAAGCTCATCAGATGGGAACATGAGCTCTATCTGATGTCACTTAGTCTCATTGTATTTTTTATTCATTTGTTTGAGAGCCGTACCGAGCTCGACATGTTAAATTCGGTCTTGGTTCCAAATTAAGGAATATAATTGGTATTCTACTGTATTAGATAAATAACTAATTCCCCGGGTTTACATTAAAAATTCGCCGGGTTTCGGGTTCGTAAAATCTTTGAAAAACCCGGGTTTTCGGGTTCGGGGAAACCCGGGACAAAAACCCTATTACAGACAAACAAACTTAGTTGCTTAGTTGTAGGATTTACCTCAGTTGTCATACTAATCACCAGATAATGCTGATGGAAGTTAAAAATAATATAGAAAATGTCTCCGAAAAAGTATTAACTCGCAAATAAAAGAATTTAAGGCACTTTTTTTTGCATGATAAGAAAGCACAGTTAATGCATGTAAGGTTTAATTAAACTCCATTTAAGGCATTGAATGCAATTCCTTTAAAACCACTAACTGGGGATATTTAAAAAAATAAAAGCCATGTATGAATTATCCATATTAGAAGATTTTTCGAGTTTGTTAATTAACATAGACAATCGGGAGTTTCCTTTTAATTTATTGGATAAGAGACTCTATTAATTAAAAACATAGAAGTTCATTAGTTTAAAGTATTAAAAATTCAAGCGATGGAGTTTAAAATACGGTTAAGCAATTATCTTTTTTCAGATAGATTTAAGTTGCCGGGGTTGCTTCGTTTACCTTTTACCGCAATTTTTTTAAGTGCATGCGTGGTCAACCAAATATAATTATTAAAAACATAAAAATTCTGTAGATATCTAAAATTTAAAATCAAATTATCAATCGAGTGTTAAAACTTTCAGTATATGCGCAAATTCACTACGTTTGAAGATTTAAAACAAGCAGGAAAGAAGATTTTAACAAAAAGCACACGACGCCTAAGCTGCAATTTTTTTATGCAATGATATCAAATTATCCTTTTGGTTAACCACCTTTCACTATACGGGCAAGTAAAATTTACTTTTATGTAATATTTTTATTTATGAAAATTATCTAGGTCTATTCAATGATATTTTAATTTTCTTAAAGTTTGTACAGTATATGTACTATTTCGTTATTTCCTTTGTTAGTTATATCGCACCTCTGATAGAAGAGTGTTACATCTCCGAAATTTACGATTTTGAGATAATTGCACCACAGTGCTCTATAAGAAGTGCTTCTTATTCTCGAATAATCTTATAAGCCTAGTACCAACACAAGCTCCTAGATGGCGCTTATTACCCTCTTTTACAACTAGGAGAAGGAACTTGCTCATGCGCGAAGAATGAAAATAAGATTTTTGTCAGTGCCTAATGTTGTTGTATTAAAATGTTCCTGTAATAAAAATGTTCATTAAATTTTATTTGGAAAATGAATGTTTTCATTTGGAAAATAAATTCATATTTTTTTCTAATCTGCTGTTCATATTATCAAGGTTTTTTCTTTGTATTGTGAAAAGTTTAGATAGATTGTGCATTAGCATAGAGATATGACAGCATTCCCTCAAGCTTTTCAGTCCATGTTGACAAAATGAGGTTACTACAAGAGGGTTTTATCTTGTAATTAAAATTCAAAACCATGCTTTAAAAATTAAAAACAACTTTAATAGTATATAGTTTTGTCTTTTGAAGTGATTCGAACAGTAATTTTCCCCAAAATTATCACAGGCATTCATAAAACAAGAAATGAAATTTCGACACATGTCTCCTTCAACTTTTTCTGAAAATATGACTATTTTGAGATATAACACTCTTGTAGCAGAGGTGCGATATGTAATTTTGCTATCGTAAAGGAGGTCAAACTTCCTTAGATGTATCCAAAACTTAATTCCTTAAAAAAATAAAATCAATTTTTTTAAATTCCAAACATCATTATTTACCCTGAAGTAACAAAATAGAATTTCACAATGAGCCGTATCCAAACATACGCCTGTAGAATATAAAGAAAATGAAAATGCTTCAGACTTATCATCCTGTGGCTTTTCTTCCTGATAAAGTTCCAAATTAAATTTTCAAATTAAATCTTCTGACACACGGTGAAGGAAGCGTATTGGGAAAAACATTTTTTTTAAATTTTTTATTTTTTACCGCGAATAAAAGTTAAAAAGAGAATTCTTTTCTAATAGTTCAATTTAATTACATGGAAGAAGAAGACGTGTGCAGCTGACTTCAAAACGTTCTTTGTTAACAAAAGTTCAGATATCAAAAAAGAATTCTCGGAATTTTCATTAAAGGATCATAAAGAAATTCCATATCAATTACATTTACAGATCTCCGAATTTGATATTTTTTAAAGGTTGAAATTGTTATGTAAAAAAAAAAAAGACGTACACCATATCAATGGAGGCCAAAAACTTAATTAAATCTTTTATTTCTCATTTTATTTTTGACAATTTCAAAACTGTGAAGAATTGATCTTATAGTTTTCTCTTATTTCTCTTTGTAAACTGAATGCACATTTTCCTTTTAATTTCACGCTGAAGAACGTAATCTAATATGACATTTTCTATTTCATTTGCCTCTCGTGTAGGTGCTTGTCACCGGAAAATAACTTCGTGATTTTTATCGGAATATAACCAATCAACTTACTTCGTACAAGAAATTTTTTTTCGTGTTTTTTCACCGAATAATAATCGGTAATTTTTGATTGTGTAGACTGATATTTCTATCGGGTTTTCGTTAGCTTGTGTAGTTCTGATCTGTTCAGAAAGTTTTTAGATCTAGAATCCACTACATTACACCGCCCAAACCCGAAGGTATTCGGAAATTGCAAAGGGAAGACCGGTCGCCACAACAGCAGCCCCCCCCCCCCCCGCTAAGAAGCGACAACTAATACAATTTAGACATAAGCTCCCCCAGGAATTACTACCTTAAAGTTGTCCACCAAATGAACCTTTATTTACAAAAATCCACATTACAATAAAAATCAGCATACAACTATTCAAAACAAAGCGACAATATAATAAAATTTCGTAAATTCACAATATGTTCTACACTCTAATTATACAATAACTAGCTGAATACCCGTGCTTCGCTACGGATTACATTTTAGGATAATTATATTGAAAAAAAAATGAAATTGCTTTTTAGAGGACTTCCTTTTATAAACAATATTTTATGTTTCTTCATTGGGCAGAACTAATATTACCAGACTCGTCCGCGAACTTACGCGTGAGTAAGCTATTGGAAACTGACAGAGGGAGAAACAATTTTCTCTTAAATCTACGCCAGCGTATTTTAAAGTTTGGCCTTGAGAACTATTTATCGTCATGACGAAGCATACTTGGTGGGGAAATTGCAGTTTTATCTATAGGTTTAATTTAATATCCATAAAACATACTAATTTGAATTAAATTCTTAAAAAACTTCCATCTCAATTAGTCTAGTGGTTAAATTTTATCTTTTTACTGTATTTTAATTTTCTTTTGTCAATCTATTTCGTTGTTATGCAAATGAAGCAAAATTAATTTAAAGTACCAGAAAAAGGAAAAAAAAACCATGTGATCAGCATTTAATAAATGAAATTCTAAAAATTAATCTTTAAAAATTCACCAAAAATCAGAAATAGGAGGCAAAGATTCGAAAAAGATTTCATTTTAAAGCAATTTTTATGATCTTGCTCGGGATATAACTTTTATAACCCCCAGATTATTATTTTTTAAAAAGTTACAAAAACAGCTCAAAAACTTAATTTTAAAAAATTTAAGAAGAAATTTTAAAAAATATTTCTTAGTGCACCCCTACACTATAAGAAGAATCGCCATGCAAAATTTCAGCTCTTTCGGTCAAGCGGTTTGGTCTGTGCGTTATCTGTCAGTCAGTCACGGAACTGAATGATATATATATAGACTTTGGTGAGGAACAAAGTCTATATATATCAAACAATTCTACACTTCAAAATATTTGTTTGATTGTATACAATTATACACCAATATACAATTATACACAACAATTCTACACTTCAAAATATTTACAAACTTAAGTACAATATTCACAAATTCCCAAACCACAAATTTTTAGATCTATGAAGAAGAACCTGCCAGTAAAATATATTGATTATTGTTCTTCTGGATTTTTTTTAAGGGTTACTGCAAAAACATTTTGACAGCTCAGGGGAAGAGTAAGAGACAACTTAGATGGTGTTATGAAAACTTCACACTGGGAGAAAAAATTATGTAAGTGGAGTTTTACTTAAATATTTTTTTTAAACGAAAGTTGATCATGGCAGTGGACGAGACGACCCTCCCTACAATATGCAAGCGTTTGGTTTGATTCTTCCGTTTCTGTAAATGCTCATGTTCTAAATATAACGGGTAGTTAAAGCTTGTAAACAATAATCAACGGAAAATTTCCAGTGTTTTAAGTGATGATATTATGATAGTACACATGTTAATTTTGTTGCAGCCAGTTGTCAGCTGACAGAGGAATCTACACTTTACTGGAGAATTATATAATTTTTTTTTCTGAAAAACAGCGCTAATTAGGTAATATAACTTTATATAGCTCTAAAACAAAGGAAAAATGAAAATTCTTTAATATTTTGGAATATATCTATATTATTTTGAAAGAATGATGAAATCAATCAATTATGATGTCATCAAAACTAATTTTTTATGGACACAATGGAAGTTATTTCTGAAATTAAAGAAGAATAATTAATTTTATTTCATTAATTACAAATAACTTGATCGGCTTGAAGTGCTATATTAAATCACTAAGAACTGATATTTTCTTGAACTGTTTGAAATTTATGAAATAATAAAAAACCCATCTATTGACGGCTGTTTTATATTTTTCATTGGTGGTAGAAATTTAGCCTAACTAAAAGGATTTTGCTGAAGTTAAAACTGAATACAGGTGGAATAAATAAATATTTAGATATTCTGCATTATATTCTTTGAGTGAATTTATTGAATTTTTCGGAATATTTCTTAGAAAATTAAACTTACAGTCCAAGGTATCGGAGTATTTTAAATAAGGAGCCATTGACGTAAAAAGTATATTTCAGATTTCCCTGCTTACATAATTGATGTAAAATCGTGGAGCTAAAAATCCCTTTAACCTTTTCTTCTCTACAAAAATTAAATTTCTATTCCTGTAGATAAAATTTCAAATACAAAGAAAGATAATTATAAAAACGAGACTTCAAACTATAGGCCACATAATTTTTTCCAAATAAGATTCACGTACTCATTTTTACCCCATACGGGGTTCCGAGACCTATAGAATCTATGATTTACCTGAAAGTGTAAAAACTTTTACATCTGCTCATCTTTGATGTTGCCAAAAATACCTCACTGAATACGCCTGGGTAAAGTAAAGCGGCTTATATCAGAGGAGCGCTATCCGATACTTTATCCACTCTCTTATGGATCCAACGCGTTCAGGTATTGGGTGGGCAGACACACGCATTAGGAATGCATTAGCAGTGCTTTTGAAACGGCCGTCCAGATATTGCTTTGAAGTGAGTTGTTACTATTCCAGTGTTTGTTTACGTTCTACAACTTTCGTTTATCATTAGAATTGAATTTGCATAGGTTTTCCGGAAAGTGGGGTTGAAATGGAGAAATACTCGAAATTCGGCGATTTCAGATAATGTACCCGTAGCTTTACACTTGAAGAGAGACATTTATACACGTTCAGGCACAAACATACAAGAGATGTCAATTAATGAGTTTCAGATTCCGAAAACTGTAAACTTCTGACTCTAGGAAGGGAGTAAAGTATATTATCCTTAATGGTATTTAATATCATATTCTAGTTTTCATTTTTTTTTTGCTAGACTATCAAGCACCGGTTGGGTTGCCCACTGTACATCGGTTATGGAGAATTCCAGATAATTTCACAATGACGAAATGGAAGTTTATTTTTAGCTAATTTAACTATCAAATCATTCTCATGCACGATAATTCAAGATTCTGCGTTAATTTTTAACTTATTACACAATGAAAGCCATCCAGAGGCACAGTGGTTAAGACATCAGTTTGAACGCGCATGTTCGAATCTCGTAATAGGCATTGATGTAAAATTGGGGTAAACGCCAGTCTTCCGCCTACAGAAGTAGGGCAATTTTTCTTCTGTGTGCGTACTCTTCTATTTCCTCTCATGTCTTCATAAGAACGGGTGAATAGTGTCTCGCAGAGGGAGCTTAGGGACATAGGAAACAACAAGAGTCCTAAGAAATGATTCTTCTACTTTAAACAAATAACACATCTAGTGCATCGTTTCAGGAAAATTTTCCATCTTCTAATATATTTGAACATTTCCCTGTTTTTTCCCAAGTCACAAATAACCATACTATAAATTTAACCGTATTAAAAGCATTTTTCCGTGAATAAAATAACTAATCCTAAACAAAAGATTTTTCTTTCAGCTCACAGATAGAAGCAACATCTTGCTATGTTTCGTCTAAACTTGTTAAACATTGATGTAAAAAATTATCAACAGAAAGGTGCGAAAAAATTAGCTGATATCATCGCATCTTGGCGAATTTCTTTTGGTTTATACTTCTGCACCAGTAAGCCTTACCTGATTTCTGTTGATCTAATTTGATGGTGTGACAGTATGACTTTCCCAATATCTATTAATCTATAACGGTGCACTATAATTAAATTTTGAAATGTGTACTGCAGAGGCAGTTTTATGTATATTAGTTGAATACCCGTGCTTCGCTATGGGGTACATTCAAATTAAATACAACGGGCAATGTATGCAGTTAATGCCAAAAAGAATATATATATATATATATATATATATATATATATATATATATATATATATATATATATATATATATAAATGGATGGATGGATGGATGGATGTGTGTATGTGTGTATGTTTCAGCATCACTCTGGAACGCCTGGAGCAATTTCAACCAAACTTGGTACACATATCACTTACAATCTGGAAAGAAACACTGGGGTGGGGAGACACCCTTAGTACCCATAGGGGGCAGGGGGAACATGTAAAAATAATCGAAAACGACTGATATAAGTGTCGAATACATAGTTTTCGGGGTGGCCGAGATTAATGGTGACACTCCCGTTGCCGTCTATGTGAAAGTTCAGCCCCCCCCCCCCCATCAGCATTGGGGGGAGGGGGGAAGAAGGAGTGAATATAAAAAATATAGCTCATTAAATATGATGACGGTCAAAATATATGTGCTTTTGTTGAAATTTCTAACCAAAAAGGGGATTTTTACTAGTGTAGGTAACATTTTAACTTATGGTTACTCTCTTTATGTTATGTTACACTCCTTAACTCTAAGGTAAATTTATTTGAGAAGTAAGCGTTTTGAATTTTAGCATAAATATCATCCACAAAACACACTAAGAAACATTTCCACTTCTAGTATCAGATTTTAACTGCTTGGGAGAATATCAGGCTAATAGAACATGTACTCCCCTTTGCAGCAGAATGGCCACACGAAGCGCTGACTATGTAGCACAGTGCGCAAAATATTTTAATTGAATTGCCGAGTACAGGAACTTATGGCTCCGCTGGCGACAACGGGATTGACGTAATGGAAGACGGTTTTATGTGATATTTATGTGGCGTTATAAAACCAAGCCATAAAACTAAGGAACTCCCTCGTCTACTGGACCGGTAGGAAGATTAGAAAAAGGGACAAATGGAGTTAGTAGAATATTTATTGGTGCTATGAACAAAATGGACTGCATGGAAATCCGGGAATGCTCTTACGCGAGTTTAGAAAGAAATTTCAGCCACAGTGAGGTAAATGCTCCGTAGCTCCACCAATGTTACAAATGACAAAATGAAATGATGTTACATAGAGGCAGAAAGAGTATATATCCGTAAAAAATAGGTAAAAATGAATGATCAGGTACTAATTATGTTATGACCGAAGAATCAGCTGAGAGTAAGAAACACATACCCAGAAATTTTAAGACTTGAGAAAATGTACACAGAAGAAAAAAGGGTTTTGCACAACCACTGTCAACGTCAAATGCCTTGATTTCGCTATCTCACCAAAGAAAATAATACTGTCATGTAAATAAATATTTCTCTATCATCTCAAAAAAAGAGGCTTCGACCTGAAATATTTTTCTAACGAAAGAAATGCCTTGACGATGAAAAGTCATATGGGGTTGGCCTCACTGATTATGGCATAAGGGTTAGGGCACTAGCTTTTGTTACCAGAGTCTGCAGATTCAAATCCGTGTTTTTAGCCGTTCAGAATCATCTTTAGGCTGTAGTTTAGGTGAGTTTATCCTTCATGTTGGAAAACATGGCCGTGGCACTCCAAACAAATCAACTAACCTCTACCTCATTTCGAAAAAAATTACAATCGAATCTTAAAATATTTTATTATATACCAATTGAACACATCGCTCACCCCTTTCAACAACAATTATAACTAGTAAAATGTAAATAATTCAACAGAAAAAGTATTATTTAACAGGAAGAATGCAATGACAGTCAAACACTAGTTCATATTTCCTGTTAATTTCGTTCGGCTGTCTCTGCCTTTTTAATGTATTTTACTTTCTTATTTTCTGTTGAATTATTTACATTGTATAAGTTATCCTTTCAAAAACGTCATATGAGGCGGTGAAAGGCAAAGTGGTGCAAGTCAGTAAGTCAAGTGGTGTAAGTCAAAAGCATTTTACTGCAAAAACTACAAAAATACCACTATAAATTGAACAAATTATTATTCATAATAATTATTATAATACTGCAAATAATAATTATTTGCAATTCTACTATAAATTGAACATGGAGATTATATTTTTGCCCTCAAATAAAAAAAAAAGAGTTGAAAATGTAACTTACACCACTTTGCCTTTCACCGCCTCATATCTCAGAAAATAGGCGATTTTTAGTTATATCTGTTTTCAGATTGCCCTGAAAGAGTAGTATATCCCTGCAAGATCGTCATACGTCACAACTCAATATTTAGCCGCTAGAGAGCAGAATTAAAAGTTACAAATCCATTTTATTCTACTTTTTAAACTTTAAAATCATTCCCTTGAAAAATCATGTTTTTTGAGATATGACGTTGTTGAAAAGAGTGAGCGAAATGAACTTTCCTTTCTATATTTCCCACTTTCGAGCAATACCCAATAATCCCCCCCTGTTTTCACTTTCAATCGAATGGAGTCGGTGGGGCCAACAGTCGTTAGTCTGTACTACTTGACACGACTCCTAAGACCTAAATGAACATGAGCTAACAGGCGGACCCTCGTTGCGTATTAGGAATTACTGCAGCGACTAGTCAGTCTCCAGTTCTAACCACTGTCACTCTATGCCTGAACGGCGGGACATTTATTGTTAATGTGATTACTCTTAAGTGGAACGGGAGTGTAGGTTCAATCCAAATCTGCGTAAGATTTGGATTGAACATATCCCAAACTGCGTAAGATTAGATAAGGAGATTAGAAACAAAAAGTTATGGGTTAGGAACTAAAAGTAATACAACGTACTTCATAGTACAACTCTACGATTAACATATAAATCAGTGGTAGTCAACCTGGTCCCTACCGCCCACTAGTGGGCGATTCAAGCTTTCATGGTGGGCGGTGGGATTTTTTGTTCGTTGTTTCAAATTTTGTTCTTCCTCCATTTATCGAATACACTGCTAACACATTCGCGAGTTTGACTATTTAAAATAGGCTTTTGCAATTTACTTTTGAATTCCATCTCTAAACTTGGATTACAGGTAATAATTCAATGGATACTTTTCGAAGTATACTCGTCGACGAGGGAGCAACGAATTAGCTCTGTAGCCATCCATAGCTATTTATGTATACATATACATAAATTATAAATGAAAAGCTAAATTTAAGGCATATTTTTTGCAAACCCTCTAAAATTTACTTCGCACTTGCGCTAAATTGAGTCACTGCGGATATCCACCGGTGGGCGGTAAAGAAACTTTGCCATTAACAAAGATACAAAAGTGGGCGGTAGGTATTAAAAGGTTGACGACCCCTGATCTACTTGACTTTTTAAAATAAGCTTTTGCAATTTACTTTTGAATTCCATCTCTAAACTTGGATTACAGGTAATAATTCACCGGATACTTTTCGAAGTATACTCGTCGACGAGGGAGCAACGAATTAGCTCTGTAGCCATCCGTAGCTATTTATGTATACATATACATAAATTATAAATGAAAAGCTAAATTTAAGGCATATTTTTTGCAAACCCTCTAAAATTTACTTCGCACTTGCTCTAATTTGAGTCACTGCGGATATCCACCCGTGGGCGGTAAAGAAACTTTACCATTAACAAAGATACAAAAGTGGGCGATAGGTATTAAAAGGTTGACGACCCCTGATCTAAATATTTAAAAATATAATTAGGTACATTTGAAATGGCTTAATTTTGCTTTTCCCTGGCGTCATTTGCCGCATAGTGGTATCTAGAACTCCTTGATATTTAGGCTGCCTCATGAACCCCAATCTTATTTATCAATCTCGCCAAAACAACTATCTTTGTTTACCAACTTTGGAGGATTACAATGTTAAAGCTTCCCTATTCGTCTACTTTAAGAATTCGATTATCTTCCTCTTTAAGCTGTTTCGTTGTATAAATCCGTGCTAAAGTATAATTCAATGTAAAATATCGCTTAAAAG
Organism: Dolomedes plantarius; assembly: GCA_907164885.2. Taxonomy (NCBI): domain Eukaryota; kingdom Metazoa; phylum Arthropoda; class Arachnida; order Araneae; family Dolomedidae; genus Dolomedes; species Dolomedes plantarius. Next base: position 156,120,158 of record OU015495.1, on the reverse strand, counting down.
AACTATTCATGCGTAATAAACTTTAAATGTGATATAACTCTAATTTAACTATATAAAGATGTTTTTAATTTAAAATTACCTTTTCCGATGTGTCTTGAAATTAAAAAAGAAATATCAGCTTCTACAAAAGCAGACCACTTCAGAAAAGACTCGATAAAAGAACTTTTCTATAAACATCATATCAAAATGTCTATTTTCCATGGTGTCAATGGGTGGCAAAAAATTTCCTGCGTCAGCTCGTATATTCAATAACCGTGTGGTGGTACTCTCTCTCTTCTCATTCTTTCTCTCTTCTCTCTCTCTCGTTACTCTGTAAGGTATACATAAGATTCGATTCACAAGAATCGAACTTTTGAGTGAATGAATTAAAGAAGCTGCTTGAGATATGCTAATTTCGGCATACGCGCTTGGTATAAATACCAAGCAGCTTGATTAAGTAAAAAGGTTTGTTAAAGTTGATAGATAAGCGAGAGGGAGCTACGAGGTAAGCAGCTCCAAGTGTTAACCGGCGCTTGTGCTTAGGGGGCCCAAAGTTTACGTGGCGGAACTGCTGGTTTGACTCTCTGCTGGTGTGTGAGTATGGCAAAGTGTATTTTTATTGAATGCTAATATATATTCCGTACAAGTAGTACGTATGCTTATTGCTGTAAAAGCAAATTCTATATGTGCCAAGAATTCAATAAACATTGTTTCATGTATAAACTGTGCTTGTATCAAATTCATTTAGAGTGCCACTTCAAATTATATACACCCAAGTCTGGGTAGAAGTGAGCTATTCTCTATAACTCTCACTGAAGATTTCCACAAAATCTCCTAAAACGATACAAACTCCTCTTACCACCGTTATACCATAATATAATCTATTATACATGTATGATATCAACTATTTCTTAAACAATAATTTTCAAATAATCACGTCTTTCCTTCGAGATCGAGGGCTCTTGGAAAAATATAGGAAGCTTCTTCCAAACTTTGATCAAACAATCGACCCTCTGTGCAATAATATTACCATAATATTAACATCACAGATTCTAACAAGCCCAGTCAAGTGCGCTAAATTACATTAATTATTATTCAGAATCAATTAATTTTTGCTTGAATAAATTAGCTTCCACAGGAGGCTTTCTGATGCACACGTGACAGGCTTGCTATTTTCGAGAAAGTTGTGTTATGATGGCTTTTGTACTTTCAGTGAAATGTAGGGGGACATCTAAAAATCCCACCAAAAGTTAAAAATTGAATTAATGTCAAATGAAGGAGGCAAACTAATTTATGTTGAAGAATGCAATTATTTTAATTTTAAAACTCATTATATTCGGTTCTCCTTAAATATACCGTGAGCTTCACAAATCAGTCCTTTGTTAGTCACTTCCGAGTCAGCAGACCCATTAAACTTATCCACGCTTAAGCGAGTTTATGTAAACCTAGATAAAACTTTTTAAGGATCATGTAATTTTATAAAGTGTATTAAAATTTTCCTTGTTTGGACTAAAAAGCTGTAAGATAAACAATATATGAAAGACAAAGCAACAATTGCTAAAAGGTCAGTTAAATCATAAGTTATCCAGCTCGAGTTATCGACAGTTTCGATTAATCTTCTCAAATACAGGTTTCCTACCTATATCCATTACACTACCTTAACTTCTAAACGGTGACAGCTTAGGCCATAAAATTGGTGTCTAGATATAGTAAAAAGGCTATGCGATATTCGATTAGACAAATTACAACGCCATCTATCGGCAAATTTTGGAATTTGCGTTTTTATCTCAAAAACGGTACAAGATGCGGGAAAAAAGTCAATTACAAAGTTGTTCAGCACCATTGATTTAGTAAGAAAAGGTACCTTGCGCACATTAATACTTAAAACATAAATAATAAATGATAAATGATTCTGAAGATAGGGAAATGTCTCAATTTCTTTCTTCCACTCTTTATGACATGACAATTTTCGAAATCATGACCAAACAAATGTTCATTTTCTACATTCGGTTTAGAGTATTAATGGGCTCAAGGTGTCTTTTCTTACTAAATCGATGATGCTGAACAAGTTTGTAATTGACTTTTTTCCCGTATCTCGTACTGTTTTTGAGATACAAACGTAATTCCAAAATTTGTCGATAGATGGCGTTGTAAGTTGTCTCATCGAATAGCGCATAGCCTTTTTACAATACCTAGACACCAACTTTATGGCCTAAGCTGTCACCGTTCAGAAGTTAAGGGGTGTGTAATGTATACAGGTGGGAACCTGCTTGGTACGACGCACTTGGATATCTGCCTAAGAAATGCATGTACTATGTTTATTGCGTAATTCATTCTCCTATTTTCAGATGCTAGTTATTTAGCCTAATTGTTTGTGTTTCTTTCTTGGTGCATGTAAACACGATTTACAAATACCGTACTTGGGGTCATTGAGTTGAGATTAGCCAAAAAGGATGAAAAGGAAAATCAGATGAGATCTGATTTTAGTAGTAGAGTTTGTGATTTTATATCTGAGACTGGGGTAGAGAGAGGCGGGAATAAATGCTCAATTTCGAAGACTAGAAAAGAGTGGAATGGGGTGTTAGCGGTTTTGTTTTGTTTGGAGTGCTACGGACAACTTTTTGCTACACGAGGGCTAATTACACCGGGACCTACAGTTTAAAGCCGATGCCGAATGGCTACAAACATCCATGCCAACAGCGGAACTCGAACCGACAGGATCTGAACCGAATGCCAGCACCCTAGCCATTCTGCCATCGCCTGGCTTGGGATGTTAGCGGAGTTATGAAATTAGGGTAGTATAGCTTGAAATTTAAATTTGAGGATGACGTTGATTCCAGGTCAAGTAGTCAGCGCGTTTTATTATAAGTGAGGAGTTGATTTTTTGAAAACTATTGCATAATTTTTGCCGTAAAAACACATTGTATGCCATAGGCCTGTGTGAATTTTTTTCGGTGGATTCTGATGCATTAAATGCTGTTATTTTGAAGAACCTGACCAGCTGGTAGGAAATTTCATTTCTTACAGAAAGGGCCATATGTAATTAATATTTAAGTTTTATTAATATTTATTAATTGTTTCAATTAAATAATTATGTAAATTAAATGTAACAGAAATTTAAATGAAAATCCTAATATTTAACTATCTAACTGTATACAAATAATAATAATTAATATCTTATTATTTTAAGCCATAAAATTCAATTAATATTTTTCGTTTCGGTTGAATTCGAATTTGACTGCAGTTAAGTAAACTTAAATTTGAATAAATGATTTTTTACAATACTTTGTTACTTAATTTTAATATTTTCTGTTTTTGGAGTGTGTGAATGTATGAGTAAAGATAATTTTAAACATTTTACGAGTATTTTTTAAATGTTATCGGATTTCCCTAGTTTTACACGGAAGTTCTTTGTACCGAATTTCCTGCGTATTGAAATTCGAATGCGGATATTGAATATTCTAAGTATTCTAGAATGAAAGAAGTATGATTTTTCGCATCGAAAACCACTTCCTTTTCAGCCCAGTTCTCTATGACCGAGAGACTATCCCATCTATTCATACTCTTTATAAAAGTTCAAAAGAATTTTTTCGCTTACAAATAGGATAAACTTTCAGGTCTATCATTTAAGTCCGCAGTATGGGGCGAACTTTCATTATCTACGACTCTGAGTCAGTTTCAAAGATATGCTCAAGGATATTTCCTAAATTTTTGTGCCTGATGCTGTTCATCTATATATATAAAACAGTTCCGTAACTGACTGACATATAACGCATAGACCAAGCCGCTGGACGTAAAGGGCTGAAATTTTGCATGGCGATTGTTCTTATAGTGTAGGGGTGGAGCAAGAGAGATATCTGAAAAATTCTTCTTAGATTTTTTAAATTAAATTTTTAAGCTGTTTCTGTAAAATTCTTTAAAGTTTGCAATTTAAATAACAATCTGAGGGTTATAAAATTTATATCACGAGAAAGATCATAAAAATTCCTTTGAAATGAAACCTTTTTCGAATCTTTAGGTCAATTTTCTGATTTTTGTTAAATTTCTAAAGATTAATTTTTAGAATTTAATTTATTAAATGCTGAACACGTGGTTTCTTTTTCTTGTGATACTTTAAACTAATTTTGCGTCACGTGCATAACAACGAAATAGACAAAAAAAAATTTTTCCTTGCAAATGCAGCAGACGATTGGACATTATTCAAAAAAATATTAAAATACAGTAAAAGATATGTTCCTCAAACTGTACTATATTCTTTAGTATGTTCTATTAGATTTAATTTGAGAATTTTCTACTTCATTATTTTGTCTATAAAAATATGCGTTACGATTTTTTATAAATGTATTTTTTCGTTATTTTTACATCAATTGCATACATTGATCGTTGCATTCATTATAAATAAATAAATAAATAAATAAATAAATAAATAAATATATATATATATATATATATATATATATATATATATATATATATATTTGGCATTTATAGCATACATTGACCGTTGTATTTAATTTGAATGTACTCCGTAGCGAAGTACGGGTTTTCAGCTAGTATTTTGTATTTTTTCGATACACACATGAACGAACAGAGGGTCAAAACCTAAAGTATTATGTATATATAAATACCAATAATAGTGCCCCATTTGGTATTTATAATGCATTATGTTTTATATGAAATAGGGTTGTTTGTTTACAGTAGTAAAAACTAATCCACAATATTGATGGTTTCTTTTGTTGCAGTTTCTCATGCCCCTGGGCTTGAACCACGACACTCTATTCTGACGTTCGTATTAAGATATGAGGAAATGGAAGCCTACACACGTAGGGAAGAATTTCTTTGTTAATAAACAATGTACGCTGGCGATGAACGGTACATTGTAGCTCCTATTCCAAGACTCCTTCTTTTTGAAGGCGGAAGACTGACATTACTAAAAGATGTTACTAACAGATTCTGTATTTGTGCAAGAAGATAATGTTCACAAAATAATCCAACTCTTTGTAATAATTTCTAGACTTTTTTTAAAAATTTCTAATGACAAGGCAAGGGAAAAAGGAAATACAAACAGTTACACACAAGTAACATGAAAGTAAATGACCGCAGTCATTGCCTTAGACAGTCCTGGCACGCCAATATCGGGCGATCTCGGAGTCACAACCAAGAAGTGCTCCACAGCGATGCAGATGAGCTCTGTTAACCCTTTCAAGGGTAACAACCTCCACCGTTTGCAAGGTGCAATTTTTTCCCCTATTTTTTTAAACCTAAAGAATCTTGAAAAATTTTCCAATTAAAGGTTGAAAAATGTTTTTACTTCTTTAAACTGATAACAGATAGCAGTACTAACCACTTTTCTGCTCATTTAACTGGAATACATTCAATGCAAGAGGAAAAAAAAGAGACTAGATTTAGGCCTTTGCACTGTGCAAACGGTGCCCCTCAAAGGGGTTTTAATGGGTTCTGCAAGATCACAAAGTGGACAGAAAAGCTCAGCAAATACACCAATCCGATGAAGATGCTCACCCAGACAGTCATGGTCTGTCAATAGCCGAAACGAGGCCACTGCTTCTCGTCGTGGACTTTGCAAGGTATACATAAGATTCGATTCACAAGAATCGAACTTTTGAGTGAATGAATTAAAGAAGATGCTTGAGATATGCCAATTTCGGCATACGCGCTTGGTATAAATACCAAGCAGCTTGATTAAAAAAAAGAGGTTGTTAAAGGTTGATAGATAAGCGTGAGGGACCTACGAGGTAAGCAGCTCCAGGTGTTAACCGGCGCTTGTGCTTAGAAGGCCCAAAGTTTACGTAGCAGAACTGCTGGTTTGACTCTCTAGGTTGTGAGTAATGCAAAGTGTATTTTTATTGAATGCTAATATATATTCCGTACAAGTAGTACGTATGCTTATTGCTGTAAAAGCAAATTCTATATGTGCAACGAATTCAATAAACATTGTTTCATGTATAAACTGTGTTTGTATCAAATTCATTTAGAGTGCCACTTCAAATTATATACACCCAAGTCTGGGTAGAAGTGAGCTATTCTCTATAGCTTTCTGGTAAGGAAGCGAGATCTTCAAACCGCCAACGTTTCGTCTAAATTCTATCCAGCAATTTCAACCGGTATCTATTTCTCATGGATTGTATTATGTATAATTTTATAGAGCGATGTGGCATATTTGAATTTTTTGATTGCAATAGCGTCGCACCTTTTCAAGCGAGGAAATCTGCCTGTTCCTTATTTATAGACTCTAAGAGTGATAATTGCACACAGATTAGATAAGAGAGTGGAATGAAAGAGGAGATATATGAACTTAGCCAACAAATCTCGAGGTTTTAAATTGAGATTAAAGGTAAAAGCAGAGATGAGTGTATACGAGTTGCACGGAGATTAGAAATTGCGTTTCGTGCAAGTTTTATGAAAAAAATTGTTAATCGTTAGATAAAAGGTTTTTAAAGATGAGGGTATTCTCGATATAAGTATATCTTTCAACTAAACTAGACCATTTTATTACGAGTTGGGGAGGAAAGCTTCTCCTGAATTCAAACCATCTTCAAGCATGCATTTGATGCAGTATTTTATTCAGAGCATGCATTCGACTCGATTGTCCCTCAAGACGCGTATAACAATTTTCTTTTTGATGCGAACTGTTAAGGGGACCGTAGACCTTTATTTGAGCAAATCTTTTTTATTGTAATATTGATTGTGTTATTGTAAAAAAAACTATATTTCTGTGGCATAATAGTACCAAAATAGTTTTTTTCAAGTAAAAAATCATTTATGAAGCAATAAAGTAATAAAGGCAAGAGTAGTAATAAACTTTAAATCTGTTTTTCTCAAAACATATTTTTCAAGGTTTTTAGATTTTTTTAAATGCTCCATGCGACTTAATTTTTGTTCAAAATTCATGAAATTGATAAGGAAGAATCCTTATAAGATTTACAAAGAAAGTGGATATGCATTTTACAATTCGACTTTATTAAGGTAATTAAATTTGATTTATAAAATTATTAAAAGGCAAAAATTTGATAAAAATTGGGATGGAATTCAGTAAAAAAAATCTCCCAAAAATTAACTATTCAAGGGATTAAATGATTGTTACCCATATTTTTTTGTAATATAGTTTTAAATGATTAAAATGCAAAAACGAAGAAATATGTCAAAAATTAAGTCGCAAGGAGCATTTTAAAATTTTGTTTATAAATTTAAATTTTTTAAAAAATCTTAAAATCAAAATAAGATTGGAAATTTTTTTTAAGGTATTCTTATACTTATGGTGAGATGTATACGTGTACAAAATTTCATATCTCTGTAATAAAATGTAAAAAATAAATGAAATTTAGCGTCCACCGTAGAAAGATCTAGCACCTCGCCCGCAATACTTAAAGGATTTATACTAACACTCTTATGAACTGCTCAACAAATAAAACGTAAACAAAGAGAAATTTATCGACGAATGGACGAAATCAGAGCGATACAAAGCAAGGATTGATGAAACAAGTAAGAGCAATTGTAAATAGCCATAAATATAGATAATGGTGAAATGAAAAATATTTTTTGAGGCATGGAAATAAAGGAAAATCTGCCAAATTCCAATATTTAGGTAAGTTGATTTGTAGAAATAAAGAAAGAATAAGAAACTGATGTAGGTACAAACATTTTTCCAATTAATGGATCGTGAGAAGACTTACAGCCCGTTCCCTAGGTGTGAAAAATTAGTGAATGCAAAAAAAATCCATAAACTTTAACTCAGAATTAGAATTGGCACGGAAAATCATTTTAGCATCCGACAATTTAAATTTGCATGCCAACTTTCAATCGCACTTAAGGGGTCATACGACTGCTATAAACCATCAAAATATCGATTTTTGAAAAAAAAAATATATGAAAGAGTAACCTTTTCTGAGTATTTTAAGACAATCTGCTTGAAAAAACTCCCATAATTACTGAAGTTGTGAATAAAAACGTGTCAGATGTGTACTGTAAATAGATTTAAAGGACAATACTTCAATTGATTTATCTCAAAATGTTTTTTTTTTCACATAACGCACTTGTTATCTCTAGAACTATTTCATATTTTTGCATGAAATTTTCACAGATGATACATATTATCATTTTCTTCAAACTGAACCTAAATTTGTTTACAGATATCTAGATAATGCACTTTTCATGCATAGATAAAATTAATTTTATTAAGAAAAAAATACGCTATTTTCAGTTTCATTGTAAAAATAGAAAAATACCTTAAATGTATACAAATTTGGGTTCAAATTAAACTTTAGTTTCTGCAGTACGTTAAAAGCAGAAATTTTGTCTTAAACTCAATTTTTTTGGAGTATTTATGTGCGTTAGGTTCGATATCATCTTTGCCCAAAGCAAACTGCTTATTATTTATTACTATCTAACATTGTTGTATCAACACAAAAAAATTATGATTTTAAATCTTATACTTTTCAATATATAGAATGTTGAAAGTGACACAATTTTCATACTTTTTTGACTTTTAACAGTCGTATGACCCCCTAACGATGTTTGATCAACAGGTGGATTTTCAACATTTCTTGAATGTACTATTAAGTTTATTTTAACCTCTAGCTTACGGGACCCATTTTTCCTATTCCCTCTTTAGAATGGGAAATTTTGTGTGTGTGTATATATATATATATATATATATATATATATATATATATATATATATATATATAATATTAAAAACTAGTAATTTCTTAATTCAACACTCTTAACATTTAAAAACTATTAATTCCTCACTATACTATTCCAAATTCCAAATCATTTTTTCATTCTTTAAAACATTCAATTCCCTTTCGGCATTCGCGTTAAATTCCATTATTACAGCCTTAGGCAAAATCATTCAAGATGGCTGTCTTTTTTAACTAAAGAGACGTTGCGTAGCGTCAGTGCAGGTTTAAATCAGTTCTGCACATCAACAATAACTTTAAATCAATCAACCATTAAGACACACCCTTTAATCACGTCATGAGGTAAAGTTTATATAACTCGTGACGTCCGGAAGTAGGACGGATTTTTGTAATTACTATTGCTGCATCCATACCGACGGATCGGTCGGTGATCTCAATAAAAATGTTCCCGTAAAATCTTGTGTCGACGACTGGTTTTTTCGGACAGACTACCATTCCAGTGTCTACAGAGATGACGGTGATGTGGGGTTGCGGCATTCTTCTTTTTAATGACCGACGGCCGTTCTCCCCATGTTACATATATATATATATATATATATATATATATATATATATATATTATTTTATTTTATTTTATTTATTTTTTTTTTGGGCCGTATTCTTGGGACACATGCTGTCGCACCCCCGTAAGGAAAAGGTTAAGGGCATAGTTTAACGTACGGAAGATAAATTACAGTCAACGTAAGGCGTGTTGCAAGCACCCTATATACGAATCTGGTTTGAATAAAAGTTTAAAATTAAAACGAGATAGTATATTTCTCAACATGGCATTACTTTTCTCACAAGAAAATATTTTGCATTAATCGAAACAGAAACATCACTTTCAATGAAAATATACTTTGAATGTCAGAAGCAGAAGTTGGGAAGCGCTAACGAAATTGAAATTCAAACAGTACTCCCTTGAAATAGGCTCAACAATGGAGGATTATATTCATAAATCCCAAACTTTCACCCTGTAAATGATATGTATCTGCATGCATTAAATATACCATAAAATTCCCAAAATAATTTGCTTATTAATGTACTCAAAGTAATTATTGGATTTAAATTATTCACGTTTCCTTGAAACAGCCGGAATTTCAAATGAGAAGACACATCCAAGTTCATTAACTTTAAATTCAGCATTGTCCGTGGATTTGGAAATGCTTCAGTAAGTACGGCAGCACGAGAATGCGTTACGCGAAAATATGCAAGGGTAAATTAATTTATTATGTTTTGCATGTTTAGATTATCTCGTTAGATTAACGCCGTGGAATAAGTTTTGATTAAATTAAACTGCGGTAGACGTTTGAAGTTAAATTTAATCCCTCGCAACCCAGAAATAGGTGGGAATACGTTTCTAGTGAAATCGGGATAGAAATTACAGTGACAGAACTATGAAATCGCAATTGGGATGGGGAAATTTGTAGTCTAGGAATGGGGTTTTGCGCAGTTCGGTTGAATCCGATTCAATAATTTATTACGGTCATTTCAATGTAATGCTTTTGAAATATACCACAGTTATATGCCTTATCAAAGGCACTGCCATGGAAGCGCTCTTGGGTTTGAAAGTCATTTCAATGTAACGCTTTTGAAATATACCTTATTATCATTCAAACATATTCCGTGGATCGAATACGTGTTTCTAAAATGTAAATTACTGGGCATGGATTTTAAATTAGATGACACCTATTATTTAGCACATAATTACGAATACTTTACATAATGACTATTTCATGTTAGAAAGAGAGTTAGAATTTCGAGTTCAGACAGGTCAGAATGAATTAAGTTTCGAAATATTAATTAATCGTTCTTTGATAAAAGTAAAGAGATATGTGTCTGAACTGGATGAATCTGAAATGAATAGTTTCATTTGTTGGAACATGTATATTACTGATCAAGAATCTTAGTTTAGACTAGCTTGTTTCAAGAAGTTAGAATGAATAAGAATTCTGGAAACGCATTTACATAGGAGTAATGCGATATCTGTCAGAACAAAATACATCTGAAATGAAGCATGAAACATGATCACATCCAACAATTCCTTTTTTAATAAATCTTTCAGAGAAACCATAAATTTTTGACTTAATATATTTAAAGGATTTATTAAATGAAGGTAATTAAATTTATAATTTATGAGGGAAATTCTGATTGTGACTTTAGAGACAGCGTCGCAACTTAAGAAAATGATGCATTAATTAACATTGATTTTATCAATATTTCACAAATAGAGTTTAGAGCATGAATGTTTTATATTATTTTGTTATGTGCCCATAATTTGTAATTACGTAATTAATTATACACCTTGATATTCCCGTCTAGTGCATCACATTTTGAATGAATGGACTTGATATTTCTCTGTTAAGAGTTTGGCTCATCTTAAAAAAATAAATCTCTCCTACTATCATTCAAGATCGCGAATTTTTTCTCTTGGTAATTCAGTGCAGAAAAAAATACTGCCATATTTATATCACTTATGAAGTATTTATATATTATTTATGAATTATTTATGTAATATAAAGTATTTTTTATAAACCAAGAATGGAACAAAATAATTGTGTGACAACACACAAAGGGTCACCATGTTGTAATATTTTTTTAACTACTAGCCGCTGCGCGACCAGCATGGTCTCTTTTAGTTTTGTATTTTCTTTTGCAAAACAACTCAACTGAAAGAAACGTATGTAAGGAATGTTACCATTACCTGTCATCATAAATATACGTTGTTAAGTGGTAGTGCGATCATAGCCAAAAAATTTATAATCATTGCAAAATTCTCTATAAGGATGATTCTAAAACATCGTGATTAAAAAAATATGAATTTCCATTAATTCAGAACATAAAGATAAGACTGAGAAACCCAACAACAAAGATTTTAAAAATTACATTCCTCTCTGTATGTAATATTTTTCAAAATTAAGATATCTACACTTTATCATTACATCAAATAAGGAATTGTTGGAGAAATTTTTTTTTTCACGTATAAAATGGAGTAAAAATTCAGCAAGTACTAAAATATAGTGTGGATTACCTCACTCTATATATGTACTATTGTTCACAATTCAGGTATCTACAATTAATCATACCAAATAAAAAATTGTTGGGAAAATTTCTTCACTTATAAAATGGGGTAAAAATTCATCAAGTACTACTAAAAAAAGTGTAGACAATTAACTCTTACTTGCTATTAAGATATTATAATGCAATTATTAATATTTTACTATGATATTCCTCAAACTTCTTGATATACACAGTTGAGTATTTCAGAAATAGGAGATACTACAGTGACAGAATCAAAAGAACGGACTCTAGATAAACCTACATACAACTGTCCATGAGTAAACACTGGATTTGATAGGTCTAAACATATTTTGTCAAAAGTTTGTCCTCTTACATACATTTAGAAAAACGGATGGAACAAAAGAATGAATTATCTCGGGAATAAATTGAAATTATTTACATGTAAAATACAGCAATTAAATTGTACCAAATTACGTACCATCGTCAAACCACTACACACACGCGGTCAGCCGCTAATGTTTACATCTGGAAGTTGCAGCCGTTGCCATTCGGAGTGTAGAAATATCGCCGATTTTTGTGCCGCATACCTACGCGTTTTATATATATAGATTGTTTACTTATTTTCAATTTATAATTAGTGTCATTCATAGTTATTTTTAATTCATAGTTTACTCATCATTAGATTTTAACAAAAGATAGCCTCTCGTTTCACGTTTCCTTCGCCATCTGCCGTAAATATTTTAACGGCAAAAGGATTCTTTGTTTAGTCTTCAGATAACTTCCCAAACTAATTAGGAACAATGGTGATTACCCAGAATAGATTGAAGCAGCAAATTAAATTATTCCAAAACAAAACTTCATGCATGGATATCTATCTATATATATATATATATATATATATATATATATATATATATATATGTGTGTGTGTGTGTGTGTGTGTGTGTGTGTGTGTGTGTGCGCGTAATATACCCATTACATCACGTCCTTAAATCGTAACCTGAAAGAGAAAACTAGCTCATATTTACATGGCTGGAGGTAGACTCAGCCTGAAAGGAATAAAAATTAGATTTTAAAGCAGTTCGGCCGAACTTCTTAGTACATCGTTTATTAGAGCAAAAATTCATCCGTTCATTCCAGAAGAGCAGCTCGGAATAATATCACCTTTCAACATTAAAAGCGAGAGGGCGAAAAAAAAGGCTATTACTTGTAGGGTCAGCAGATTAAAGGGGCTCGCGAAGCTGGCCCATTCCTGAATTGGGACATATACACGTGTAGAAATGCAAAGGCATGCGATTTAAAGTCCTTGTTCTTATGGGAGGATTTGTGGCTAAAGTTGTTTAAGAGATAAATTAATATTACTGGGGTTTAGATTCAAGAAAGGGAATTTAAATGCTAGAATGAAGGGCATATAATTTACGATATTATATATATATATATATAAAAGACATAGTTGAAAGAGAAAAACCAGTATGAGCACTAAGGCAACATGCAGCCAGGAACTAAAACCATGAAAAGATAAGAATGAAAGAGGTTTTTGACAGCATCTCTTCATCAGCGGTGTTAATACTGTCTAAAAACTAATGGATTATTTCCGATAAGTATGATCTAAACTATAAACATACTTAGACACCGTACAATCCATGAGAAACTGTAGAATTGAATAAAGAGTTACTTATCCATAGAACACCAAGCCTGGCGCTAGACAGAGTGGAAGTTAAGAATAGGTAACCGCAAGACGACTGACGTCACAAAACTTGCAACCAAGGAGCAAATGGAAACACAGAAACTGACCTACTATGGAGACTGTGTTTTAGGACAATTATACCTAAATTAAATTAGCTTTTTATTATTATTACTACAAGTAATTTATTATTATTTTATTTTTATTTTATTTTAACTTAAGGTATTATTTTTATTTATTTATTTTCTTTTTATTAGTTATTTACTCTAATTTAACTTAATTTTATGATTTACTTATTAATTGCAACAGAACAAACTATTCATTAAATCTAAAACAACCAATTACATATATATATATATATATATATATATATATATATATATATACTGCTAGCCACTGTAAAGGCAACACCCTGAAGGAAACAAGCAAATAACATGAAATTTATAACATTAGCAGAGGTGAGATATGCAAATGATTAGAATTTCAGCGCAGACGTACATCACGCGTACCTGTGGCGCCACTTCAAAGCGCTATTTAAGGCTTGGAGATTTCGACGATTTCAAGCTCGGCAATTGTGTTTTCTTGTGTTTTTTTCAAAAAAACGATCAATTATGCCTCGTCGAAAACAGCGATCATCTTTTGATCAAGTATCCGAGTTCGACAGAGGAAGGATAGTGGCCTACCGAGATTGTGGATTATCTTTCAGGGAAATCGGTAGTCGTGTTGGACGAAACCAAACAACTGACGAAAACAGACCACTCTGCTGTAAACGGCGTCGAATGGTACGCGCAGACACTGGATGATGCGTTACCGACTGCATGTGCTGTGCTATGGTTCGTGATGTGACTGAGCGATCCGTCACTGCCATGCGCACAATTTGTCTGTCATCACGTGAAGTGGTGCGCTGAGGTGGATGCGATCGAACACGCCGGTCCGTCGTACCCTCCTGCATCCAACGATCACATATCCGCATTACAGTTGTTTGGTTTCGTCCAACACGACTACCGATTTCCCTGAAAGATAATCCATAATCTCGGTAGGCCACTATCCTTCCTCTGTCGAACTCGGATACTTGATCAAAAGATGATCGCTGTTTTCGATGAGGCATAATTGATCGTTTTTTTTGAAAAAACCACAAGAAAAACACAATTGCCGAACTTGAAATCGTCGAAATCTCCAAGCCTTAAATAGCGCTTTGAAGTGGCGCCACAGGCGCGCGTGATGTCCGTCTGCGCTGAAATTCTAATCATTTGCATATCTCACCTCCGCTAATGCATGTTGTAAATTTCGTGTTATTTACATGTTTCCTTCAGGGTGTTGCATTTACAGTGGCCAGTAGTGTGTATATATATATATATATATATATATATATATATATATATATATATATATATATACACATATATATGCTGATGATATTTTGCATAACACTACTAAATGTTTTCATAAATGTTTTGTTAAACATATTAGGAAAGAATTAAATAATTAAATATTAGGAAAAAATTAAATAATTTTCTTGTTTAAAAAATCAAGTATATGACAAAGCCAGACAGCTAAGGTACTTGTCTTCAGGACCAAACTCTGCTGGTCCCGTGATCAACCCGAGAGCCTTTTAGAATCAACACCAAAGCAGCGAGCCAGGTGACTTTGCAAATGTTTTCTAGTGTTCATATAGGGAGAATTTTTTCTCGGTATTTTCTCATTAAACATTAACAAATACATATTTTTGAATTATGATATATATTGCCTCTGACCGAAAACCTTTAAAGGTAGCTCGATGGTTTAAAATATTTTTTTAAATTAACGCCCTTAAAAAATTACTTTAATTTTTCTCATAATGCACATCAATCGTTTAACAGTTAGAATAAAATTATTACTAAACATTTCAAAATTTTTAAAACTGCTCAATATTTTATTCGGATTCTGCTTTAGGGGACACATACCTTTTAAAGGCCAACAGACTCCACAAACATATTCCTATTTTCAATAATCAGTAATTACTAAAATACTTTATTCAGAAATATGAAAATTTTACTGCGAGTTAAACACTTTTTCTTTTTTATAAATATAGCTCTCAATATTTTCTACGTTGAAGATAAATATTTTAATTTTTTTAAAATTTCAATCATTGTTTTTTTTTTTATTGTTATGGCAATGCGCCCAGACTTGCGTCCGTATATCAATAAATACTATGTATTTCAGTTTTATGCATTTCTACTTTTTCAGTTTTAAAATTATGTTTTGTAATATATCTTTCAAATGAACTACTATGAAATCAAAGTTCTTAGTTCTTCATAGAAAAAAAAAGTTTTTTTACAAAAAATTTAAAATTTCGAAAAAAAATTTGATAAATTTTACTGTAATTACAATTTTTATGGCGGGAATGACACAATATTAGGTAATTTTAATGATACTTGTTTATATTGCCCGTGTATAAAATTTCATGGTATTTTAGCCTCCTGTTTTGGTGAATTCATGTGCGAAATGACGTAACAATGAAAAAAAAAACATTGGTTAAAATTTTAAACAATTAAAAGATTTCTCTTCAAGCTAGATAAAACTGAGAGCTATATTTATAAAGAAAGAGTGGTTAACTCACCTTAAAATTTTCATATTTCTGATTAAATTATTTTAGTAACTACTGATGATTAAATATAGGCATACGTTTGTCGAGTCTCTTGGCCCTTAAAATGTATGAGTCCCCTTAAAAAAAGAAAGAAGAAAATGCATTTGCTATGTGTGATTAGATATTACTGTGAATCACAAATCTCAATAGCTTAGCATGGGGTTTGAAGATTTGCAAGGTCAGTTTATGAGCCTTAAGCTGTAGGTTTCTGTCTTATTTGCTACTGTGAAGCTAAAGATTTCTCACTATAAGAAAATAATCCGAGAAATGTGTTAAATTATATTCGTCTGTATTAATTTTCGAAACAAGTAGATTTAAAGATAAATAGATTACCTAAATCAATTACAACTATGCTTCCCGAAAGATGAGTTCCATTAAGTATCTCAAACAATAGCTTATTTATTTAAGCAAATGCAAGATAATAGATGCAGCCGATGGTTTAAAGACGAAGGAACCACAGTTAACTCTCTATTTTAAAGAAGGGGAAATAAATCAAGGTTCCCATTAGCACACCGTAATCTATTCTGCATTAAGCCACTGTATTCTTATGCATTAAGAATATATATGTGGTAATTTTTCAGGATAAGTTTTCCTTACAATAGCCCTCAACATAATGATTAGATTAAGACCATTGTCGTTTACACTTTTTCCAGTTTTTCAAACGAAAAGTCTGCACTCACCTTTTTCCAGTTCATTAAATTTTACATTTCTCGAAGGATTTCAAGATCTATCAGAAAATATCACAAGAATGATTAAAACCAAAATATACGGGGGTAAATTAATATATTCAGTTTTGAGAGTTAGAAACCTTCAAGCTTTATATTAAAGTTTCAGGAATAAGTTTCAGTTAAATTAGTTTTGGAGGTAGAGATCAGAAAGCCGTAATACGATGGAAATACAGAGCTTAAAAATGTTTCTAGCATTATAGAAATTGAAATTTTTTTGACAGAAGTTATTAAAGTGCGGTATAAATTTCAACATTGCTCTAAAAAATGATTTTGCAGAGGTTAGCTGAAAACGTGTAAGTGGAATGATTTAGAAGACGTATTTAATCATATTTCTTTCACTACATCTATTATTTTCGTCAAAATGACTTAAGTTCTTGCCATCAAATATACGGATGCTTTGTCAAATATACTAATGTCTGGAAAAAGGTATTTTTATTTCCCAACATTTTTTTATGTGGATTATAAAGGTCAATTTCTAAACCTCCAGAGTATAGTAGATACCTCTCTATATTAAGAGAAATATTGTCTTAACATATCAAAATATTTTAATATCAATTTTTTCATTCAAATATTGCCGACTGTAAAATGGACATGTACTGAATTCCTCAGAAATGTTTGCAATAGAAAAAATTCTCTATTATTAATTTTAACTAGGCCATTCATATCAGCATTGACTCTCATTTCATGTTATTAAAAGTTCGAGCTAAATTCAACATTGCACCGAAATGTTAGTTTTTTAAGTATTTTCAGGGAATATTTTATAGCATTTATATTATTATTTCTAAAATCAAAATACCGCATTTCTTGGGCCATAAGACGCACCATTTTAAGTAAAAAAAAATCCACTTAAAATTAGGTTTCGTCTTATGGTTCGAAGGTAACATAAAATTATATTTACGAAGGTTCGTAAAATAAAATGAATATTTTATTATATATATATATATATATATATATATATATATATATATATATATATATATATATATATATATTATATATATAATTTATTATTATTATTATTATTATTTATATTTTTAATCTTTATTAAGTAAGAAATTGAAAATATCTTTATATACCTAACAAAGTACAAAATATTCTTTTCTAAAAATCCTCCCATAAATTTGAGGTGTGTCGTATCATTCGGTATGTCTTATGACCTTAAAAAAAACGGTAATTTATTTCGTTTTATTTTGAGAAGTAAGGCGACAATGGACCATGAAAACCTTTTTATTTATTTATTAAGCAATTGCTATGGAATTTTGTATACTTACACAGTGTTGTTTAGAGGTGGAAATTCTAAATAAAAAAATCAGAATGTAATTAATTAAGATATTAATTAAAATCAGTTTCTTAATTACTCTATTTAAAAATGCTCCATGCGCATTAATTTTTGTCTCAGATATCTAATTTTCTCTCTTAACCTAGCTTTATATAGTTATAATAAAAGGTAGTAGCAATATTTGATTTACAGTTATATTTATAAAAACTAGAAAAGAAATCGATAAAAATAGGTCATTTTATGCAAAATTTTATCAAAAAAATTTTTTTATTGTAAAAATTTTAAGTTGTTTTAAAATTGTATAAGGAAATGATTACTAAGTTTTTTCTAACATACATAAATAATCATTTTATGAAATTTTATGAAAATTAAAGAAAAATTATGACGCATGGAACATTTTGAACTTACCGAAACGACATGAAAACTTGTTTTGAGAAAATGGCTTTTAAAGTTTTAATTTGACTAACATTTATTGTTTGCGTTTGAAAAAAATACTTATAACTCGGTTAATAATGATAGGATCAACATACTTTTTTTTTTAATTTAAAACTGATGAGTTGCAGAATCATTTTCTGAAAGAAAAAAAAATCGTTTTGGGGACATATTTTTGTCAATCTGAAGGTCCATTGTCGCCTAACCAGTCTGGGCATAAAGCTGGAAAGTTTTGGTGATTTTTTTTATTGTTTTGACATTTTGCGAAAATTTGCAATCTTTTCTCTGCTAAGAGCGATATTACCTAACTAGCGCCGTTTCTCTAAAATTAAAATACTTTTACTGTGAAGAAATGATTCCTTTTTCGCCCGGTAGATGGGAAAAATTGAATCTGAATTGAGCCCATCTGTACACTGTGATTACTTACACTATTGCAATTTCTTACAAAATGTAGAACTTTTTTGCCGTTATTTTTTTGTTTATCGGTGACCTACAGATGAAATCTTTCTGTCGAAACATTTAACCAATAATAAAGTGTTCCCCAAATGGTCTATCATACCCGGTTTTTGCTGTGATGAATTACAAAAAAAAATTGATTTAAAGCAGATTAATGAAAGTGAACGAAAATGATTAAGATTCTTTTGTTCACTTCTTAAATTATGAATAAAATGAATTGAAGAATTTTTTCTGAAAACACTTCTTTAGATAGACTTCAATTATGAAAAAAGAAATATTAGAATTTAATACTCGATGGATAGTAAGTAATCCAAGAGATGGGGGAGGGGGGGTCCTAGTAGATAATTTAAATGTTTTATGATACCAGCTAGGTTATTATGTGTGCTTTTTTAGGCGTTTTAAACGGTTTATGTTATAAAATGATAAAAAAAAAGCTTAATAGGATTATATATTGAAACAATTTTTTTTTTCGTTTCTATCAATCGAGTATAATGCATTAATAAATCTAAAGGGGGTATTTGATAGAGCAGGCAATTTTTTTAAGTCCTATTGTCCTTTAAAAAAGCTTTTACAATCCATGAAAAATGCAACTGATTATTTTGAAAATATCTATGCGTCAGCCACTTTTCATTCACATTCTCTGTCTAACCTTGACTCTATTCACGATAAATAGGAAGTGTATAGAAATCATCTTTTTCTGGGTTAAAATAGATCCATCTCGAAAAGATAAAATAGCAAAAAAAAAAAAAAAAAAAGTTCCATTGAGTAAAGGATCTGAACCAGTGCCAGCCGGTTTTGTGCGGATCGATAAGCGAGAGTGTGCGAGATTTGCATATTTGGACAGCTGTCAACCCTTTATTTACGCTAAGATGATACGACAGATATACTGAGAAAGCCTAATCAGAGTGGTTTCGTGACATTTCACGATGCGTTTAGAAGAGAGAAAATACGCATTATTTTTGGGGATTGGGAAAAAAGGGTTTAATAACAGTGAGCAGACTTCTTTGTTTTATAAAACTGGTACTTAGTAATATTTACTATATAATATTTTTATGATAAATAGTATATTCACAAAAAGCCTTTGATATTTTTGTCTGAATAAATTCCTCCATATATTCAGAGCTATAGAAACATATTTAATATATCTATGGTGCCCGGTATGAAGGGCTTAAGTCAAAAACTGTGATTTAAATATACCAAGTTATTGGCTTTTATACCAATCGCAAGAATATAATTTGGTCTTGAGTCTTTTGTACAAAAGAAATGTACTTTTGTACAAAATTTATAGACTTAAGCCTTTTATACAAGTCAAAAGATTTTTCTTTAATCAATACTAACAAATATCTAAAAATCCCTTTTTTTAACTCAAGATCTTTACACCGGGCACCATAGATGTCATACTAAATCACTAAGTGCACATGCCTGTATTCAAGTGCAGCAAAAACAGTGAACGAACCATAATTATGGAAATAAAATTCTTAAAAAGATATGAACAGAGTATAAAAGATATGAACAGAGTTCCTGTGACTTACTGGAAACTTGAAGAAAACCCATACAATACAGAAAAAAAATTTTAAACTTTATTTTAAGATAACTTCTTTAATTACATTTTTGGATTTTAAGAAGTTTTTCGTCCCTATATAACGAGTTTCGTTTATAGTTGTTTTTAAGGCTGTAGTTTCGACTAGTTACATTTTGGTAATTTTTTAAGTTTGCTATAATTCTAGAAAACCGCCCCACAAAAATGTATTTTCTATCATTTGGAATACAAAATATAAAAATCGAAACTGGTAATATTCAGCTAGAAATCGACCTGAAAAAGAAAGAAAATGGAGGGTAAGTAACTAGAAGGGAACTAGTGCCCTTTAGAATAATTTTTTACCATAAAGGTTAGACAAAAGAGCTTCGTGACTGTTATTCAATGGAACAGAAACAACATTCATTACACTACCTACCATTTGGCGTTATTTTTAGGCTTGCTATAGTTTTTCGCGAATGCCCGACCAAAAGAGGCAGTCTATCAACCACTCTTAATTTGTTGCAGGATGAATTGTACTATCTTATGTACAGGACTTCTATCCTTCTATCCTTCATCGAATTTATGTTGTTTTGCCAGCCAAAGGTGGACCTACAGTTTTTTAATAAAATGTTCTGTAGTAACGATGGATTCTATTCAATTGATAACCCCTATACAGGATGTTTCATCAAGACTGCCCAAGCTCTGCACAGCCAGATTCCTTGCTTGGAGTACATAAAAATGGCCCATAGAACTGTACCTCTACGATCCATAGTTTTCGAGAAAAATGCAAGAGAAAAGTATGACGTCAGATCCGGTGTACGAAAAAAAAAAGTTTATTGGAAACAAGAACATCGGTATTTGCATATGTTTGCAGACGAAGATGTTAAAAATGTCCACCGCGCATATCGAGGCATGTACGCACGCGCCGTGGAACGACGTCAAGGCGTCGTTTGAATCGTATTTAAAAGGCTGCATCTAGTAACTACCGGTAATCTTTGCATGGTGATAATGTACTCCATTCGTGAATATTGCGACATGTACTCTATCTTCGGTCAATAAAATTGTAATACCGAACTTCTAGGGAGTTCGGTACTACCATTCGGTACATACCGAACTACCCGTCGCTATCCATCAAGCCGTCCTCCCGATGCGAAAATCATCTGCAGGTTGGACGACAGACGACTGAGAAATACTGGAACCGGTGACCCGACGCACAATTTCTGCGATGTTGGTGGAAGAACGTACGGTGCGCACACGCATGCCTCAACATGCGCTGTGGACAGTTTGAACATCTTCCTATGCAAATACTAGCTGAAAACCCGTACTTCGCTATGGAGTACATTCAAATTAAATACAGCTGTCAATGTATGCAATTAATGCCAAATATATATATATATATATATATATATATATATATATATATATATATATATATATATATATATATATATATATATTTATATTTATATTTATATAATAATTGCGACGATCAATGTATACAATTCATGTAAAAAAACAAAATATATATTTATAAAAAAATCGTAAGGGATATTTTTATAGACAAAATAATGTAGATGAAAATATTCAAATTAAATCTAATAGGACATACTAAAGAATATAGTACAATTATTATAGTACAGTTTGAGGATCATATCTTTTACTGTATTTTAATATTTTTTTGGATAATGTCCAATCGTCTGCTGCATTAGCAAGGAAAAAAATATTCTTTTTTGTCTATTTAGTTGTTATGCACGTGACGATAAATTTATTTAAAGTACCAGAAAAAGAAATCATGTGATCAGCATTTAACAAATTAAATTCTAAAATTTAATCTTTAAAAATTCACCAAAAATCAGAAATTGGAGGTAAAGATTCGAAAAAAATTTCATTTTAAAAGAATTTTTATGATCTTTCTCGTGATATAAATTTTATAACCTTCAAATTATTATTTTAAATGCAAACTTAAAAAAAGTTACTAAAACAGCTTAAAAATCTAATTTTAAAAAATCTAAGCAGAATTTTTCAAAAATCTTTCTTAGTGCACCCCTACACTATAAGAAGAATCGCCATGCAAAATTTCAGCTCTTTAGGTCCAGCGGTTTGGTCTGTGCGTTGTATGTCAGTCAGTGAGTCAGTCAGTTACGGAACTGTTTTATATATATAGATATGCAAATACCGATGTTCATGTTTCCAGTAAAGTTTTCTTTTCGTACATCGGATATGACCTCATACTTTTCTCTCGCATTTTTCTCGAAAACTATGGGTCGTACAGGTACAGTTCTCTGGGCATTTTTTATGTACTCCAAGCAAGGAATCTGGCTGTGGAGAGTTTGGTTGGTCTTGATGAAACACCCTGTAAATGTTGTTGAGGTGTTATTATCAGAAACACAGATCTACTGAATTGCCAACTACAAATATATTGATAATGACACTATTTTGATCCATAAAATTTCCTTATGACTCGTGACAATGAACCCTGATTATCATAGAACTTCATAACTTTTGAATGGTTCGTTTTATGCAATTAATGCTACAGCTTCAGTATCCAAATTGTCAATAATTTACCGTTAATGTAACGGTAACGCCCTTTATTTAGTGTAGTTAGGTTCATAAACTCTGCAATGAACAAAAAATATTTCTCCGTTGAAATAATTTAATGGCCTTTTCATATTATTTTTTTATCGTATTAGAGTGACTAAAGTAAATATTGAAAATATTTACCTTTGCAAAGCTGAATGAAACTTTCGAGACATGAATAGTGTCAGACTAAAAGCACTTGCGAAATGTGCTAATAATTTTCCGAACGATGTAAGCAGTCGATTGTACGCGGTTTATATTAATACTTTTCCAGTGAAAATATATAAAGGTCTTGCCATTTACTAACAGTCGTTTGTGAGGATATTAACATTTATTACGCAGAAAAATGTGCATTTTAACACAAAAAAAATGCGAAAATGTCTGGCACTAGAATTTGTTATTTGTTAATTAACTTTTTTAGCTGCTGCACCGCATTGACAAATTATTTAAAAGGGGGCACATGACCTTGAACATCGATGAAATGACTGCAAATATGGTCTAATTCTAACAATAAAACTCAAATAATATTAGAAAAAGAAATTTTATTTCTTCATACATATAAAGTACATATCTTTAAATATGTCACATATAAAATGGAAATTATAAATCTATAAATAATTTTCAAATTAGCAGTTTAGA
Organism: Dolomedes plantarius; assembly: GCA_907164885.2. NCBI lineage: Eukaryota > Metazoa > Arthropoda > Arachnida > Araneae > Dolomedidae > Dolomedes > Dolomedes plantarius. The sequence continues at coordinate 156,096,519 of OU015495.1, read as the reverse complement.
ATTTTATGCGATTAACTGGTGATTAAAAATCATTAAGTCCCGCGAGAACCATAAATATGAGATATATGCTTACAGAAAATAATTGATAGTCAGAATACACTTTTAATATATTTACCTGTAATGTAAAACCAAATAAATTGTAATAAATATTACTTAAAATAAGAATTGAGCATAAAATTGGAAAAATCAAAAAAATATCACAGTTATTTGCATAATTTTCCCACGTAAAAAAAAGTATTCCAGAATTACACATTTTTCTGTTTTTAAAATGTAGAGTTCCATGAAATATACATACGTAGTTTTCTCAGTTTCCTATAGATAGTTTAAAAGTAATGCTGCACGCAGACTCAAATTAGCAGTTAATCATAAGAAATTCTAAACTGATAATTTGAAAATTATTTATAGATTTATAATTTCCATTTTTATATATGACATTCTTAAAGATATGTACTTTATATTTACAAAGAAAGAAAATTTCTTTTACAAATATTATTTAAATTTTTGTGGTTAGAATTAGACCATGTTTATAGTCATTTCGTCTATCTTCAAGGCAGGGCTGCCCAGAGGGGGGGGGGGCAACTGGGGCACTTTGCCCCAGGCCACCAACTGCCGGAGGGGCCCCCCCAAAAAATTTAAAAAAATAATTCAATAGATTTCATCCAAAAGAAAATTCTGAAACTTTTGCCGTACTTCAAAATTCAAAATAATCTCCTGCAAAAAGGGCCCCTCCCCCCAAAAAAATATAAAAAATATATATTCGATTTATTAGATTTCTTTTACTCCAAAATAGTCTTCTGAAAAATTCGAGATTTAGTTTGAATGAAAATATAACTGTTTAATCTTAACTGCTATAAAATGACATTATCTCTAATAAAGTGAAGACAGTACTAACTACTAAAATAGACAGCAAAAAGCTTTGTGGATGGAAGATGTCATATTTATTGGACAATACAACACGGGACAGTGCAATGAAATATAATTATTATGTTAATCATTCATGTAATGAAATTTTAAGTATGAGTAACTTAATTTGAATGTTTTTTTTCGTCTCTTTCCATTTTTTATTTTTCTTGCCCCCCCCCCCCCCGGCAGAAGTTTGCCCCAGGCCCCGTAAAGTCTCCGGGCGGCCCTGCTTCTAGGTCCTGTGCCCCCTTAGACCCGTCGCTAGTCCTAGTTGATAGTCCGGCTTAGAACTGCATATGTCAAATAGCGTCTGGGTGAGTAATTTACAAGAAAGGGCAAAAGCGGTCGTTTAGATAACTTTATATTTTGTAATGTTATGGGAAGTCAGCCAGATTTTAGAAGATTACGTTTTACACCAGGCCCCAAACCTCAGATTAGATAAGTAAAATTGAAAACAAAAATTCTGCATTCTGAAGCGAAAGATTTTCTGTCCACAGCCTGCAATTTCAATAAGCGAAATACCAAATTAGGAACATAAAAAAGAAACTATTGATCCTTCACGACTCCTTGAAAAAATGGGAGTAATTAGTTGTTTTAGAAATTCTTAAAGAAAAGAATATCGTTTCTTAGAAGCTCCAAGTATGTTTTCGAGAATTAAAAAACGCTGCATATATGTCACATAGTTTTAAAGCATAAATAAATTTCGTCACAATCTCTTTTCTCTCTTCATGTATTTTTCAAAAAAGAAAAAAAAACGAGATAGCGTTATATCAACGATGAAAGAATCTGTTGTACGAAAAGTGCTGTCGTCTGGTTTCAGGTTTCACTTCCAGGATTTACATATTTGATCAGATATCATTTGCTTGTTTTGAAGGAAGCCGGATGTTGATAACACTGCGTACACGCTGCTAAAATATTTGACGTCCCGCTGATAGATTACGTCAAAAAAGTTTCTAACATCCTGTAAACACTAGACACACGGCTGTGTTTTTTTTCCGAGTAAATAAATAAAAAGATTCTCAATATTTTATAATTTTAAAATTTGTTTTTTATTTCTGATATAGCGTTGTCTATTTTGTGTTAGAAATGTTTGAAATGCTGAAAAGATAAAAGCTATGAAAGGGTGAAAATGACAAAAAGTGTGGTATTAAAAGCTTTCCTTTCATTTCTTCTTCTATGATAAGTTTTTTGTTCGATAGGCTTGAAATGCAATAAGATGAAAGCAATGGAAGAAAGAAAATGGAGGAAAAGGATTGTATCTTAGATCTTTCTTCTTATACTTGAAGGGTTCGCGTGTTGCTCAGATGCAAATTTCTGGTAGCTGCGCAGTGCAGGCCAGTCGAAGTGAGTTCGGAGCAGGTGTCTGGTCTATTTAAGTGACACACGCTGAGTTGGCAAGAGCCCAAGAAGGGAGTGGAGATTTGTACGGTAGTGCGTTACGCTATTAGTAGAGATACGAAAGAGTCGAGAAAAGTTAGATTGAAGGTGATAGCGGTATTTTACTGATAGAGCACGTATTAGTATTTAGCCTAGGCGGCTGCACGAGTTCGATAGTTATTTCAGAGCCCGATAGTTACGGGTATTGTTAGTGAACGTATATTCTGCCTGAAAGGGTTCGTTACGACTTTAAAGTTCAGTTTCTTAGTACACATTACTGTAAGTTGTTGCGGTACTGTTGTGTTATTATTTGTAGCCCCAAGTCGGTCTATGTTAGTCTACCTCTACGTAGAAAATAAAGGAATTATTTGTATTTATGCCTATTACTTTATAGTGTGCCTGGACCGTTAGAGGATTCACAGGGTAAATAAGAAACAGAACCATATATACTATACAGAAATATTCAAATTTCAATACAGATATTCCTCGACTTACGACCAAGATAGGAACCGAGACATTGGTCGTAAGTCGAGTTTCAAACAATGTTTTTTGTATATGTACATACGTATATTTTTTACTTTTATACATACATACGCAATTTAAAATACATGGTACTTAGAAGACAAATTATTCTTTTTCATCACTTCTTATGCTAGTACAAATCATTGCTTCAGAATTTGTGACAGAAGATACGCTCCATGTTTTTTTTACAAAGTTATCCAAGGTGGTTTGATCAGTTTACATCTTCTTTTCCTTGTATATTGTCTGGTAGCAAGTCAGATTTTCCTGAATACGACGATTTACACTTGTGAATCTTTCTTCATTTGGATCCAGTGCTTCTAACTGTTGTAGTCCTTTATTAATATAATGAAAAGCTGAAAACATTTCTGGAGCCAATGAAGGCTTCTTTGATTTATCGTGTGGATATCGAAACTATTGCATCATACATTTTTATTATTGCGACATAAATGTTTTAAGGGGACAAGGGACCATCAAATTCAAATTTTTCAATTTACAATATTTAACTCGATATACAAAATGAGAATAATTAATTTTCTTTTTTACTACATTGAAAACCCTTAAAATTCAAAATACAGAATTTTTGTCAGAATGATGCCTGATTTTCAAAAAATTTAAAAAAATGCTAACGTTTTTCAAAATGCCCTATGCGCATTCTGTATTAATTAAAATCCTTAAATTTTGTATTTTACGTTTACCACGTGTATATAAATATAAATGTGCATGTTTTTTGTATGAATCTAAAAGTCTTAAATATTTTTTTCCGTTCTGCCTGCTATTTTTATGTTTTATTTACCCACCATCTTTAATTACTATAAAATGATATGATTAATGACTACATAATTATTGATTACCAAAACTACTATCAGTTTTAATCATCTATAATCGATTTTTTACGGTCGAAACATGTATTAAGTTAGTGATTTATGGTCATTGAAACAACATAAAAATTACGGTTTGTGAAACTTTGTTTAGAATCATGCAATATTGATAATAAACGGAATCTTTCGTGTATTTAATATTTTTAATATTTCATGTATTGGAAACGGTAAGTATATTTTAACGTTTCCTGAAGTGCTCTTTCGCAACTCATAAAATAATTTTTACCTACGTAATACATAGAATCAGGTTCATAATGTTTGAAAACAAAGGTTAAAAACGAATATTAAGAGTTTTCATAACAAAGAGTATGAAAAAAATAGCCCATCTTCTAATGAAACTCCCCAGAAATCATTTTCTAAGAATAACGGAAAGGCGAAAGTTGATTTTTAAAATTAAATACACAGACAATCCCAGAATCTTTTAAACTTCTCACGTCGTTTACAAAGACTATCATTTTAAGGGGTAACTTTTATTTCCTTCTAGAGAGAGGGAGTGAGTAGCACGTAGCAACAAATTTCCGATTCGGGAAACACTTTTAGGAGATACCGAAGTCTTTTGAATTGGTCTCATGTAACACGATTCAACTAATGTGGATAAAGTGGCATTCTTTCCAAAGAAACATTGAAAGTAAGTTACCCTGTTAAAGGGGAGAAATGACTAAATTAAAAACAGAAAAAATAAATAGTCAAAAGGTTAGTGTGGGTAAAAACAGTATAAATGATCATGACTTTACAGCATTTATAAAACCCATAATATTTGATATAAAATGAGACCAAGATGACTGTATATATATGTTTATATATATATATATATATATATATATATATATATATATATATATATATATATATATATATATATATATATATATATATGTATAAATAAATATATATATATATATATATATATATATATATATATATATATACACTGCTCAAAACAATTAGGGGAGCACATGGTTTTAACGAAATTATGTAAATACTTACACCGATAAGTAATATAAAATAAATCATCCATAATTTAAAGTCTAGCAGAAAAAAGAAGAAGAAAACTTCATATGCAAATCAAAGTTCATGAGGTCAAAAACCAGAAAAAGAACATAAGGGCGGAAATCGGGATGTTGCAGAAACGTCTGTTTCACTGCCTTAACTGTGAAATTCGATTGCTCAGTTATTCTTTTTGAGAAAAGGTGACTTGAAAATGTCTCAACAACGTGATTTACCGGAATCCATGGCACGGCGTATTATAGGCAGACTTGAATCCGGGCAAACACAACGTAGTTTCGCGGACGCTGTTGGAGTCGCTTAAGTGTCGTTGCAAGACTGTGGAATCAATTCCAAGAAACAGGGAATGTTAGACGTCGACCAGGGCAAGGTTAGCCACGCGTCACTACAGCAACTGATAACCGGTATATACTGTTAACAGCTCGTCGAAACAGAACAGACAATGCTACTCAGCTGCAAAGACAGTTCCTCTTGGCAACAGGACGAAGGGGACCGAAGAAGATGGGCTGCTGAACATCGAGATTGGGAGCAACATGATTGGAGCCAAGTGCTGTTTACAGACGAGTTCTGATTCAGTCTGGAGTGTAACACCCGACGTGTTTTGGTACGGAGGGAAAGGGACACTCGAAATAACCCCACATTCGTTTGTGAAAGGTCACAATACAGACGATCTGGTTTTATGGTATGGGGTGGAATCAGCATAGGTGGACGTACGGACCTGCATATCATTCGGAATGGTACTTTGACGGCCCGAATGTATGCTAACGAGATACTGAGACCTCATGTCATACCTTACGCTGCAGCCATTGGAGATTCCTTTGTTTTCCAGCATGATAATGCCAGACCGCATACAGCTCGTCTTGTGGAGAACATGCTTGAAGCTGAAACAATACAGCGTATGGAATGGCCAGCGTGCTCTGCTGATCTGAATCCAATCGAGAATGTTTGGGACATGCTCGGGACATACTCGGACGACGCATTGCTGCGAGACCAAGGCCTCCTTTTACTCTCCGAGACTTGGAGATTGCACTTCTTGAGGAGTGGAACAGTATTCCCCAAATTCTTATCGATAACATCATCGCATCCGTGGAAAACAGGTGTGCAGCAGTCTTAGCTGTTCGAGGAGACCACACGCCATATTAAAAATCTTGCATCATTTCTAAACAATACTTTTTTTTATCGTTTACATGCAACCAAATTGTTGCGCTAAATCATCTTTTCATGTTTTTTCCATATTTTCAAAGAATTAAAGCTTAATTTAAAATTTTTTACGTCTTTTTTTCTGTATTGCGCATTGATACGCGTGTACTATCCATTTTAGGCCAATACGTGGCTGTCTCGCACGGTTTTCTTAACTTCTTTGCTTGCTCCCCTAATTTTTTTGGGCAGTGTATATATATATATATATATGAAATAAATTAAAAACCTTTTCATTATCATTAACACGCCTATTTCAAATTCTTTCATCTTATCGCAACAGAACACCGTCCCTCATTTCTGATTTTGACCTATATCCAACCAAAGTAATCTATTAGTTTCCCCTTAAACGCCACGTGCGGCCAACAGTTATATAAGATCGAACCTCTTGGAACATTCGAGAAACATCACCCCATATGGCGCGATATAATCAGGTGTCACGTTTTAACCAATCGAATAAGTTCAGTGCGCCGACTCAAGGAAGTAGCACTATTATATATTATATATATATATAATATAATATATATATATATATATATATATATATATATATATATATATATATATATATATATATATAATATATATATATATATATATATATATATATATAATATATATATATATATATATATATATATATATATATATATATAATATATATATATATATAATATATATATATTTTATATATATATATATAATATTTTTATTAATATATTTTTATTAATATATATATATATATAATATTTTGGCGGACTTGTGTGTTTCGCTCTGGCCTGGCAAGATGTAGCGGTTTTAACGTCCGTATTGCCGCAGCACTTTGCGCTGTCGGCGCGGTTGGGGCCTTTTTCCTCGGTATCTGTGGAGTTAAGATGTTTGTAATCCTGTCCAAATAATGTCCCGAAACGAAACTGCTCCGGAAATAAAGACTATGTTATGAACCAGCTGGCTCTTCCTTCTGGTATGGATTCAAATTAGTTCTTCTTCATCCAAGCCACTTCCAGCCACTTCGACTACACCCCGGATCCGACAGGCTATGGTTTTCAGGCCTGTTGAGCTTCGCCACCGCCTTAGCACTTATATTATACACCTCCTCGTGGGGAACTATGGGCAACGGCTCTTAGGCAAAATGATCTACAAAAACGGCATTTATTCTGTCTCTCAATTTTTGCCATTGGAAATAAATAAATAAATAAATAAATATATATATATATATATATATATAAATATATATATATATATATATATATAAATATATATATAAATATATATATATACATATATATATATATAATATACAACAAAAAATATTCAAGTAAAAATAAAATAAAGTAGTGAAGTCCTATAATCGGTAGTAATATTGAATTCAACATATATTATCTTATTACTGTTTATCTAATAAGGAGACAAACTGTAAATATAAGTGCAAAATTTAGAATAATAATTTTAAATACAATACGACATGTTTCATAATTCTACTGCTATAATTTCTGTTTTAGTATTCTAGTCGCTACTTTCAAAATGTACTCATTTCGATTTATAGCCATTTATAGCCATTATACCCACTAGTGTCAATTCCTAATACTGATGCTTTTCATTTGTGCTGCTAGTAGTAATATGGATGATCTTGAAGGTTGTCAATGATTGACTTAAAATTATGCTTTCCTGGACCGGTTGTCAATACGACTAAGACTGCAGGTCCTCGTTTTTCCCTTATCTGGCAGAAAATGTCAGATAGTCCTCAAGTGGAAATATTCTAATATCAATGTAACAATGGTAGAACCTTACTGGGGTGTTATGTTTGATAACAGACTTAACTGAGCAAATCATGTGTAGAAACTACGAGAACAAAAGGAAAAAAAGTTCGAGTCTGTTAATAAGTCTAACTGGTACCACTTCGATGCAACAGTGCAACACAACATCTTTTGTCTTTTTCCCATAAAACTTATAAAAGTCCTGTCCTAAATTATGGACCTGAAGTTTTATTACCCGCTTTTGTTTCCTCTTTGAAAAAGATAAATAGAATTCAAAATAGGACGCCTAAAATAACGACTGGAGGGACTTGTGGCACCCCTCATTGCTGCGATGGAACTTCAGTCTTGCAATAGGGGACGAAGAGCTTAGGCATCAACTGTTAAGACTCCTACCTGCAAAAAGACTTCAAACATAGAATTCAAAAATTATTTGCTCGCTGGCGTCTTGAACTTGCCAACCACCACCTATTTATTGATGTTACACTAAAATCGATGAGAGTGGTTAAGTGGCTAAGTGTTGTCTAAATTTGACTGTTCCTGTGTCAAAGAAGGATTCGCCAGAGATGACAGTAGTAAACCTTCAGACCATACGGACCGTTTACCGTTATCCTCCCAAGGACCATATTTTTAAAGATGGCTCAAGGGAGAGTGCCTGTAGCAGTGCTAGGGTAGGTCTTTTTTTCTTCTGAATTCCTATTATCTGCTCCCATTGATAGACTGGTAACAAATTTTGACGATGAAATTGGAGATGTTCTGTTAAGGCTTGAGGCTATCCAACCCACTGAGTGAATTAAAAAAGAAAACCGTAAATTAATAAAGAAAACATCGTCTTCATTATTAATTTATAGGGTGCTATTCTTTCTTTGACAGATATTCCCTTATTGAACTCTGTTGAGGTTTTGAAAACTCAATTTCTTATTCATCAGCTTCTTAACAAGTGTAACATCATTGTTCTCCAGTGGATAAATTCCACTGCGGATTCCCTGGTAATGAGAAACAAGGTATCAGAGTCTTTACTAAACAGGGTAACCATCAACATCGACCTGATTACTCATTGTATTCGGCAAAGTGAATTATGAAGGATTCTTCTAAGACACTTATTCTAAAGTCATACCACCAAGGTCAAAGATAAATAGTGATAGAACCTTCTTGCTTTTAACCTCAGTCCCTCCAAACCCAGATCGGAGGAGCTACATGTCTTTGGGCTTTTAATCGGGCATGATTATTTGCACAAACATTTGCATCGAACTAGTATTTCTGAGAATCCAGCTTGCAATTTTTGCCATGAAAAAGGAGATAACTTCAGAGCAACTCTTCACTTGCCCTTTCTTGGAAAACCTAAGAACAGTAGCTAAATTTTCCTGCTTGGACACTTATCGCATGAGAAAGACTTCGAGTCAACTTTACTGGACTTCTATACAAATAGCCAGTGCCTTCTAGACAATAGCCTTCTACACAAATAGTCATGGGCGTAGGAGAAAAAAGAAAGAAGAAAAAACTTTAATATGTTGCTTGTTGAAGTACTGTTCAATAATTATACCATCTTTTATGCTTCAAATTTCATTGATAATCAGACTGAAAGAAAACAGAAGGTCGTTCGCACTTTATGGAAACGATTTTGATTGTTACGTTTTATGTATAAATGCCGTATTTTATGCGGGGATTTGCTTCTATCTGATAGCCATGGTTCTTGACAATAGCTTTAGCTCGAATTTTCCATGAAAGTAAATTATTGCTTAGTACTGTCATGTCAGTTTTACATCATTCCTCTTGGACCGTTTTTCAACGTCCGTTCAGTGTTCTTAGATGCCGTTTACCTAAGGCTCGTATTAAAAAACCGAAATCGTAAAAGTCCATTGGAAAAGAGTCAGGTAATTTTACAGGTATTTCATTAAATGGGATACATTTTATTCCTGTTTCTGATTCTTTCTTTGCTAAATAAGCGGCAGTTAATTTAGACGTGTGACTAGAGGCTTTGTCCATAAGAAGTTTAACTTTATCAATGTCATTTCCATGTAAGGCTGGAATTTCTTCTTCCAAAATTGGTTCTAAAATATTCTGCTGATAGTAGAGTGAATTAATTTTGGCTTTACTTGAGAATTTTTTTATTTTCAATTTGTCGTTGTAACAAAATCCTACTACTATCATGAACTCCTTTGAGAACTTTACTGTACACTGACGTAACCATTTCGTACGGTCATTCCCGTCAGTTGAGCAATAGGAAATTAATCTTTTTTTTACTACAGTCACTTGAATATACCCATGCCCATCAAGTGTTACCATAAATTTTAATTTTTCAGTAGCTAGGTGTTTTTCAAATAATTTTAAACATATATTATTCATATTATTTAACAACATATAGTCAATTGGGGGGGATTTCACCGCGCCAGTAATAAGATGCAAGGACTGATTTTGAAGTTTTTCAAGAGAATCAATTATTTTCTCAGAAGCAGTAACCAGCGGTTCACAGTAGTAGGTCAGGCCTCGTGGTGCACTCTGGGCAACGGCTAGTAAGGCAAACTCTTTGACACCTCGGTCCCCTCCTCTCATCGCGTATCGACCATTGATTCACTGAAGATCGGTCGCTACTCAGCAATTGCTGAATACGCAGCCGAGGTTTAATTTCCCAAGTTCTGAGCAGTCCATTGTTATGGGCCTGGGCACCGAACGGACAGTACAGATCTGCCGACCAATTGGGGGAAAACCTGGGCCCTTTGGCTAGCGCGGCAAAATGATCTACATAAACGGCATTCAGTTTGGCTCTCATTTCAACGTTATTGATAAAGAGATGTTGTTATTCAACTTTATTTACTCAACAAATGATCTTAGTTTTGTTTTCCTTCATGCTTTCTTTCTAGTCTTCAGTTTCAATTGCTATACACTTCAATTGCTAAACCACCAATTGCTAAACTTTTCAATTGCTAAACCACCCACATACGTAAATATTATGTTAGATCAGGGGTATCCAACCTTTTTGCACCTAATAGTACATTCTAGAATACCGATCAGACGGCGGGCACCATTTAGTTTTTCAAGATGAATTCATAGTGGGACATAGTTAATAATACATACACATAATATACAAAAAAAATTTAATTCCAAAAATATAATGTAACATATGAAAATTATTGTTAATATTCTTGTGTATAATAAATGATTACTAAATAATGTATACAAACTCTAGAAAGTATAAAAATTCTTTATAAAAAATATAAATTTCAAAGTCAATGTGATTTTCGGCATTGCATTTCCATGGCCATTGCTTCGTAATTAGGAGAGTATGATGATATTCCTGCTCGCGCGCGCGTAAGCAATCGTCAAAGTGTTCATCTGTAGGTCGCGATCTGTACTTTTATTTTATGATATTCACTGTCGAAAACAATGATTCACACAAGAATGTGGAACCAAAAAACGATTTTATTTGATATGCTGCTCTTTTCAAGAATGGAAATTTGTTTCTGTCAACTATATTCCAGAAATTCTCATGTGATACAATGGATTTTAGGACAATGTTCTGAAGATCCAAAATTTCTATCTCCAGTTCTTCTGTCCTTACTTGAACAAGCTCTGAAATGTATGTAGCTAGTTCGGTTACATCTACTTGGTAAGTAAAAGGATAAACAAAACAGGTGACCATTGGCTCGATGACATTAAACTGTTGAAAGCGCTTTTCAAACTGGTCTTGAAGTAATTAGAGGTTGATAACAAATGTTGATAAGTCAATTTCGCCGTCGTCTATCATTTTTTTCATATTTGGAAAAGGCACAAGGGACCTCAACTTCAAATGTGATATCCACAAAGCCAGTTTAGCTTTAAACTTTATCATTGTAGCTATATGTTGTCCTTTCCCTGCAGCTCTAAGTTAAAATAATTCAGTTTTTCCATTATATCTATTATAAAAGCCAAATCCGCTAGCCAACGAGAGTCTGTTAGTTAAAAAAATTGATTTTTGGCACTAAGATAATTTTTTATTTCTTCAATTAAATCTTCAAATCTAGCAAGAACTTTGCCTTTACTGAGCCAACGTACTTCAGTATGCAGAATTGGATCAGAATCTTCAGGATTTTCTAATAGAGCCTTAAAAAGGCGGTGTTGCAAAGGAGCTGCGCTAATTAAGTGGACTATTTTTGTAATTATTTTCATGACGTATCAGATGGGTAGTATTCTACCTCATAAAACCTTCTGGTCAATAATACAGTGATACGACATAAAGTTTGGAAGTGATTCATCTTTTATGCAGATGGCAATATATCCATTGACAATACCAACCATTGTTGGTGCCCCATCAGTGGTTATCGCAGACAGCTTCTGGAGAGGCATATCAATCGACTTTGCATGTGTTATAAATATTTTATAGATATCCTCACCTGTTGTTCGTCCTTTCATGGGTAATATTTTTAGTAGATATTTTTTTACAGTAAAGTCACTAAATACCCTTCTCACCATAACTGTTAACTGTGCTGTGTCTGATATGTCTGTAGACTCGTCAAATTGTAGTGAAAACCACTCACATACTATTTCCAAGTCACTCTTTAACTGAATTTGCATGTCCTTTGAAATGGTTTGTATTCTTCTTGTAACGGTGTTATCTGACAACTATAAGTCTTGTATTGCTGACATGATCTCACGTTTGTTGGAAAATCCCTCAAATAAGCAATCGGTGCCAGTAAGAAATGCTTCTTTTAACAACTCACCATCCTGTAAAGGATTTTTCTTCTTTGCGAGTATGTGAGAAATTTTTATAGAAGCAATAGTGGCATATTTAGATCTTAACAGAGGCCTAGTGAAAACTGACTGTTGAGCGGACGGATTCGATTTTAGCTGATGTATTTTATTCTTTCTTATTTCAGATTAAGTGGATTTAAGTTCGTATTAAAAGTAGAATGAATTGTCAGGAAATGACGTTCAACATTATGTTTTTTTTTTTGGCACAGCGACGCTATTTCCACACAACAGACAAATACATTTGTCTTTTAAATTGACGAAGCAATATGAATCCTCCAATTCAGTATTAAAATTATAGGTCCGTTTACTTGATCCACTCATTTTGGGATAAAAAGAAGGAAGTATTTAAAAACAACAAAGGAGGAAGCATAGTATGTAGGGTTCGCGTGTTGCTCAGATGCAAATTTCTGGTAGCTGCGCAGTGCAGGCCAGTCGAAGTGAGTTCAGAGCAGGTGTCTGGTCTATTTAAGTGACACACGCTGAGTTGGCAAGAGCCCAAGAAGGGAGTGGAGATTTGTACGGTAGTACGTTACGCTATTAGTAGGGATACGGAGAGGCGAGAAAAGTTAGATTGAAGGTGATAGCGGTATTTAACTGATAGAGCACGTATTAGTATTTAGCCTAGGTGGCTGCACGATTTCGATAGTTATTTCAGAGCCCGATGGTTACGGGTATTGTTAGTGAACGTATATTCTGCCTGAAAGGGTTCATTACGACTTTAAAGTTCAGTTTCTTAGTACACATTACTGTAAGTTGTTGCGGTACTGTTGTGTTATTATTTGAAGCCCCAAGTCGGTCTATGTTAGTCTACCTCTACGTAGAATAAAAAAAGAATTATTTATGTTTATGCCTCTTACTTTATAGTGTGCCTGGACCGTTAGAGGATTGCAGGGTAAATAAGAAATAGAACCACATAAGTATACAAAAAATCTGAGAATATATTTATGAATAAATAGTGAAGTAGATAAGTCGAATGAAACGTTTATCCCACAGCACAAACCACACTACTGGCTCTCACGAGATGAGCTGCAGACAAATGTCTATGTTGTGACGGCAACCATAAAAACGGACCGGTTCATTTCATTTTAGGTATGGGAAATGAGGTTGGCGAAGATCTGGCGCGAGGGGGAGAAGAGATCGGTCGCATTACGCTTTGTGCTTTTATCTGTGTTTGGACGCCATTTCTACTTTTGTGTGGTTAATCATTAAAAATGAGAAAACTTTTACATAGATTTTTATTGAAAATTGAAATAGTTTTATCGTGGTCGCACAGTGGCGGGCACGCGTAAAACGATCGACGGGCGCCATGGTGCCCGTGGGCATAGGGTTGGGGACCCCTGTGTTAGATCAATAAAATGAAATCTTTAATACATAAACCATAAGTGTAGCAAGTAATGACATCATAAGTAATTAATAAGTCATTGACCCCGTTCGTAAAAATTCTCTGTGGAAATTTATAAAAAAAACCAGTGAATCTCGATTATTTAAACAGATTTACCCGTTAAACTGAATGTATTTCTATTTTGGTAGGTAAATATTTTGTATGTAAGTTCAATCGAATCATTAGGTAAATACAAAATATATTAAACGGAAGTATAGTTATTCACTTAAATGCATACTGCATATGAAATTTCACTCAAATAGCTGAATTTTATTGCGAGTTGGCATACTTTACGTACGAAAGGAAGTCCTAATAGCCGGATTCTAATATCACTTCTTTCGTAATAAAAGAAAATAAATTGAATTTTTTTGTAACTGTACATGTTTATTTACTGCATAACAAGAAATTAATAATCTTGTTGAAAGCGGAAAGTAACTCTCGATGCATTATATTTTGCGTCTGGATATTTTCTACTACTAAATGGATTCATAGGTACCCTTTCACGTAATACCATTTATGGCGATAGTATCTTAAATTTTCGAAAGAATTCAAATATCATTAAAAGATTTTTTTTAAATATTACCGACTTTAAAAAAACACATATTTGTCACATTACAATAAGTTGAAAAGCTGGTGATAACTATATTCCATTAGTTTTATTAAACAGCTATTTCACATTTTAGCTGATATAGATAATTATGTCACCAGAAAAAGGATTATAAAAGATAACCTATACCCTTTATTACAAACGATGTATTCCGTAAGGTTTATTCACATTTTATAATTAATATTTACTGATATTACCAAAAGTTCTTTTTTACTTTAATGAATTATTGCATATTTTCTAGTCATAACTAGCTGTAATTGAAAAAAATTAACCACCGCTTTACAAATATAAAAATTTCAAAATTATAAATTATTGTTTGTTTAGTGAAATTTCAAAGCATTTTCAAATATCAATAGAATTTTCCAGACATGTATCTATTATATGACTATATAATTGCTGTTTAATAATATAGAATATAGTAAATTCTCAAATTTAAGCTATGTTTAATAAATAACGACTTTTTTTTATAATTTTATAAGAGAAGTGGTATTAGGCTTAACGTACAAGTATGCTTTATGCAACTAGGCTGAAGTAATACTGTGTGTTCAATAATTCATTACAAAACTGCTTCCATTTTATTCCTTTCTCTCTCTATTTTTTAGAGAATGAAACAATGTTGCATACCTGCTTTTGTAGGTCTTACATAAACAGATATCTGTTTTTCGATTATTCCCTTGATTACATAATTTATAACACAATAATAATTTTAAAAGCCTTTTTTCTTTAAACTTAAATTGAAATAGCTCATTAACTATGGTTACAGAATAAACTAACTAATGAACAATGTATTTCCAATAAATAATATTAGTTGTCAAACGAAAAATCTTTAATTTTCCTATGATTGGCCATCATCCAATTTAAAATAACTCCATTTACTTCTCTGACCAGAATAAAAACATCTAATTTCGTAATTTCAATTGGAGAAAATACTCCAAGAAATTTCCCAATTCTCCTAAATAAACTTTTGCACAACAGGAAAATGGTCATTTACTAAAGTAGATAGACCAGCATTCTTTAGTTGGAAACAAGAAAAATGCGGTGTGCGTTGGTGTTTGAAACTTCTCTCTCTCCGTCACATTAGATTCCTGAAGGACAATTTTAGAGATTGAGTTGCAAAGCAATCAAAAGTAAAAGCTCAAAATGGATAGAGTTTCACTTCTTCTTGCAGTTTTTGTGCCTCAAAGCAAATCGACAGGAAAGGTGCACGCGTGGGATATTGTCCTCTAAATCGAAACAAGTTCTGGGTCCTTTAGAGACATAAATTGAATCTGTGTATCGGAGAAACTGTAGTTGCACTGTTTTATTTAATTGACATTTGCAGATGGGAGTTTTGAGACGATAATAATGACCTTTTCTACAGAGGTGTAGGCGTCGGCGTAAATAGGTTCTAAGACAATCTTGTTGTTTCTTTATATTTTTCTGAAAAGCTAAATTGTTTGCGAGTTCACAAAAAGAATTGGAGAGGGTATGTTTACAATAAAAGTTGAAATTTACCCGAAGAATCCTTTTGTAGCTTGATATTCGCAAGTGACTGGTGAACGGGATCACAAGATTCGATAAAGCAGTCAAAGTTGTTAAATCAACTTTTTACTTGGAGATATCGAACCGATTTATAGAAACTTAACAGTTTCAATAATTTGTTATCATTTCTGATGCTTTATTCAAGAAAGAGAACAAGTTAAAGACGATAGAAAAGGAAGAAAAAGGAAATCTTTTACTTTTGTGATTAAAAACTTTTAAAACTTAAGCTTCGGTCATTGAATGAATGGTTTGAGCCTCCACGTAAACAGTTCTTTTGGAATTCACGAATTTCATTTTTGTGACGTGGTATAAATAAAAAAGCGCTTCTCCTATGCTAGACCTCCACAAATTCATACCTCACCTTTGGAAAATTCTCGTTATTTAATTGAATACTCTCCCAACCCCAACGTATTTACGCCCCAAACAACACCCTTAATTGCACACGAACACCCCTTAATACACCACTTAATGGAGCTCGAAAGAAGAGTGTTGCGAAGGGTTAGAAACATTTAACCAATAAATTTTTCCAAATGCAACTTTATTTTAGGTTGTCAAATTCTTTCTCAAATTGTCCTTTGCCATTCAAGGAATTTATTTTTAGAAAAAATATCACAAATCATAAATTTTGTATAAGCAGATGGTAAATATATGGTACGAGTAATAATGATTTGAGATCTTCCTTACTTTTAACACGAAATGTGCCATTTACCAGCATGCATTTTGCAACTGATTATTAAGTTACTTTTTTGAAATACTTTAAATATCACAAATTTTATCGTTAATGCGTGTCGCGGTAGAGCCCTAACAACGTAAATATGATCTGTGAGGTGTTAGAAACATAACTGTTTTAAAACGTATTTCTTAAACAATATTAAACTTAAATAAGACTCAAATCTTCATTGTTAAATTGATGCTAAATAGAATTATTTAAGAATGTTTAAAGAGAAATACAATTCTTTATATCAGCAAAAATAAACTCTACAATTCCATGTTTAATGTACAGCAAAATGGTGTTCCCTTGAAATGATATTCGTATTTTTACTACAAAAAAAGATTTATTAAATTTATGGGGGACGGAAAGGTTTCCCAAATCTCACGAGACTTGTATATTTGGTGAGAACTTTCCAGTAGAAATTCTATCTTGTTTACTTTTATATCACGAAAACCATGGTAAATCTAGCTCTCATATCAGCTTGATTATTACTTCAACCAACAGAGTTTACTTGGATAGTATATCCAAATGTGGTGATAATTGAAATAAAAATGGAACTGGTTGCACAGCCTACTTTTTATACAACCTGCAACACGGAGAAGGTTGTATGGGTAGCCAGCATTTCATGAGGAACTTTCTTGTAAATTGTGTGTCGTGCTTCCGTTGCGTTTCAAGAGATCCCTCACATGTATTGTATTTATACCGGCCTGACCGTTGCTACGAGCATTGGAGATTGATCTCAGAAATCAGTAGGAGCATTAATCTTTTGAAAAGGTGACCGAGGAGGCTATGGAGTTAGAGGTATTTGAGAGTTTTGGGAAACCATTCCCATAAGAGAGTACTCAAAATTGCATTTCATAGTTGGATTCAACGCAAATGGCTCTCAATCTTTTCTGCAAAACTACAGTTTCTTAAAATAATATATACAAATCTTTTTCTGATAAATAGCCATCTTTCTTGTTCGTCTCCGTTCTTCCTAAAGGAATTCTGATACGGGCTCTAAGGAGTTGATTCTCACATTTTTTTCTTCATCCTAATCTCTCATGAACACACCACGCTGAATGTATTTAAGGTATCAAGGTGAAAAGACTGGTCTGACTTCTATGACTGTCATATTCTGACACAGTGTAAAATACGCGGTATTGTCTAGAATATCTAAATGTCAATCTAACTTCACTGTTTCGAGTACAACGACAAAAAGAGTCGGAAACGTTACATGTTAGAAACAACTCTTCCCCCTAACTTATCCATCCTCATACAAACTAGAAACACCACTGACAAAAGAGTTCTGTTCAATGTAGACAGAAAATCCAGCTGTCTCTCCCCACAAAAGAGTTCAACAAAGGGATTCGTTTAATATCTTTAAAGTAAATTTTCGCGTTCTTAACAGCGACGTTTGTTACCGTTAAGCTGCATTACAGCAGTAGTCTTGTCTGTCGAAAAATATGGTTTGCGGATACACGTTGCGCTGCAGAAATTTCTATTCTCAACACTGAAGTTTTTTCCTGCACGAGTTTTGTTCATTCCTTAGCAGGGATCACTTGTAATGCTCAATTAGTTTGCCAGGCATAGTAGAACATTTTTGGTTGTTATGACAAAGTCAGGTTCGAATGAATCGATTACATTTTCTAGTGTCGACAGTAATTTTGAGTTTGATGTGTTTGTAACGTATTGAGAATCTCTCACTGATATGTTACATTCATGAATAATCTCCGAGAAAACATGTAAGTTCACCTTTACTCGAAAAATTGGTGAGAATAAAGAAGAGACACTAAGACGTGCTGCCTTTAAGTGCTGAGCTTCAAAACTTGTATATCAACTTCATGTGCGTTGGTGCATTGCGATCAAGTACACTCATGGACAAAAAAATTAGCGCACCAAGAAGGAGTCGTCAAAATGAAACGAAATTTTACATACGTAATGACTACTTTGATATAAATAAATGATAAGAAAATCAAAGAAAAAGGATAATTTATTTCAGAGAAAAAGGCAAAAGAACGGAGGAGTTAATACTCCGTTGGACCCCCTCTAGCGCGAATGCACGATGCGATACGATCGGGCATTGAGTCATACAAGTTCTGTATGATGTCTTGAGACATTTCGTTCCATATTTGCTGTAACCTTGCCTCTAGTTCGTTCAAACTCGTAGGATGCCCAACTCGTCGTCCCAAATGATCCCAGATATGCTCGATTGGAGACAAATCTGGGGATCGGGCAGGCCAAGGAAGGGTAGTAACAGTGCGGAGACAGTCTTGTGACACCCTTGCCGTATGAGGGCGAGCATTGTCTTGTTGAAAAATGGCTCCTGGGAGCCGTTGCATGAGTGGCAACACATGTGGTTGCAGGATTTCATGAACATACCGCTGGGCTGTCATGGTGCCACGGAACAATACTAGGGGTGACCGTGTATTGTAGGCAATGGCACCCCATACCATCACACCAGCTGTGGGAGCGATGTGTCGCTGTACAGCAAAGGCAGGATTGAAGCGTTCACCACGGACTCTCCACACACGAACACGATTGTCATCACTGCCGAGATTGAATCTGGATTCGTCGCTAAAGACGACCTGGTTCCATTCCGCTGCAGTCCAGTTTCCTCGTGCGCGGCAAAACTCCAAACGGAGGCGTCGATGGATGGGCGTCAAGGGCAGCACACGTAATGGTCTCTGCGATACCAACTGTCCTTCAGCCAGGCGCCTTCGTATGGTTCGAGAAGACACAGAGGCCCCTAGTGAAGGTGCTACCTGTGCCTTGATGGCAGCACCGGCTACTGAAGCAGTTGGCTGTACGCGTGCATTTCTTACGATGTGGCGGTCTTCTCGACGACTGGTCTGTCGAGGGCGTCCTGAGCCTGGTCTTCGTGTACATGACATCTCTCGGGTCCACTGGTCCCAACACCTCCTCACAACACAACCAGAGCGGCCTAATTGACGAGTTACTCGCCTAGCTGACCACCCAGCTTCCATCATCCCGACGATTCTCCCCCTCTCAAACTGCGACAACTGCTTATATTGTCTTCGAACACGGCGTAATGGCATGTCTATCTCAGCTCTTCCTTTGAAAATGATTCAGCACACTCAAACAAGCTTTGGTTACCTGTTTTACACTCCACAGAGTACGATGTTCAACGCCCTCTACCGGCTATACGTAATGCGCAATCACGCTGCATTTCTAATCATTTGCATATCTCCCCGACATGTACCTTCATTGCAAGTTTCGTTACGATCCCGCAATTATTTCTTGGTGCGCTAATTTTTTTGTCCATGAGTGTATTTGTAATGTCCTGGCTCCTTTAATACAATACAAGGTATGTTGTATAAGATATCTAGGATCTATCACCTAGAACCTAGCAGCTGATGTAGGGTTGAAACATAATTTTAATTTGTGTGTGCTGGAATTATAATTAGCTATTTTTCTTTTGCCTAAGGAAGAAATGGTAAGGAAGGATAGCTCAGGAAGAAATGGTAACTTCTCATCATTCTATTATGCATTCAACATAAAATGGTTCATTTCATTCAAGTTCTCTCGTTATGAAAAATAAAGTACGTCTGAATGTACAAATAAATGTCTCTTAAATTATTGTACTAACATATTGTACAGCACGAGCTGCCTGAAATGTTTAAAAAAAAATCCATGATGCCAGATTTATTTCTTATTTCCTCTTTTCACAGAGGAACAAACACGTAACTTTGAACTTCCGATTCAGAAAACTCTTTTAGAAACTACTCAACTCTACTGAATTAAGATATTTATATCGCAAGGGAAAGAGCCTTTTCTATCGCTCAGAAGAGATAAGAGTGTCTCTCTTCTGAGCAAGAAAAATGTTGCAACCGTTGGTCTGACTAAGCTGCTAAATGATGGTGCTATATATCATGTTTCCTGAATCAGAAGAAAATCCTTGATATATCTAAAATCAAATTTTTTGCTACATTTTCTTTGAGCTAATTCCTTTTATCTTAACTATAAAATACAAGTATGTTTTAGCCCTTTTATTTCCCGATGAAAAACCCCTAAATTATTTTTTGTCCTTTTCTAGCGCATTAAATTATAGACATGAAGACTGTTGAGACAATTGTGATATAATATGGTCGCAGTTACCGATAAATATAAATGGTTTTTTTAATTTGTACCATATTGTATCATTAATTTGACAGAAAACGATGAGTTTTTTAATGTTGTGCATAACTTTACTTCATCGTAAATGAAGAACTTCCCTGATTTATTTTAGTTTCTTTTTAACTGCTAAATTTTTTTATAGGAGACTATAAAATCTTTGAATAATGTTAAAGTATGATACATTATATTAGCAAAAATCAGTATCTGTAGAAAATTTTTTTAAAGTTAATTCATGTCATACCATTATATTGAGTAAAACTTCCTGTATTTAAATGCAGTACAACAATGAATTTTTTTAATGTTGTTTACTTGATCACACATAAAGATTATACATTTTCACAATATGAATGGTCTAAGAACAGTACGTCATCACCAAATTTACCACGATGCGAGATTTTCCATGACATTTAACTATTACAGGGCATAACTGCTAAAGAAAAATACCTTATAAATCAACTCTTTTGAGGCAGCGTTTCTATTGGTCTATTTGCTTTACTCTAGAATGTGCTTTGAAGTCATTATAAACACTTTTATAACTTTAGTTCTTATCATAGTAATCATTGACTTTTCACTAATTTAAATTATTTCAACTGAGCCAGTCATTTGAATTGATTCAGTTAACACTGATGTGAATGAGTACGAGAAACAAAAATGTGCAACTCGTTAATAAAATGTTGATAAAGCGCAAGGAATAAGTTGTAATCAACCTAGTTCTGTAAACTAGTATATATGTATAAATGCACTTAAAGTTAGTAGACAGTGATGATATTGATTTACTTGAGGGGAAAATCATTAAAAATATTTTTTCCTGCTTCAATAGGATAGTTCAGTCTTAGAATACTGGCCTTGCAGTTTGGATACCCGGGTGCAATTCCTGGTTTCGGCAGATCGTTATAGTAGTGTCTGTTCTCTGCGAAGAGCAATGATCGACTGGTAAAAAATAAATGATAAATATTTAATTTATAAAAAAAAACGTTTAATGTTAGATGACAAAATACAAAACGTATATTATGGAATGGAATAGGGCTAATATCTTGTGTGTCAAAAAAGATTGGAGAATTATGTAATAGAAGTCCCTGCCACTACCAATGTTTTGCAACGCGGGGTTATTTCAATGGGTTGACAACCGTCCTCGAGTTTAGCAGATCAGGGTTTGAACGACTATACTAGGAGGTGGTCGCAGTTGATTTTTAATTAAAAGAAGCTGCATTACATTAATTTGAAACCTCGGACACTTTCATTTCTTGAAAAACTTCAAGCGTACCGTAAGACGGTAACTTTTTGACAAATTGTAATATTTTCTTATTTCAGATCTTGCGCCGCGCCCGTGACTCCGGATAGGCAAAGAAAAGAGACAACAGATTGTCCGACATACAGAGACATCTAGTGGCCAGTGTCCGAAGCTTCTGCTCACCATTTGTCTTTGCTGGCTAGTGATTGTTCAAACCTGTTGTCAAGCTATTGATTCAAACTTCGGAAACTTTGTGTGCTGAAGGCTAACACCTTATAGAACCAACTACCATTGGTAATTATTTTTTATTGTCAATATGTTGGTTAGATTGTGGAGTAATATAACGTTTGTGTAGTGATATTTCCGAGAGATATGAGAACATAACCTAAATATCGAAAGGTGACGGGGTTACTTTGTGATACTTTGACAATCACAAAATAACCCACGAAGTCGACCCACCTCCTCCAGTCACTCGATGTTGCATTTTTCTGTCCTCTAAAATACCACTGGAGAGAAAGAAGTATTGACTATGTGGGGAAAAAAGCTACCCGAAGGAGCAGAATGTGCCGAAAGACGAATTTTCTCATCTTCTCGAAGAACTGATGGCTGCTCTGGGCACCCGAGGTCTTTTTGATGTCAAATATGTAGATAAAGCCATCCAATATTTGTAATAGGTATATATAATTGTGTATCAAGCATTTGATGAGCGTTTTACTGTCTAACTTTGTGTCAAGTAGTTTTTCCTCTTGGATTTCAAGGTAAAAACACAGAAGTCACAAAGTAGTCCCATTCGGTGGGGCAACTTTGTAACACATTTCAACTTTAATTTCTCAATGGTAATTAATGATCCGTGTTACCGCAAGACATTACTACGTAATCAGAGTATGTACGTTTTGCAATTGTTCGTTTTGGGCTGCTTTTAAAATTGATAAGGCTGGCACAGGAAAAAACTTAAAATCCGTCACAAAATAACCCCATCTTACGATACTGAAAACTGAAAGACATTTAAAAAATTCACGTATTCAAAAAAGCTGTATTCAGTCGTTATTCGACTCAAGTGTCCCTTTCTGCCTAAACTGCTGACTTTCATTACATTATACCGGATCCCATATCTTGAATAAAAGGCTGAAGAAATTTAACTACTATATTCTACTAGAAACTAAACAAAGGAGTGAGAAATCTTCAAAACGAAAGTGGTGCAAAGTTTAAATCATCTTTACATAT
Organism: Dolomedes plantarius; assembly: GCA_907164885.2. NCBI lineage: Eukaryota > Metazoa > Arthropoda > Arachnida > Araneae > Dolomedidae > Dolomedes > Dolomedes plantarius. The sequence continues at coordinate 156,073,363 of OU015495.1, read as the reverse complement.
TTTTTAATGAATTTAATATATTTACATATTTACAAGAAGATAATAATAGGCTGGAAAGCCTCTACATTAACTAAATTCGAAAGAATAGACATATTATGGGATCTTAATCCCTTTCAAAGAAATCTACATTCTAACAACTGATTCAACACTCTATCAAAAAAACAAGAACAACGAATTCTAAACATTTAATAATAAAATCAAACCGATGGGCTTACAGCGCCATCTCTTGACATATTATTTCTCTACACACTCCCCACCTGAACTCTGATAGGAGTTCATCTACTCCAATACAATCATGAACAAAAAATTCCCATTTCTAAAAAGCAAAATTTCTAATCAATCAGATTTTTCAAAAATACAGTGCAAAAAAGAGAGAATAAACAATAGGTTAATACTTGAATTAAATCACATCAATATCAACAATACTTTTCAATATCTAGAGTATATAATAGGCATAAAGTTCTATCTAAAATAAAATAGGAAAGCGTTTAACAAATTAAAAAGTAATAGGAATTATTATTAAAATAAATGCAAATATAAAGAAAATTATTATTAAACAATTCAATAGTGAAGTTTGAAACTTCAAACTTAAAAGAATAATAAACTAAAGAACATTTCAAATTATTCAATTCAATATTTAAGTAAAATAAAAAGGATATATAAACGTTAGAGTTCAATATAGTTCAAGAGGATATAAGTGTTGTGCAGTTCGTTTCAAAGTCCCATTTCCAGTTTTTAATTCATAAGATCGAACTTTACCGTCACGTCCAGGAACGGCTTTAATGATTTTACCTAGTTTCCATAACAGTTTGTTTTTGCTATCTCCTTGAATCAGCACAACATCTCCTAATTTTAGTTCGGGTTGAAAGTCAGGATTTTTTAAAGAATGGGCGGTTCTAAGGTCTAACAAATATTGCTGTTTCCATTTACTCCACAACTGTTTTAACAGCAATTCTTGATAGCGTTTTCTTTTTAAGAGAGTCTTTCTTGTTGTTTCGATACCGATGATTTCAGCGAAAGTCAAAGGGTACGTAGGATCAGTTCGTCCAAAGTTCAGGAAACACATTGGAGTCAAGGGTTGTGGCTCATCATTTTCATTATAAACGTAGCTCAAAGGTCGTGAATTAAGAACAGTTTCTACCTCGACGAGTAGAGTAGACATTTCTTCGAAGGTCAACAACGCTTTTCCTATAACTTTTCTCAAACAGTTTTTGACGGATCTTACGAGTCTTTCATAAAACCCTCCCCACCATGCGGCTCGCTCGATGATAAACTTCCACTGAGTTCTCTCTTTGGCAATGAAATTTTTAAACACATCATCTTCTAAAATTCTAGAAAAGTTCTCAACTTCTTTTTTAGCCTTCTTGAAGGTTTTTGCGTTATCAGAATAAATGATTTTACAGTTTCCCCTTCTACTCAAAAATCTGCGAAATGCAAGTAAAAATGATTCTGTCGACATGTTTGAAACTAGTTCCAGGTGTATAGCTCGGGTTACAGCACATGTGAATAATGTGATGTATGATTTTTGAGTATCCTTTGAATTCTTTACGTAAACCGGTCCAGCAAAATCAACTCCACAAACAGCAAATGGGGGTGATTCAAGGATTCTGTCTTTAGGTAAGGGCGCTGTCATCTGGTCTGCAGGTTTGGCTGAATATTTTTGGCAAATTAAACAACTTTTTATAGTCTTTTTTGACTAACTGACGTCCTTTCGGGACCCAGAAGCGAGATCTAACTTTAGCCAAAGTTGCAGCAGTCCCTCCATGCATTGTCTTCTCGTGTTGTTTACGTACAATTAAATAGGTCAATCTAGAATTTTTAGGCAGAATTATTGGATGCTTATTACCTAGTGTAAAGTCAGAAAATTCTAATCTTCCTCCTAATCTCATGATTCCCTTTTCATCAATATATGGGACAAAATTGTACAGAGGGGAGTTCTTGTCAATCGGTTTACCTTCTATTAAGGATTTATATTCTTCGGCAAAAACCGTTTTTTGTTCAGACCGAATCCAGAAATTTTCGGCTTCTAATAGTTCTTCTGTTTTTAGAGTTCCCTCAACACTACTACATTTTCTCAATTTTGAAACGAAGCGTTTTATCCAAGCGGTGACCCTCAACAGTTTCTCTAAATTACTATATTTTGATAAGTCAAAGAGGTCATCAATATTTACGGTAGTACATTCAAGCTGATGTACATCAGTAGATTTTTTCCGATATTCAAGTTTGGTTTCGTCAATTGTGTCTGTAAGGTCTAATTTTGGCCAAAGATCAGGAGAGAGCTGAAGCCACCGTGGACCTTGGGTCCAAATGGGTTCATTCGTTAATTTAGATATTTTCGTTCCCCGAGATACGAGATCTGCAGGATTGTCCACCCCTGGACAGTAATGCCAATTTTGAGGCGGGGTCAATTTTTGAATTTCCTCGACACGATTCTTTACGAAGGGTTTGAAAGTTGCCGGTTGTTTTCTGATCCAAAAATAAACAATTGTCGAGTCTGTCCAAAAAAGCAAGGTATATTTAACTTTATCGATTTCAAAATATTGTTACTTAACTTTGCTGACAATAGTGCTCCCATCAACTCCAATCTAGGCAAAGTGAGAGCTTTTAGTGGAGCTACCCTATTTTTAGAAGCAACGAAGGCAGTTTTAATTTCATTATTGTTTGTTGTGAAACGTAAGTAGGCAACTGTACCATAGGCTTTCGTGCTTGCGTCTGAGAAACAATGTAATTCGATATTTTGGACATCAAAGTTCGAGAATTTGAAAAAGTAATGACGAGGGATAGAAAATTCGGCCATTTGAGGAATCTCCTCACACCAGTTTCTCCATTGGGAGGTTAAATCTTCTGGCAGTGGTTCATCCCAATCTATACGCGATGACCAGATCCTTTGTATCAAACACTTTATTCTAACAGTGAAGGGTCCTAAAATTCCTAGAGGGTCGAAAATCCGACCCAACACCTGTAGGATAAATCTTTTGTTTCTATAGGTTTAGACAAAAATGACAATAGACTTCGAACATCAAAATACAACAGATCGTTAGAATTATCCCACGCCATACCTAGGACTTTAAATGGGAGATTTTCTTTATCAAAAGTTTCGGGATCTTCATCTGAAACGATACCTTCCTTTATCCACAGTTCATGTAATTCTTTCGAGTTAGTACGAAACTTATGCAAATGCATACTAGCTTCTTTGAAAATTTTGATCGATTCTAGAGTCGTAGTCAAAGTTTCTCTGACTGTCAGCTGACTTCCGATTGCGTCATCTACGTAAATATTGTCATCTAAAAGGTCCACAGTTGTAGGATAGACTTCTCTATATTTTTTCAGGTGGTATCTAATAGTCGCTGCCAACAGAAACGGAGAACAGTTCATCCCAAATAACACTCGAGTAAATCTATATATATTAGGGGGGATGGTTTCATCAGAGGGAATTTCGGAGAATAGAAATCTAGTTACATCTCGGTCTCTTTCATCTATGAGAATTTGTAGAAAGGCCTGTCTGATGTCTGCAGTGAATGCAATAGGATTATATCTAAACCTTAATAGGATGTCGAATATCTCAGGGTACAAATTGGGTCCTACATGAAGACAGTCATTTAAAGAATTCGAGCCTGGGGGATGCGATGACGCATCAAAAACAATACGTAATTTGCTCGTGGTTCGATTCTCGCGTATAACTTCCCTATGTGGCAAGTAAAATGTAACGTTTTCTTCACCTTGAACATCTGTTACTCGTTCTATGATATTTTGATTTAAGTAATCTTGTATTACATTTTGATATTCAAAAAATAGATCTGGATTTCTTTTAAACCGTTTTCTAAGTCGATCGAACCTTTGTTCTGCGATTTCCCAGTTATCATTCAAATCTGAAGTGTCATGTTTCCAAGGTAATCTAACTTTGTAGCGAGAATTTTCGTATGTTATATTGGATTCGAAATGTTTAAGTGCTTCATTTTCGGTTGAATCTAAATTTTCTTTTTCACTAATAAGTCCTGAATTTTCTAGACTCCAAAATTTTGTTATTTGTTTAGAAATTAGATCTTCCCCTACAATAACATTGAATGATAGAGAGACTTCATTCTGACTCTCCCTTCCTTGTAAACACCAACCGAAAATAGTCTCTACTGCGACAAGATTTTTATTCAAACGCTTAATGTGTCCCATGACAATATCATAATAATAGTCTGCTCCGATTAAATGCCAATTGATTCTTCACTATCGAGGGAATCTGCGAGTATCAAATTCTTTAGTTGTCGAATTTGTCTAATTTCTTCTAATCTAGGAGTCGGAACGTTTGAGCCTGAAATTTGATCCGTTACTAATAATTCAACTTCTATTCTAGAGTCAGAAGAACTTTTATGTTCCAAACTCAATTTAACCACGTCATAATTTCTTTGAATAGGTGTGGTGTTCCCAAAGGTGTAAACAGTTAATTTTTCTTTCCTAGTTACTTCGAGATTTAATTTGTTAGCTAATTCGCGTGTGACGAAACTTTTCATGCTACCCGTATCAAGAAGGAGCCTGGCAAACATTTTTTCTTTTCCTGCTTTAATTTTTATCGTGCAGGTCTGCAGAAGTATCACATTGTTAACATGCGAAACGGCGGAAACAATTTTTTTCACTTCGTGGTTCAACTTGTGTTTCAATTTTTGAAATTGAAGAAACCTCACATTTATCAGCTTCCGAATTTTTGACTGCCGTGTTTGATTTAAAACATATACCTTCATAGTGTTTGCCCCCACAGATCCTACAAGCCTTTGTTTGTCGATAAGGGCAAAATGCAATTTTATGTTTCAAAGACGTGCACAAAAAAAATCTATTGCTCTGCTTTAAAATGTCTCTTTTTTCATTTACTGTAAACACTCCGCAGTTTTCCGATAAGTGTTCCTGAGAACAAAAAATACACTTCCGGTTTGGTAATGTTGTCGCAATAAATTCATGTGTGGTAACCGACGGTTTTTGTTTTGAATATTTGTTAAAGTCTTTTCTTTTAACATTAGAATTCCACGTATACTTGAGTCAAATTTGTTATATGTGTTCTTGGATTCCAGAAGTTGTTTTGATTTGTGAGAAAGCGACAAACAGGAGATTTTTTCCCGGGATTCTATCTCAGTCCGTAAAATTTGAGAAAATTGTCTAAATTAAAAGTTCGACTATCTATATTAGTACGATGGAACTCCAAAGCAATATCGTTGGGAATGGTTTTCAACAAAACCGGAATTAACATGTTAGAATAGGATTCTTGTTTTACATCGAGAGAGGAAAGACTTCTAATTTGAACATTTATTGTGTCATACAATTTTCTTAATTTTGTTACATCATTCGAGTTTTGTACAGGGTTTAAATTCAAGAGATTTGACATATGCATATTGATTATCAACTGGCTTTGACCAAATCTATTGGTAAGAATCTCTACAGCCGAATCATAATTGGATTCTGAAATCGAAAATCCATCAATAGAACTTGCTGCATTTCCACCTAAATACGATTTTAAATAGTTGAACTTCTCTACTTTTGAAAGCGTTGTATTTTCATGAATTGTAATTTTAAATGAATTCCAAAGGTTGCTCCATTCATTACAATCGCCATAAAACTTTTGTATCGACATTTTGGGTAATTTAACATTACTTTCAGATTCTTTTTCTTTTTTACTTCCGATTTCTGAATGCGAGTCGCTAGAAATATTTTTAGAAATATTTAAGTTCAATTTTTGAGATTCGACGTTCTTGAAATAACGTTTGATTTTTGATTTCGTTATTATTATTGTATCACTATATTCCATGGAAGTTACAATATCTAATTCTAATTTACCATCCTCATTTTTAATCAAACTTTGGATTTTTTCATCTAAATCCCGAATTTCTATCTCTTTCGAACTTAAAAGTTCAAAACAATCATCCAATCCTGATTTATCCTGGTCTTCAATCAATTTATCAACATTTTTAACGATATTCGTGATGGAAGAACGTAAAGTAGCTCTTCTTTTTTTTAACGCCTTGACATCCATAATAAATAAAGTATCAAAAACTTTACCTTTGGCAGTTTTCGCATAAAATGCTATCCAATTGCTTGAAATGATCACGAACACACAACGATTACTAAATATTTTTACTCTATACTAAACTATTAGGTTCGCGAGACCGATGCACCATGAAGAAATTTAACTACTATATTCTACTAGAAACTAAACAAAGGAGTGAGAAATCTTCAAAACGAAAGTGGTGCAAAGTTTAAATCATCTTTACATATTTTTTAATGAATTTAATATATTTACATATTTACAAGAAGATAATAATAGGCTGGAAAGCCTCTACATTAACTAAATTCGAAAGAATAGACATATTATGGGATCTTAATCCCTTTCAAAGAAATCTACATTCTAACAACTGATTCAACACTCTATCAAAAAAAACAAGAACAACGAATTCTAAACATTTAATAATAAAATCAAACCGATGGGCTTACAGCGCCATCTCTTGACATATTATTTCTCTACAAGGCATTCAACGTGTCTGAATAGTTCCAACTGCTAGGGTTCACTTCCCGCTCGACGCTAAAGGGCAATGTATTTCAGATATTGTATTTAAGTGTGGCCCGTTTATGTTTGCGATGACCACCGACGGTTTGCTTACAGAAACCTCGGTGAGATTGCAGAGAACTGATCTGTAATATTACGGCCCAAAACTGAGATCGATACTTCTCATTGGATCAGATAAGGGGTTTTATAAATATTCCTTACTTCTAAAGTGTTACGTTTAAACGCATAACCTCATTCAAACTCAAAAGTATTTTTAATGCATATTTATCCTTTTACAAATCCGTTTTAAAATAATATATGAAAATAATATATAGATCTTTTAACACTAGGTCTCAAGACATACTTGATACATGTAAGCAAATACGTTTCAAGATTTTGGGTAAATGTTGCCGTGTCCTGTATTGTGTTAAAAAATTCAATTCCGATAACTATGATATGATATGAGCTACTTGGAGGCATTCAGTTGTCAAACAAATGTAATCAAATTGTATCAAGTTATGCCCATTACTATATATCAAGCAAATGGTACAGCTGTGTGCATGGTTACCGTAACATAACAAAGGCAACGAAGATTGCATACAGACCTGCTTTTCTGGGAAACAAAAGATACTTAGGTAATAAATCATATCATCGTTGTGTATCATGATCGATTGCTATACATCACACTCATTCGATTAGATAAGTGCAGGCGAAATCATGAGAAAGGGAAATACTTATTACACCCCATTCGATAAAAAAAATAAATTAGTTTAAGAAGTAAAAAGTATAATCAAATTTAATGGTAAAGGCTAAATTAAAACTACTACAAACATCTAAACTGTTATTTATTTTAATAAAACATGAAATGGTCAAGGATATTTATTTTGCATGTGGAAAACGAATACGTAGCGAGCAATTTGATGAAATTATAAATATTACGAAGCAAACGTAAAATACAATGTAAAATACAATGGTAAAGGCTAAATTAAAACTACTACAAACATCTAAACTGTTATTTATTATAATAAAACAGGAAATGGTCAAGGATATTTCTTTTTGCATGTGGAAAACGAATACGTAGCGAGCAATTTGATGAAATTATAAATATTACGAAGCAAACGTAATCTAATAAAATTCTTCTATGTGTGCTTCTTAAAAATACTTAACAAAAAGAGAACCAAAAGAAGGATTTTAAAAATACTACCTGAACGGAGCTTCTTACGTTTAAGATAATTTTCAAAACTCGGAACATAAGAAACTGTAATTATTCATAAATTTTGCATCTATATACATTTTTTTAAAGTAAAAATGAATCCGTTTTTTTCCTATTCACATAAAGATTCAAAAAACGTTTAGTTCATACTAACGTGAAAAGTTTCAAGAACCGAACCCATGAGCAACCTCATGATTAACAACCTCCTCAACCACACAGATATTCCTCGACTTAGACCGAGATAGGGACCGAGACATTGGTCATAAGTTGAGTTGGTCGTAAGTCGAGTTTCAAACAATTTTTTTTGTATAAACACATACATATGAGACGGTGATAGGCAAAGTGGTGTAAGTCAGTAAGTCAAGTGGTGTAAGTCCAAAGCGTTTTACTGCAAAAACTACAAAAAATTCCACTATAAATTGAACAAATTATAATTCATAATAATTATTATAATATTGCAACTAATAATTATTTGCAATTCCCCTATAAATTGAACATGGAGATTACATATTTGCCCTCAAATAAATAAAGTTGAAAATATGACTTACACCACTTTGCCTTTCATCGCCTCATATATTTTGTACTTTGATACGTAATTTAAAATACTTTGTATTTAGAAGACATAAATTATTCTTCGTCAACACTGCTTATTATGTTAGTACAATCCATTTGTTCAGAATTTGCGACAGAAGGTACGTTGAAAGTTTTTTTAACAAAGTTATCCAAGGTAGTTTGAACAGTTTGAGTCTTCTTTTCCTTGTATATTGTCTGGTAGCAAGCCAGATTTTCCTGAATACGACGATTTACACTTGTGAATCTTTCGCCATTTGGATCCATTGTTTCTAATTGTTGTAGTCTATTATGAATATAATGAAGAGCTGAAGCCATTTCTGAAGCCAATGAAGGTTTATTTGATTTGTCGTGTGGATATCGAAACTATTGCATCATACATTTTTATTATTGCGTCATAAATTTTTGCAGTATTGCAGAATATGGCCTATTTTTTAATAAATATGTAATATATATATAGGTATGTACTGTACATTCGCGAGACAATATTTTTGAGAAAAAAATATTTTTTTATTTAAAAATTTCGATCATAAGTGCGAGCGGTCATAAGCCCAGGAGTACCTGTACACACACAAAAAAAGGTTCTAAGGGTTTACTAAAAATATATAAACTGAATCATTAAAATAAAACGATAGTTGTGAAAAATTCAAATTTTTAACTTGTCGAATAAAAACTTATGTATTATATTAATAATTTTTTCCGATATGAGGATAATGTTTATGCTAAAATGTTAATGTCAAGGTTCTAGGCAAGTTTTCATTACACAGAAAATTTCCGCAAATGGAAATTCATTACTGGAAGTCTCTACAATTAGGTGAAAATGACTGATCCAACCCGTGTACACATAAATAAATGTGTTTACGAAAGCGGATGTTATAAATTTGCGATCAGTATCTTTTTCCAAAAATAATGGTTCAAATATTTTTCAACGTGTTTCCTAAATAAAAATGGCAATTATTCAAAGAATTGTAAAAAAATATAAATTGCTGTAACGCGCAAGGCATTTTTACTAAAATATTTCTGAAACATTCCCTTGTTTTAATTTGTGTTTTCGCAGACAGACGCGCTAGATTAATTGCGAGCAATAAACACACTTGCATCCCGATTTGTTATCTGATCTTTTCCCAATGCTAATGCTGCAATTTCACATCCTCCTGAATAATGAAATAACAATACCGTATCTAGAATCGAAATAAATTACGAGGGGTAAAAACTGTGATTGCACATCTACTCTCGGGGGTTCTTAGTGGCATTGGCGGAAATTCATTTAACAATACGCATTACTTTTAATAGCTTTTGGTCGTAAAAACAAAGGTTATTATTTGGGGGGAGGGAAATATGATTTACTCTTTCAAGAGTAATTCCCTGTGAAAATGATATGCAAAACGGATATGTATCTGTTTTGTAAGCTGTTTAATGAATATTATCTTTTAATTAGAGTGCTTTTGTTTTGGTTAGGCTGCAGATTTCCTTTCCTGGAATTGTTTACGGAATTTTAAAATAATAAAGAGTAGATAAAGCAGATACGCTGCTGAGTAATATTTCAGCGCTTATCGTTGCTTACATGTACTCTAAAATATAGACCTATATATCTTTCTGAACAGAGATAAGCAACAATTAGAAAATATCGAAAATTTTACACTTGATGAAAAAGGAACTTTGAAAGAGTACAAATATTTATATTTTGGATTCAGTAACAACAAAAATTACTTAAATATTGTCAGCAGAAAAGAAGACCTACTATTGTTTTCCACCACAACTACGACCCTGTTTTATTTCACCAAAAAGTGAAACCCAGTTGTATAGAGTAATTCTTAAAACCGTGTTGTTGTTGTTACTAATCCCTCCTGATCTAGCGGCGCTAGATCAGGAGGGATTAGTAGCAACAACAACAACACTACTGAGGATATATGGATAACATACTGAGGATATATGCTTTCATGGACCTGATCTAGCGGAGCTAGATCAGGTCCATGAATCCGATTATCCTCAGTAGGTCCATCGAATGGCGAGGATCGGTAATAAAATCCTGCCTAGAAAAGTTTAGGCAAGTTAAGATGTGACCAGGGGTGGCCTGCTCATTATTACACTTTTTACGAATGGGAAATGTTTTAAACAGGAAACCCAACGTAAATAAAGCACAAATAGCAGTAAGGTGTAATTTTGCATAAGGCCGTTTCGAGGCTACAAAGGAGCTTCTTCATCAGTGCAAAGAACTTAGTGGCAGCTCTAAAAGCCGAACACTAAGTAAGCTTAGTTTTCGGTTTTTAGAGCTGCCACTAAGTTCTTTGCACTGATGAAGAAGCTCCTTTGTAGCCTCGAAACGGCCGTATGCAAAATTGCACCTTACTGCTATTTGGGCTTTATTTACGTTGGATTTCCTGTTTATTACTTGAGCACAAAGGTTTTGTCTTTTCTTTTCAGGGAAAGGTTTTGTTTTGGGGGTCAAATTTTAGGCATCGCAAGTGGTCACTTGCAAACCTAGAGATAGCAGTCTGCTCATCTCTATCAACCTTGGAGGCAAGAGCCCTACCAGGGCAGACACCAATGTACCAGACATGGACCGGGGGAGATCTCCAAGTACTCTGGATAAGAGATTTCCTTACGGAATATGCCTCTAGATAAGTAAGAGCCGAAGAAGTACTTAAAGCCGTACTTAGGTACGACTGGTAAACTTGGTTATTTGTCAAGAGAAATCGAAATCAATTGCATATGAAAGAGCGAAGGTCATAGGGAAAATTTGGGGGCAAATTCACCGAAAATGGAATATGGAGGAAAGCAAAAAACAAAGACAAATTCGATGAAGTTGATATAGAAACAAGTATAAAAATGTGAATTTTAAGATAACTGAGGCACGCTCAGAGGATGAGAGAAAATATAAGTATAAAAAATCTTTATTTACGTATTTAAGGGCTCTGGATTCTGGTGAAGATGGCTTGACAAAATGGTTTATGCCCTATGAGAAATGAAAGACCAAGAAGCATGGAAAGCCAAAGCTGAGAACTCACAACAATAGAGGCTGTCTTGAGGCAGGCAGAGGTCATAATTTTAAGGAACAGTAAAATCAAGGAGGAGGAGAATGCGAACAAAATATTTATTATTGAGAATTTATTATTGCGAACAAAATTTGGTAAACGCGTTAAAGTTAAAATACAATGCCTAGAAAACCAGTTCTGTTAACCAGTAGCGCAGCCATAATTTAATGTAACTGATATTTAATATTTTCACAGTAAAATACTTGTTTCTGATTAAGATAATTGCAATTAAACTTGAAAGTCAGAGAAGGCAATTTTATTTATTTATTTAAGTACATAATATCTTCTCTCGTGCACGGAATCAAATCCAAGGTCACCTGTTTGTAAAGACAGAGCCCTTATAGAAAACCATCATCATTCCTTATTTTTAATCGCACAGCACTTCTGGAGGAGGGTAAAACAAAAATAAACAACTTCTTAAAATTAACAATAAAAAAATTAAAACTGGTAACTGCAATTATTAGTTTATAACGAGTTGCCAATTTTAATTTTTTCCGTAGAAGCTGTACATTTGTATGTTTAAAGAGTTGAAAATTTAAAACTTAAAATTTTTAAATATTATCATAAATTAAAAATACTATAAATTTTAGGATATATTTTATATTATATTTTGTCCTATCTTCCCAATTTTTAAAAATAAGTGAAATGGAAATCTTTTAGAAATCGGAATCTTTGTAATTTGTAAATTAATTTGCAGTATAAAGACAGAAGAGAGAGTTAATTGTTAAAAACGGGTTGAATGTTCTGCGAACATCGATTGCAAAAATAAATATATTTATCAGTAGGAGTAAACCATACATTTGTATTGAATTTAAATCTAAAAATAGTTCTTGAATTTAAATTTTGCACCGTTTTCCGTTTTGTAAAATCCAAGCGGATGCTACGAAAGAAATTAGTTTTTTTTTTCTTTTTGGCTGCGTAGAAAATTATTCCAGGCAAATAAGTTCTTTCTGTTATCTGGTTGGAGATAACAGAAAAGTTTCAGGCAACTCACGTTTAGAACCAATTCTCTCTTTTCGCCTTTCAAAAAGTTTTTTGTCTCATTCAATAAATATCTTCGTACGCTTTGAGAAGGAAAGAAATTTAAGGTCTCTCTATAGAATTCTGAACCACATTCTGCTTCGGGAAAATTACAGCTGTTAAAATGCAGTTATATTAAATTTGTTAAACAATTTTCTTTGTAACTGTTTCTAATGGCTTGAAAAAACATGAATGACTATTGAAAGGGGTTTTCCATAGCTGAAATCTGTGACATTTTTGCTGTATGTGTTTAGCAATTACTAAAACTAGAGCAAATGAGATCGGAGGCTTATATCAAATTATTCGGCTAAATTTTATATTAATGACGTTAGATATATTTTTATGTATAAATGCGGAAACAAAAGACAACTGAAGGCAAAAATGTCAGTATAAAATTGCCAAAATAAATAAAATCTATCTATAGTGTAATCTCCCATCGGTACCTCGTCTGATATTCCCTTTCTGACGGCAAAGTGTAGTGGAGTCCAGGACGGCAAGTAAGGTGAACCACGTTCATCTCTTCCTGAAGATCGCAGAGCTGGACTTGCAGAATGGTTCGGAATCCAAGTGAATGCTGTAGAGAAGAATCTATATATACAGTAACCACCGCTTATAGTGATCAGTGGTTATAAGAATCAACCGTTTATAAGAATCAATATCGCGAAAACAAAAACAAATGTATTATTTCCATGTTAAACTTTTCGCTTTAAAGAATCAATCCACCGGTTTTAAGAATCAGTTTAAAATCTTCGCTTTCCTTTCATTTTTCAAAAAAAGCAACTTACACCCTCAAAAGACACGAAATTCTTTCTTTTTTTTTAAAGAAAGATATATAATATGGGATTTAATATAGTCATAAAATTCATCCCTTTCTTTATTAGACATAACATAATAGTTTCCCCTTTAACGCTTTAGCACAACACTATCTTATTACCCGTCCGGGTAATAGGACATCTTTACCCGTCAGGGTCCGATTTCACTTTTCTCCACTGACAAACAAAAATAGGGACTCTTTTCCCACCTCCCATATCCTGGTTGCGGCTTCCTGGACCCTGAAATACATAAATCTTCGGCGAAGTGTCCAATATCACTTAGGCAAACGTGACATTAGTAGATTCAGCACGTTATCAAACCGTGAAACGTAAGCTAAAAGGTGAATCTTCGTCTGAGACTATTAGTATTGAAAGAGGTATAAACAGCCTCCCGAAAACTTCATTACGTCAAACTACCATAGAAAACTTTTTCTTGCTCCCTTCCTGTAGTTGAAATGTTAAACTGTTAAGCAGGTATGTTGTAACAAATATTGGATTTTTTCTTCTCTTGCTATAATCATGTGTATCTACTTACAGGTCTAGAAATTAATTTGTATTTTTAAAATTATAAAAAATAATTTTAATAAAAGATAATTGACGTAAATTAAAGAGTATTTTATGGTAAATTATCTAATATATGTATATATAGGTGTGTGTGTGTGGCTGTCCAAAAACCTAAATTTCGGCTATAAGAATCAACCGCTTATAAGAATCAAAAACAGTAATAACAAACGTGATTCTTATAAGCGGAAATCACTGTATATATAAAACGCGTAGGTATGCGGCACAAAAATCGACGATATTTCTACACTCCGAATGGCAACGGCTGCTACTACCAGATGTAAACCTTAACGGCCGTCCGCAATTTGCAACCGCGTGTCAACATGGATTAGCACTGAAATCAAGAATGCTCGAAAGCAAACTGCACGATCAAGTGAAAATTGGGAACAGTCTCAAGAAAGACAGCGAAGAAGAAATATTTCATTAAGAGAGAGGTGTGAAAGAGAGAACATAAATGATCGAGAGGTTAGGCTTAACCATCACCGGCATAGCAACCGACAGCCAGTAATAGTTAATTTTCTACACTTTTTTTTCAGTTCTTGCTGAATTTTTACTCCATTTTATAAGTGAAGAAATTTTCCAAACAGTTTATTATTTCATATGATTAAGTGTAGATATCTGAATTGTGAACAATAGTACATACAGAGAGTGATGTAATCCACGCTATATTTTAGTACTTGCTGAATTTTTACTCCATTTTTTAAGTGAAAAAAATTTTCCCCAATAATTTCTTATTTGATGTAATGATAAAGTGTATATATCTTAATTTTGAAAAATAGTACATACAGAGAGGGATGTAATTTATAAAATCATTGGTGTCGGGTTTCTCAGTCTTATCTTTAATTCTGTTCTGAAGTAATGGAAATTCACATTTTTTAATCACGATGTTTTAGAATCAACTTTATAGAGAATACCTCTTAACAACGTATATTTATGATGACAGGTAATGGTAACATTCCTTACATGTGTTACTTTCAGTTGAGTTGTTTTGCAAAAGAAACTAAAAGCGACCATGCTGGTTGCACAGCGGCTAGTTGTATTATAAATGAAGTTAAATTATTATAAAAATTAAGACAATGCATTTCCGCTCTTTCATTCTAACTTGAAGTTCATTCATTTACAATACAATGCTATTTACTGCCGGATGACGACTTGATGAGTAGGATATTAATCCTACAAATCAGAGACAGGGGATTTAAAATCACGGTCATGATTTAATTAGGACTTGTATAAAAATTTTACAAAAAATCTTTTGACTCAAACAGCTACGACAACTCTGAAATTTGATGTAAGAAAGACACTTGTTGATGTTCCTTGATAAGGAAGAGACGATTCGTCAAAATTAAAGTAATTCAAACTGACTTGTTATAATTCGAAATTAAAACCATATACAGAGTATTAGAAAAATGATTCCTTAACTTTGAGAATCCCCTATATCTCGAATGGACTTATTAATCAATAAACGTAAGATGTAAATAAAATGTTTATTTGACGATTCAAAAATGGAATCTCTATATCTTATAGACCTTCAAAGAAATAGATGGCGATGCAGTCTTGAAACCTCAGATATCAGTCAGAATAAAGGTCTTTTAGTAGTGTACTTTCTCGCTTTAACGTCCAGAGTTGTTTTGCTCATTGATAGGAATGAGAACAGCTTCGTTGAAACCCGTACATTAATTTGAGGAAATAATCTTTTTGTTATAAAACTCCATATAGAATTTCTGCATAAGACTGAATCACAGTTAGGGGGAAAAAACGATGCTTCCAACATAAATTTAGTGTGACAAAAAATATTAGCATTCAGATGTTTACCATATTCTCAATATTTATACCATATTGGATTTCCATTGCATTTCGCATATCAATGGTTTATAAAATTGAAATTTTAGATTTGTTAAATAAGGATCCCCCATGCTAATCTCTTCAATTTTGCTTCCAAAAGCATCCTAGTGGCACTAAAATGAACTATATTTTTATTTGTAATTCTGCTCTTGTTAGGGTATCTAATGGTTTTTGCAAGGAATGGCCTGATGAATGTTCCCTAAGACCCCGAGTCACCATTTTATTGATTACCATCCTGTTTAAAAAACCTGTAGTTACAAATAATATATTAACAAAAACTTTTCTTCCTCTGAATGATAAGTTTTTTTTTAATATGTAAGACATGTTTAATAGGTAAAACATGTTTTAATACGTAAGACTTTTTTAATATGTTAAATGTAGAAGAAACACTTAAAATGCTGTTGAATTATTTTCGTTGCAGTTATAATGGTCTGTAATCTACAAAATTTCGAACTGTATTCTGAAACCAAGAACAGTTCCTTGCAGTTTGTGACCACATGCTCAGAGAGTAAAATATAAACATGCACGAGGTAATCACGAATGTAAAAGAATTACATTTTTAGTAAAAAAGCAAAACATTAAGGTGAAAATTTAAATAAAACATCGCTATGCATTTTAAAATGTTATATAATTTTATTCCGGCATCCTCATATGCCAAAACCTTTCTGCAGTCTGAAATACAGTAAAAGTATTCCAACTTAATTTTGTTCTACTTTGACTAGACAAAGAAAGTGTGAATTATCATACTTTATCAAAATTTATTTAGATATGTAAAATTATCTCCACAATATGTGTCTATTGCCCTTTAAAGAGTTAAGATTGCTTTACCCCCAACGGGGCATGTCCTTTATCCTGAGGGCACTGACCCATCCACACCATGACTTTGTCGGACTACTCTATTATGGGAGCTCCATAACTGTGAATTATCACTGCTCCTGTGTCCATCATCAATAAGACATTGTTGTGGAAGTACAATTATAATATATTCCAATGAAGTTGTTGTCGGTAAAAAACATACGTCAAGATGACGTAACTTTCGTTGTCCAAAATTTTCACATGACCCGACACCAAGGCTTTTGAATAAGAAACTTTACTTCTGTAGTGCAAATAAAATACACTGCTGGCCACCCAAATTGCAACACCAAGAAAGACAAGAGATATCACAACAAAATTTATTTTGTAGATAACATGTTGACCAAGTATCAAATAATTAAATTTATAGACTTCTGTGAAGTGTGGTTCCTGCCAAAATCAGTAGCCAGAGTAGCCGCCATTGTTGGAGATCACCGCTGCCACACGCCTCGTCATTGATTCAAAGAGACTTTGGATGAGTTCTTGGGGTACAGCAGACCAAGCAGCTTCCACACATTGCCAAAGTTGATCTGCTGTGGCAGCTGGGGATGGAATCTGGGTCAATCGTAGAGCAACCATGGACTACATGTTTTCTATCGGCGAAAGATCCGGAGAGCGAGGCGGCCAGGGAAGCAATTCAATCTGGCGATTGACGAAGAACCGTTGGACAATGCGTGCCACATGTGGTCGCGCATTATCCTGTTGAAATATGGCTGTGGGCAAGCCCTGAAGGTAAGGAAGGACAACTGGCTCCAACACCTCGGAGATGTATCGCTGGCTGTTTAAAGTACCGGCAATGCGTACTAGAGGTGTGCAAGAGTGATATCCAATACCGCCCCATACCATAATACCCGGTGCAGGACCAGTGTGGCGGTGCATAACGCAGCTGTTCAGCATCCTCTCTTCACGGTGTCTCCAGACTCGAATGCAACCATCGTGGTGTTGCAGACAGAAGCGTGACTCGTCAGTAAAGACAATTTCATTCCATTCTGCCGTCCACATCCTTCTGTCATCGCACCATTGGCGGCGGAGTCGTCTGTGGTTCTGCGTCAAGGGTAGACAAAGCAATGGACGTCTTGCGGACAGACCACTCTGCTGTAAACGGCGTCGAATGGTACGCGCAGACACTGGATGATGCGTTACAGACTGCATGTGCTGTGCTATGGTTCATGATGTGACTGAGCGATCCGTCACTGCCATGCGCACAATTTGCCTGTCATCACGTGAAGTGGTGCTTTGAGGTGGATGCGATCGAACACGCCGGTCCGTCGTACCCTCCTGCATCCAACGATCACATATCCGCATTACAGTTGTTTGGTTTCGTCCAACACGACTACCGATTTCCCTGAAAGATAATGCACAATCTCGGTAGGCCACTATCCTTCCTCTGTCGATCTCAGATACTTGATCAAAAGATGATCGCTGTTTTCGACGAGGCATAATTGATCGTTTTTTTGAAAAAACCACAAGAAAAAAACAATTGCCAAACTTGAAATCGTCGAAATCTCTAATCCTTAAATAGCGCTTTGAAGTGTCGCCACAGGCGCGCGTGATGTGCGTCTGCGCTGAAATTCTAATCATTTGCATATCTCACCTCCGCTAATGCATGTTGTAAATTTCATGTTATTTGCATGTTTCCTTCAGGGTGTTGCATTTACAGTGGCCAGCAGTGTATTTCCTAAGGGAAGTTTCTTTGGGAATGACTTTGTTTGAAATTTGTCTGACACTGTTTGTCTGACGATTATACCACTTCTAAATAGTCTATGATTGGTTTTATATGGACACTGGAGATAAACAATTACAATATTACGAAAATTACTACGCTAAAGATAAGGCCTGGGAGTGCCTGGCTTCCACTGTCCAGAATTTTCCTCGTGCCTCTTCTGTTGCAATGTTTCATTTTCTGACTGAACATGACTGCCTCAGTGCTCATTTGTTTATAATTGGAATTAGTACCTCTCCTAATTGTATTTTATGTAATTCTATATGACCTATGAACTGAGAACATTTGGACACGTACACTGCATTATACGGTTGTATTTATGTTGTTCAAAAATATTGAGAAGCTAGAAGGCTAATGGCTTAGCTGCCAGACGCCTGGCATTTATAAATAAATAAACAATAATACGAATTTAGGTATATGCACAACACTGATAAGTAACATACGTGTTATTCATTACAAGTGAGTTCATTACATTCCAGTTACAAGAAAATAAAGCATTTTCATTTTAATAAAGAAAAATTGTAAGATCTGCAATTTTTTATGTCTATTTGGTAAATGATGCAGTTGTTTTTGTTTTCCCTATTAACGTACAGTACTTTAAAGTGCCGCTACTCTCATCATACACTTGTTAACGCCACGAGGTTTCACAAGGCGGGCCCAGGTTCGAATCTCGACTGAGACAAGGTCATTCTTGATATGTTCCCTAATAGGGAGTGATGTTGGTCCCCATCTATTGCGCTCTCGTTGTAATGAAGCGAGTAAATTTACGGTGAATGAGCGAAATTCGTGCTTGCTACCTTAAGGCAAAAGAAAAACCCTTTGAAATGAAATTTTAAATTTCTGTCTGTCGCGAAAAGTAAACAAAATAATCCGACTGATTACGAATCATAATGCGGTGTCGGAATTTAAATCACGCATCGTTTTACGTTTTTATAAATCCGAAAGAAAAACAGAAAGAAAAAAAATATTCCCCAGCAAATTATTCCTAACAAATAGTTCTTTTAGTCATCGTGCTGGAGATAACAGAAAAGTTCCAAGGAACTCACGTCTCCAACAAATTTTGTCTTTTCACCGGGCAAAAGTTTTCTCCCATTTAATAAATATTTTAGTGCGTTTTGTTAGGAAAATATATTTTGATTTTTCCAATACAGTTCCGAATGCATGCAAGGAAGGTGGGTGTGTGCATATAAGCCATCCTCAGAATGCCGAGTCTTAACAGACTGAGTAAACGGAAAGCACTGGACTGAAGATCCGGGTTCTTCTCCTTGCCCTGATTAAAAATAGTCATACTTTGATCATTGGAGATGAATAAATAGTAAGGCAAATATGTGGTAAGTTTTGCAGGTAAAAAACTGAGGGACAACGGAAGGAAAGGAATGCATTTGGCCAGGTAAAATTCGCCGTTGGTCTAGAGAAAAAAGGTGATAAGTGAACGGAAATTAAGTCTCTTCAAAACTTAGTTAAAATTAGACGCTATTTTGAACCTGTAAAATCCGTGTTTGACTTCCAATTTTCAAAGGAAAATGTTCTAAAAGTTTCAACCTATATCAGTAAAAAAATATTTACATTCCTATAAATATAGTAATAGTAAATAATAATTTTTAGAATATAAATAACATAAATAGCAGAAATATAAACATTATATAAAAAAATACATTAAATGCAAATGAAACAATGAGAGCAATATAGTATACTATATTAGTACTATATTAAATCATAGTTTTAGTAAAGTACTATATATTGCAGTATTGTAGTACATTTGTATTGCACAGTACAAAAGTGGAATAAATTGTATCATGGCATAAGTGGTATAACAGTAAATACAAATAATAATATTTATATAAAGATATCAAGAGTCGAATAATTTATGCATTGCTATCTTTATCTTGCATATTGAGCAACTTGAAAAAATTAAAAACTGTGACTATGGTTCCATAGTTTAGTTTTTAACCTTTGTCAAAAGCAAAACATGTTTTTCTGGCTATGTTTTCTGTGTTATTAGCAACATGACAAATTTCAAGACAAAAAGACAAACTTACTAACTCTAGAACTAGCGATGTACTGATTTTTGTTTATGTTAAATCACTAATTTTCACTGACTTGATAGTTCTAGAATTGACTGGTACAATTAAACCTAGAAATAAATCCAAGAAATACGAGAGCAGTCAGCATATGTTTTAATTTCTTGTTCGTGCCCCTTCAGGGTTGTTGACTGATGTTTTTGTACTGAAAATATTCAAAACTACAAACATTTTATGTTTCTTAAACGTTATTTTTATTTATGGATTTATTATAGAATAAATTGATTTAATTTACATTAGAAATTTGAATGGTTCTAAAAATGTATATTAATACACGTTTATCGGGAGGCCTGCATACTGAAATACTATCAATACTGGACATGGTTAGTTTTGTAGTCCCGTGCACATCTTTCTCAACTCAAGGGCATGACAGATAATTGACTTCATTGGATACATATGATCGGGAATTTGATTATTCTTTTCCTTGCCAAGAGAAATTGTACTACATGGTTTTTTAAACTCACGCAGTCCAGGGTTGAACTAGAATAAAATCTTTATTTTTTCACATTGTGACATGTAATCCTGTATATAACTATGTTTTATAAGCTTCAATAATTTTATTTAAAAACATTCATACAATTCGTATTGTTCCGTTTCGATAGGATTGAATAAACTCTCTTCAGAAAGTGTACGCAAAATAAAATTTATTATTCTGTAAATTCTTCAGGCGTATACACAAATTCAAACAGAAAGCACGTAACAACTGTCTTCTATACAGCAGAAAACTCTAATAATGAAAGTCAGGAAAACAGAGTCTTCAGTGCAATACACGCCTAACGCACCTTTAATACATTCAATCCTCAACAGAAAAGACCACTGAGTTCCAATGCCAATGTCAGTTATATTTATAGACTTCCAAAGCGCCCTCTATCGGTCAAACAGCTAGATATCACAAGAAGATTCCAGAAAGATCTAGCAGGTTGGCGACCATTTGGCGACCATTTGGCGCCATATCGCCAAATTTGGCAACCAAAATAGGTCACCCAAATCCATCGCCAATTTGGCGGTAACTCTCATATTTGGCGATATTACCATAGACTCGTAAAATTCGTAACAGTATATTCGAATATCTCTACGTAATCTCTACGTAATTCGTAACTGTATATACGAATATCCTTTATCTCTGCTATGTATTAGTCAACAATGTTGGTACTATAATGTTTATTTATATAGATGATGGATTACCCGGCTTCGCTTGGGATTCAGTTTCTGTTATTATTTTCTTTCAATGATTAGTCTCATGTTATAATGTTCTAAAGTTTTCGCTAAAATTATTTTGCGGTAGCAAATAGCATTAGTTTGTTGTCGGTGCTATCGTTGTTCATCGCTTTCCTCTCCTTTCGATGTTGAAGCTCGAAGACAATCGTATGTTCGACGCGTTAAAAGTTTCTTCATCAGTCTCACTGCTTCGGATCACTACAAATCGAATTTTGTTGCCTTCGAGCTCCGTCTAACTGCATTTTGAATTCTGTTGGCTTCGCGCTCGTCTGTTTTTTTTTCATCACATTGCTCATTTCTCAACAATCTTTGACATTTTGCCCTTACTTCTATAGGATTAAATGTTGCTCTCCTCTTTTTGGGCATTTTAAAGCATTAATTTACAGCTAGTCAATAACGTTTGAATGGATTTATTATTATAGAAAAATAATCAATAATGTTTGAATGGATTGCGATCACATTCAATATTAAAACACAGCAAATCTGATAATTATTATAGAAAACGTATATACACGTATTTCATGCTCGGAATTCTGTCTCGAAACTAAATCGTCTGTTACGTTTCGATGCCACTTTCAGACTTTGTTAATTATAATATACACGTATTTCATGATTGTAATTATTTCTCAAAACTAAATCATCTGATATGTTTCAATGTCACTTCAGTTATATAAATCATCGCGTCAAGGCTAAACGCACGTGTTTCTAGCTAAGTGAAAGTGTCCTTCAGTATATTTGAGTTTTAACAGGTAGCTTGGGATAGTTTCAATTCATGAAATGGATAGATAACACATTCATTGAAAATGAATGACTTTCCATCCTTATATTTTCATTTTTAAAAAGAAATATTCCGGCGTTTCCATGTTTATGAAAATAATATATCAAATTCATTCTTGCATGCGCCAATATATAAATAAATCACGTTTTTAATTCATGTCTATTTCTTTTTACGGAAATGTTATAATTTAATTGGCAACAATGAAATGTTACAATGGCTTTGAGCAAAAATATCTGTTGATACCGCGCAAACTTGTTCTAACATAATTCGGGAATGGAACGTCGTAGCGGGATGAAAATAGTCCTTAACCTTCGCGCAAGTTCAAGCAATAAGTTGACCAAGTTTCATCGCAATTGGATGAACGGTACAGAAGCGCATAAAATACGAACAAACAAGCATTCATTTATATGCACTCCTGGCCACCCAAATTGCAACATCAAGAAAGACAAGAGATATCACAACAAAATTTATTTTGTAGATAACATGTTGACCAAGTATCAAATGATTAAATTTATAGACTTCTGTGAAGTGTGGTTCTTGCCAAAATCAGTAGCCAGAGTAGCCGCCATTGTTGGAGATCACCGCTGCCACACGCCTCGGCATTGATTCAAAGAGACTTTGGATGAGTTCTTGGGGTACAGCAGACCAAGCAGCTTCCACACATTGCCAAAGTTGATCTGCTGTGGCAGCTGGGGATGGAATCTGGATCAATCGTAGAGCAACCATGGACCACATGCTTTCTATCGGCGAAAGATCCGGAGAGCGAGGCGGCCAGGGAAGCAATTCAATCTGGCGATTGACGAAGAACCGTTGGACAATGCGTGCCACGTGTGGTCGCGCATTATCCTGTTGAAATATGGCTGTGGGCAAGCCCTGAAGGTAAGGAAGGACAACTGGCTCCAACACCTCGGAGATGTAGAGCTGGCTGTTTAAAGTACCGGCAATGCGTACTAGAGGTGTGCGAGAGTGATATCCAATACCACCCCATACCATAATACCCGGTGCAGGACCAGTGTGGCGGTGCATAACGCAGCTGTTCAGCATCCTCTCTTCACGGTGTCTCCAGACTCGAATGCGACCATCGTGGTGTTGCAGACAGAAGCGTGACTCGTCAGTAAAGACAATTTCATTCCATTCTGCCGTCCACATCCTTCTGTCATCGCACCATTGGCGGCGGAGACGTCTGTGGTTCTGCGTCAAGGTTAGACAAAGCAATGGACGTCTTGCGGACAGACCACTCTGTTGTAAACGGCGTCGAATGGTACGCGCAGACACTGGATGATGCGTTACAGACTACATGTGCTGTGCTATGGTTCGTGATGTGACTGAGCGAACCGTCACTGCCATGCGCACAATTTGCCTGTCATCACGTGAAGTGTTGCGCTGAGGTGGATGCAATCGAACACGCCGGTCCGTCGTACCCTGCTGCATCCAACGATCACATATCCGCATTACAGTTGTTTGGTTTCGTCCAACACGACTACCGATTTCCCTGAAAGATAATCCACATTCTCGGTAGGCCACTATCCTTCCTCTGTCGAACTCGGATGCTTGATCAAAAGATGATCGCTGTTTTCGACGAGGCATAATTGATCGTTTTGTTGAAAAAACCACAAGAAAAACACAATTGCCTAACTTGAAATCGTCGAAATCTCCAAGCCTGTGGCGCCGCTTTGAAGTGGCGCCACAGGCGCGCGTGATGTGCGTCTGCGTTGAAATTCTAATCATTTGCATATCTCACCTCCGCTAATGCATGTTGTAAATTTCATGTTATTTGCATGTTTCCTTCAGGGTGTTGTATTTACAGTGGCCAGCAGTGTATATATAGAAGATTTCTTCAGTTGAAGTACAGTGGACTGCCTTACTTTTTCATAATTCTTAAATTTACCCAAAGTTATATAGAGTTAAGGTTGAGGGAAGTATGGATGTTCGAGAATTGTTCCTTTTCGATGGTTTTGAATAAGGTAGGCCTGCTTTATTGTAAAAAATAAAGATCCTGTCACTGAGATGCTGTTGGTTACAATAAAAATCAAGGATAATGAAATGATGTTTTATAAATTTGTTTCTTTGTCAAAGGAAATTTTCTTGGGAATTGTATGTGATTCAGCGTACTCTGTATATTATATTGATGTTAGATTTCTTATCTTTTCTAGATACGAAAAAAATTCTCACAAGGCGCTTAAATTAAAAAGAAACAGAGAGGGTAGTGAAGTGATGAATAACTTAAATTTTCCAGGCACAAAATACCCACAAAAGATAAAATAAACCCGATTTTTAATTTAAATTTTTTTGTTTATAATTTTTTGATCGTTTGATTTACTAAATTTAGTTTTATGTATTTAAATGAAAAACTAGTGGAATCTTCAATGTTAATCTTTAAATCTGCTTCAAGTTCGCCAAAGGAAAAAATATTCACATCAGCATTCAGTAGTATCCTACATTTAGAAAATGTATTGCTTGGAGACCATTTTGAAGCCCAGATCAACTTTCCTCGAAAAATAAAGCCGATATCTTTCTCTTCGGGTGGACCATTTTTCCAAAGGAAAGTAGGACATTAATCAGATATTATAGAAAAATAATATAATTCCTTCTATCGAGCGAAAACAAAATTTTTTTTCGATTTCATTTTTTTTTTACTACAGGAACTCGATGCAAAACTAACCATTCATTTTCGGAGTTTTTAAACTCAAAAAAGTTTTTAAACAAACGAATATTTTTTTTAACTTTAAAAAAGTAGGAGTCTATCCCAGATTTCGTTTTCTCAGCTTACCCGGTCTTTGCACCATGAGAAAAAAGGAATACCTTTGCTTGTGAGAAAACAGAAAAGCATAGTTTTTTTCCTAGCTTTCTAGAGTTTCTATTTTCTATTTACGTAGCTCAGAAAAGAATGTCGTACGCAGAAGTAAATTCAAGAACTGTCAGTTCGAAATTGTGCTTTACAGGTAACATGCAAGCAAAACAACTTGTTTAAAAACAGGCTGAATACTTTTCTTCAAAAACGGTTAAAATTATTAAAGATATTAAAGTACTCAGTTCTTAAACAATTTTCCAAAATTTTGGCAAAAGCTAATTCAAATAATTTAAGGAGTTCTGACCATAAAATTTTATTATTATTCAGGATAACTGAAGCCTTTGAAGCTCCCCGTAGAAATTCAAGCGGTAGCCATCGATCAGTCAGAAATACAGGGAAATTTCCCACCAAATTGTTTGAAGTTCCTGAAGGAAAATAAACTGACGGACTGCCAAAATGAACAGACTATTGCTTTCTCTTCAGAGATTCAGAGTGAACTTCCATTTTGTTCAGCGATGATTGACAGTGCAGCACTCGATGTTAGTCATATCGTTGATAATTGTGTACGAGTTAAAAAAGGTGAGATGAGGATCAAAAGGGGGGGGGGGGTTCGTTGCAGTGAATGTCTCGTAGATGCGTTCGAATCAGTTAGTCATATTAACACTCGAAGTTTGTCATTTTACATCTTTTTATTCACAGGTGCCACATCAATGTTTTTAATCTCCAGGTGGCGTATTTTTCAACCCAAGCAGAACATGAGTAGGTATCTTTCAACCCAACCTTTGCATGGTGGTTCACACTTTCAATCTCCAAGTACACTCTAACTACGCATAAAAAGTAACAAACAATTTTTGATACAGCGCCATCTACCGGTGAGTCAATGAAGAGGTTGAGGTTATTCAGCAACGAGATCAGGTTCTTCAATTAATGGGAGCGTATACACCGATTAAACAGCCTAAAAAGACTGATTTGCTTTTGAATGTTGTATAAAAAGATGACATTCCAGTATCGCAACAGTCGCGAAGACTGCCTTTCGCAGGGCAAAAAATCGGTGATAAACGAATAGAAGACCTTGAGAAGTGCTCCAAGTTCGTTCGAGACGTGCAGCGAATCATCAACAGCACCGTCAGCAGATCCACCAAATTCACTGCTTTTGAGTTACTGACAGGTGTACGTTTGGAAACAAGGCGGACCTCAAAATCAAAGAAATCATTGATGAAGAATTCTTTCACTCCATGATTCAGGAGAAAGAGACTATTCGTGAAGAGACCAAAGAGAACATCTTCAAGAGGAGAATCGACGAAAATACAAGCACCGACGAAAAAATGCTCCATTCTACAACATAACTGACTTAGTAGCGATAGAGTGAACCCAGTTAGGAGGAATTTTGTATCTATTACCCAAGTTCTTATAACCTTACAAAGTGGTCAAGGGAAAGCAACGTAATTGCTACGATGAAGTTAAAGTAGGATCTCATGAAGGACCAGAAGTGACTTCCACATCACCGGAGCGGATAAATCCCTGGTCTGACAGAGTTGCAACCTGAGATCAATACTTTATAAAGTTTTTTCTTCTACATCTCCTTTTTTTTACTTTTGTTTCTATCATTTCTTTTATATATTTTCTTTTGTTTTCTTCAGTTTGTGTGTTTCATTGTACGGAGGAACTCAAACGTCGATGGCCGACAGGCGCGGCTCCAGTCCAAAGTTTTTTTTTTTTTTTTTTTGGGGGGGGGAGGCAAAGTCGGTGATTATATATATAAGAAATAAACTTCGTCTCATTTTAAATTTAAACTCATTTAGTATTAGGTCTACGATTATATAATTGTAGGCTATGAAAAAAAAATACGCCGGGTTATTAATTGGGGGAGGGCAATTACCCGTACTGCCCCCCTCCTTTTGAGCCGCCAATGATGGCCGAGCGGTGAGAGAATCGAGCAAGCGGCTTACCGGTGGAATCGAGAGAGCAGCTCACCGCTAGAGGGAGCACCTGCGCACGTGACGCGAACAGACGATTGTCAGTGCAGGAGAAGACAGTCAGTTCAGTTTGTGGTCTAGCAGAGTAGACGGGCGAATTGACTGGTTTTTCGCGTAGGAAAGACCGCGGATTTACTCAGGCTCGCGTAGGAGACCCACGTGGAGCGAAAGACAATGGCGCCGTGCATAGACAGACAGGGTCAGGTGCTTTGACCGCGACGTGAAGGTTACTGATGCGACACAGCCTATTTTGCTTCTCTACAATTCTTACCTGCAAAAACATTGCATTCCATCATCATGTTTTGTGAATAAAGATTATCGTTTTCCAGCGAATGTGTGATATCCAATCACATCCACATCCACACCCCCATATATATATATATATATATATATATATATATATATATATGTGTGTGCACTGCTCAAAATAATTAGGGGAGCACATGGTTTTAAAGAAATTACGCAAATACTTACACCGATAAATAACATAAAATAAATCCTCCATAATTTAAAGCCTAGCAGGAAACAGAAGAAGAAAACTTCATGTGCAAATCAAAGTTCATGACGTCAAAAACCAGAAAAAGAACATAAGGGCGGAAATCGGGATGTTGCAGAAACGTCTGTTTCATTGCCTTAACTGTGAAATTCGATTGCTCAGTTATTCTTTTTGAGAAAAGGTAACTTGAAAATGTCTCAACAACGTGATTTACCGGAATCCATGGCATGGCGTATTATAGGCAGACTTGAATTCGGGCAAACACAACGTAGTGTCGCGGACGCTGTTGGAGTCGCCAGAAGTGTCGTTGCAAGGCTGTGGACTCGATTCCAAGAAAAGAGGGAATTTTAGACGTCGACCAGGGCAAGGTCGGCCACGCGTCACTACAGCAACTGATGACCGGTATATACTGTTAACAGCTCGTCGAAAAAGAACAGACAATGCTACTTATCTGCAAAGACAGTTGCTCTTGGCAACAGGACGAAGGGTGTCCAGCCAAACAGTACGTAATAGGCTTCATCAGGAAGGTCTCTATGCACGTAGGCCAATGGACTGCATTCCGTTGACCTCACGCCACCGTGCGGCCCGAAGAAGATGGGCTGCTGAACATCGAGATTGGGAGCAACAAGATTGGAGCCAAGTGCTGTTTGCAGACGGGTCCCGATTCAGTCTGGAGTGTGAAACCCGACGTGTTTTGGTATGGAGGGAAAGGGGGCACTCGGAATAACCCCACATTCGTTCGTGAAAGGTCACAATACAGATGAGCTGGTTTTATGGTATGGGGTGGAATCAGCATAGGTGGACGTACGGACCTGCATATCATTCGGAATGGTACTTTGACGGCCAGAAAGTATGCAGACGAGATACTGAGACCTCATGTCATACCTTACGCTGCAGCCATTGAAGATTCCTTTGTTTTCCAGCATGATAATGCCAGACCGCATACAGCTCGTCTTGTGGAGAACATGCTTGAAGCTGAAACAATACAGCGTATGGAATGGCCAGCGTGCTCTCCTGACCTCAATCCAATCGAGCATGTTAAGAACATGCTCGGACGACGCATTGCTGTGAGACCAAGGCCTCCTTTTACTCTCCGAGACTTGTAGATTGCACTTCTTGAGGAGTGGAACAGTATTCCCCAAAGTCTTATCGATAACATCATCGCATTCTTGGAAAACAGGTGTGCAGCAGTCTTAGCTGTTCGAGGAGACCACACGCCATATTAAAAATCTTGGATCATTTCTAAACAATACTTTTTTTATCGTTTACATGTAACCAAAATTTTGCCCTAAATCATCTTTTCATGTTTTTTCCATATTTTCAAAGACTTAAAGCTTAATTATAATTTTTTTTACGACTTTTTCTGTATTGCGCATTGATACGCGTTTACTATTCATTTTATGCCAATACGTGGCTGTCTCGCACGGTTTTCTTAACTTCTTTGCTTGCTCCCCTAATTCTTTTGAGCAGTGTATAGATATATATATAAATATGTGTGTGTGTGTGTGTGTGTGTCAGTCGCATAGCATAGGTACGACAAATAAGACATTTTCTGTAAACAGTCCTAGAAAACAAAAAAAGACATACACCTCATAAACTTGAAATATTTGTTAACTTTTTTCATTTAAGTAACAGTAGTATAATTAGATGGAATTATTATCACATAATAGACGAAAAAACAAAAATTTTAGTAAAATATCCAGGGAGTTTAATTTCAGAAATGAATGCAATTGGGATTTGAATAAAGAGAACTTTTGAATTTTCTCGATCGTGATCAAGTAAACTTGAGCCAGAGTGGAAATAAAAAATATTTCTATTTATTTATATTTTTAACTAGCGTGAAAATATTTTTCTATAATTTTGCAGTGTCAGAAATTTTGATGCAAACCTCTTCTTTGTTAAATCTGAATTGCTTAGCTCAGAAGCAGAAAAAAATCTTTAGAAATGCTGACTGTACATTGCGAAAGATATTGCTGCAGATAGAAAATGCTCCCCCACTGCTGTTAAATATCATCTTTCTCTGAGAGAGAGAGAGAAACTGGCTCTTTTCGAATGAAAAAAAGAAAAGGGCAATTGACAAAATTTCTAGCGATTTCAAAAATTCATTTATTGCAAAATGAGAAAAGAAAAACAACAATTTCCACGCATGTAGAAATGAGAAAAAAGGTATTCTAGGAACATTTGAGGTCCAAGTTTATTTGAGAGAAAGCTTGAAAAAAAAAGTTGCAAAACATATATATTTTGCAATTATGTGGAACATTCTACGTAAATATTGATGATGAAATGAAATTTCTTGAATTAGCGAATCTCAATTCTCTTATGTGTTTGAAAATGTGTACACTGTTATTCTGTGTAGGATTAGCAGTAACTAAAAGAATAACCTTTTCCAAATATTTTGGCCCAGTACTGTACACACACACACACACACACACACAGACATACACTGCTGGCCACTGTAAATGCAACACCCTGAAGGAAACATGCAAATAACATGAAATTTACAACATGCATTAGCGGAGGTGAGATATGCAAATGATTAGAATTTCAGCGCAGACGCACATCACGCGCGCCTGTGGCGCCATTTCAAAGCGCTATTTATGGCTTGGAGATTTCGACAATTTCAAATTCGGCAATTGTGTTTTTCTTGTGGTTTAAAAAAAAAAAAACGATCAATTAGGGTAGGTGGGGGCAAAGGTTCGCACATACATTTTAAAATGACCGGGAAGAGTTTTAGGAAGAATAGGGTAGGCAGTGCATTCCTCTACTTCCAGTCAGTTGCCTCGTAAAAAATGTTGGAGTTAAGACCCCATCTTCCAGAGAAAATGAGGTAAGTTTATTTTCGTCTCTTTTAATGTAATTTTTTGCAACTTTTGAGTAATTTTGAGCATCACTCAAACTCACGAACTGTTTTGGGCTTATTTTCGCATGTTAGGGTGGTAAATAACCTTTCAAATCCTACCTTAAGTTTTGGGTTAACTCAAATATAGTGGCTTCCATTCCGCAGAAACAGAACCAGCACGAAATGGGGTAAAGGTTTGCAGGAGTCATGGGGTAAAGGTTCGCAGTGCAAACCTTTGCCCCATCTGCAAACCTTTGCCGCTCTAACTATTAACATTTGTTTCATGTCCTCTTTTCATTAGGAATCCTTATTAACAACGTCTTTTATTATTAATGGGAATTCACATTTTTGTAATTTGAAAAAAAATTATGGTTTTTGATAAAAACTGCCTGATTTAATCAGAAAATTTTTTGTAAAATGCTTGAAAATCCATAAATTTAAAATAAAATAAATTAGTACAACACAAAAATAAAATAGCTCTGAACAAAGACCTATTTTACAAGATAAAGGAATTAAATATTGTTACAAGATATTATAAGCTTCGAAGGTCTGGTTAGGGAAAAAAGCTCTAAATGAGTAATTTCCAGATTTGCAAGTCTTTGAAATGCTCCTTGCGTTGCAATTTTTGACGAAATTTTATAAAATTTATTACAAAGACTCCTCTTATACATTAAAATAAAGTTATGTATCCATTTCAGGTTTCGACATCATTCAGATTATCAAAGTTTAACTTAAGCGTGGAAAAGTACAAAAATTTCACGAGAATTCAGAGTAGAAGCATAAAAATATTTCCTAAAAATTAATTATTCAACGAAAGCACAAATCAAAACATAACCCTGATCAAAATGTATAAGCAATCTAAATACAAAATTAAGGATAAGGTTAAAAATTGGATCGCAAGGAGCATTTTAAAAAACATAATAAAAATTTCAATTTTTTAAATATAAAAAATAAAATTTTAAATATTTATAAAATTTTATAAGGTGTTTGAAATAGTTTTACTTTAATGAATATTTATGCCCAATTTCATATCTCTGAGGTAAAAATTTCAAAAATTGCTTTGTAATGTCCCCCATCCCCTTAATTTGCTTAATTTTTACGGGTTTTAAAAGAATGAGTAAAGCCTAAGATATGATATAACGATAGTGTTAATAGTTGATATTTTAGTTGGAAGTTCTTTAGTTTAAGAAAAAAATTATTGAGATTAACCCCTTTTCATTTTGTGAATTACTTTGTTAGATTCAATTTTCTGTGTAAATAGTTGATATTTCATTTTGAAGTTATTTAGTTTAAGAAAAAATTTATTGAGATTAAACCGTTTAATTTGTAATTTTCTATATATGTAACACCTTTAAAAAGATTACAAAATGTGAAATAAATTTATTTAGACAACTCTTTTTGGGATTTTCGATGCCTATCCTATAAGAAACAAACGAGTGGGGCAAAGGTTTGCAGTGCGAACCTTTGCCCCACCGATTGGGGCAAAGGTTCGCAAACAGGTGTTTTGGTAAAATTAAAAATTCGGTGACTAAATCTTTCGGGAAAAAATTCATTATTTTATAGAAGGTAGAGGGCATATCCAACTACAATACAAGTGACTTTTTGGGGCGATAGGATCTAAAGGAGGCCCGTAAGAAACCCAAAACTCAAAACTGCAAACCTTTGCCCCCACCTACCCTATGCCTCGTCGAAAACAGCGATCATCTTGTGATCAAGTATCCGAGTTCGACAGAGGAAGGATAGTGGCCTACCGAGATTGTGGATTACATTTCAGGGAAATCGGTAGTCGTGTTGGACGAAACCAAACAACTGTAATGCGGATATGTGATCGTTGGATGCAGGAGGGCACGACGGACCGGCGAGTTCGACCGCATCCACCTCAGCGCACCACTTCACGTGATGAAAGGCAAATTGTGCGCATGGCAGTGACGGATCGCTCAGTCACATCACGAACCACAGCACAGCACATGCAGTCTGTAACGCATCATCCAGTATCTGCGCGTACCATTCGACGCCGTTTACACCACAGTGGTCTGTCCGCAAGACGTCCATTGCTTTGTCTATCCTTGACGCAGAACCACAGACGTCTCCGCCGCCAATGGTGCGATGACAGAAGGATGTGGACGGAAGAATGGAATGAAATTGTCTTTACTGACGAGTCACGCTTCTGTCTGCAACACCACGATGGTCGCATTCGAGTGTGGAGACACCGTGAAGAGAGGATGCTGAACAGCTGCGTTATGCACCGCCACACTGGTCCTGCACCGGGTATTTTGGTATGGGGTGGTATTGGATATCACTCTCGCACACCTCTATTGCCGGTACTTTAAATAGCCAGCGCTACATATCCGAGGTGTTGGAGACAGTTGTCCTTCCTTACCTTCAGGGCTTGCCCACAGCCATATTTCAACAGGATAATGCGCGATCACACGTGGCACGCATTGTCCAACGGTTCTTCGTCAATCGCCAGATTCAATTGCTTCCCTGGCCGCCTCGCTCTCCGGATCTTTCGCGGATAGAAAACATGTGGTCCATGGTTGCTCTACGATTGACCCAGATTCCATCCCCAGCTGCCACAGCAGATCAACTTTGGCAACGTGTGGAAGCTGCTTGGTCTGCTGTACCCCAAGAACTCATTCAAAGTCTCTTTGAATCAATGCCGAGGCGTGTGGCAGCGATGATCTCCAACAATGGCGGCTACTCTGGCTACTGATTTTGGCAGGAACCACACTTCACAGAAGTCTATAAATTTAATCATTTGATACTTGGTCAACATGTTATCTACAAAATAAATTTTGTCATGATATCTCTTGTCTTTCTTGGTGTTGCAATTTGGGTGGCCAGCAGTGTATATATATATATACATACATAAATTCATCCTAAATGATATACGATTGAACTGGGCACTTATAAAGGCAGAATATGATAAGGTTGGGAAAAAGAAAACTATTTCATCCTGAAGATTGTTACAACTTTTGACTTTTTTGTGGGTCTTTTATTATTTAAATACAAGAAAGATTATTTTTATTCAGGTGCCGTTTTTTGTTTCTTTTATACTTTTGCATTTATATTTTCAAATTTTTAGTGTAATAATACAATCGATTTTGTCTACATTTATATCTGTGTTAGGCTCCTTAAGCTATCATAATATTATTTAAATATAAAACATCCAATAGTATGTATGAAAAATGGATTAAAACAAATGCCAAATAATCACCATGCGAACAAATGACGTCTGTAACATGAACTCTTTGCTCCGTTGACCTTAAAATAACAATTAATTAGAAAATCTACCTCATTAATGCATTTTAAAATTAATTCGACTGGGCATCACTTAATTTGCAAAAACCACCCAAACATAAATGTTCAAAACCAATTATTGAGTTGAAAACGATTACGAGACGAGACTAATAATGTATTATCCAATGTATCGAAAATTGCGTCAAGCTCGAAAGATTCCGAAAAATGCATCCAGACATACCAATTATGCCTTTCAGCTGGATATGAGATGCATGTTATGAGAAAAGGGAACAAAAATCGTTCTTCTATGCCACACAACCGCAGACAACGGGCCTCTTTTAATTGATCGAAAAAAAAAGGAAGAAATAGAAAGCTCCACATGTAGCTGTAGGGATATATTGAAATTCGAGTCAGCTTTTCAACGTTAATATCAGAAGAATAAAGAATTTGAAGAATGTTGCTTACAAATGAAAGGATTTTCCATTTCGATTAACTTGGTGTAATTATCGATAGCTGAAGAAAGGAGGAAACGGATCTTTTTTTGGGTTCGTTAAGCACCGAGGAATTTAATGGAACAGAAATTTAATATCAATCGAGAGGTTGTTAATCATTTTTTTTCATTCTCAGTTGCAATGCAACAGTACCAATCATCCATCACGCCGTTAATTAAAATACATTGTGTTAGAATTATATAATTTCACATTAAATAATAAACAGTAAACTCAGTTTAGATATTTTTCTGTTTGTATCTGTTCAAAAATAATTCTTGATTTAATGAAAGAAACACAATTTTTTAATAAAGTTTATATATTATTCAATTTTATAACAGATTCTTACAAATTCATTAATCAATAAGAGGTTCTTCTAAATGACAACCGTATTATTTAGCTGTATCATAACACAATAGATTTTCTCGAATTGACGGTATTTCTCCTATAAAAATTATATAGGCAAAACATGATGAATGACTAACACTTTGGTATAGAATCCTTTAGTGTATAGGCCCTGTATCGAGCACATTATCAGAAGCATTTAATGTCATAAAAGAAATTCCTCAATAAATTTTATAAACGCTTAATGAACTAAAAAGCAAGATATTTGATTGAAACCTGTATTGGTGATAGGTAGGTGAAGAGCCAAATAGTAATAAATGAAGCTTCCTAAACTCCAAATGTCCTTTGAAAATTGTTAATCATTTGTACTTAATATTACTACATAAGAATAAATGAAAATACACTGAAGTGCCACTGAATTCGGGATAGCAAAGCCTATGCAAATTGTGTAGCGCTGCGCATCATGTATGCGCAAGTGTGGGCGCTGTGGTAACTGCATATATAGCGCGTACTGTGGTTGTTCTGAATTAGTTGTTCGAATTGCCAGTATGGGTAAACTGCCTGATTTAGACGCCTTCGATCGCGGACAAATCGTAGGTGCGCGATGCATGGGCCATTCAATTTCTGAAATCGTCAGACAGCTAGGAGTTTCAAGGTCGACAGTGTCAAGAGTATACCAAGAATACATGGATAGTGGAAAAAAAACTAGCGATCGGGCAAACTGCAAAGGACAATTAGCCTTGACAGTGCGTGGTGAGAGACGGCTCAGGCGTATTGTACGTAGCAAGCGAAGCCAAACATTAGCTCAAATTACCACCCAGTTTAATGACGGTGCCAGTCGTACAGTCAGTAAACGGACTGTGCAACGCTCGCTTCACCGTATGGGTTTCGGGAGTCGTCGACCTACGAGAGTACCATTGCTCTATACTCGCCATCGGGCTGCACGTCTTGCCTGGGCAAGAGAGCACAGAGACTAGAGTGTAGAGGACTGGAAACGAGTAGCATGGAGTGATGAGTCTCGATTCCGACTACTTAACGCCGACGGGAGGCTAAGAATATGGCGTCAGGCTCATGAAGCCATGGATCCTCCATGCCTGGCTGGAACTGTACAAGGGCATGGTGGCTCAATCCTGGTCTGGGATGTTTTTTCGTGGCACAGTTTGGGATCTTTGGTGCGTGTACCAACCTTCCTCAATGTAATTCGGTACGTAGAGTTGCTGGGAGATCACCTCCATTCGTTTATGCTGTTCTGTTATCCGCACGGTAATGGAGTTTTCCAGCAAGACAACTGTACCTCTCATAAGTCCTGGTTGGCTACTGGCTGGTTGGATGAGCATTCCTCTGACTTCTCTGTCATGAATTGGCCACCTAGAAGCCCAGACTTAAATCCTATTGAGCATCTTTGGGATGTTTTGGAATAAGGCGTGAAAGGCCATCACACAGCACCAAAGAACTTTACTGAATTATGGACAGCTTTAGACAATATTTGGCAAGCCATTCCCGTGGAACGTTTCCAGAAACTTGTAGAATCTATGCCTCGTCGTGTGGAAGCCGTTATCAAGGCAGAGGAGGCCCAACTCGTTACTAGGAAGGTATCCCTAATTCAGTGGCACTTCAGTGTATTAACTCTGCTGTTTAAAAATGAAACTAATACTTTATACTTATAATAGGAGGGTCCCGGCTTACCCCAGTTGGTCGGCAAATCTATACTGTCCGTCTGGCGCCCAGGAACATATGAAACATCACCGAACATGATAAATCGACCTTCGTCTGAGTATGCAGGAATTGCTGCGCAGCGCTGGTCTTCGGTGTATCATGGGTCGATACGCTAAAGCGGATAGGGCCGAGGTATCAACCGATTAAACTAATAAATAATAATAACGAAAGAGTGATGTGTCCGTAATGTAAAAAATTGAGAATATATTAACATCTTTTACAACTACGTTGGTGACAACGTGATGATTTTCATCGGTATGAACTGATTCTACTTATGAAACATTTGATGACATCTTTGAAAATTTAAACCTATTTTAATCTATTTCCATCACACTAACCCAAACACCACTTGATGGATCGCATTGTACTCATAGGTGACAGAAAAATTCCAGCTACTTTAAACAATCCCAGAATTTCGATACTGCTCGGAATCCCGACAAGCTCCGTTAAATATCTTTGGTCTAGACCGGATATGAGCACGTTAAATCCGTAGACGGGAAAGCCCTTCTACGAGGTCAGTGGGAAGGGAAGGTACGATCCCCCCCAGATGACACCCCTGGCGTTGCTCGGTCAAAATTGAGGTGATACCTAGCAAAGTCGGACTCCTACCCTTGTGGTGCTATTATAAACCGGAGCCGCTCTACTCAGCCCGAAGCCTATATTGACCTGGATTTAGAACTTCCGGCCAGGGGGCGCTAGTTACAACAACGGCAACAACAAGCCTTTCGTGTTATTTACATACCAAGAATAACTTCTCAAAATAAGTAACTTTGCTCTGCGTTTATTAATCAAGACGTTTAATGATAATATTTATAGACTATGTGCCTTCATTTGAAATACTGGAACATATCTCTCACGTTTTTTCCTGATTTAG
The DNA here is from genome assembly GCA_907164885.2 of Dolomedes plantarius. Taxonomy (NCBI): domain Eukaryota; kingdom Metazoa; phylum Arthropoda; class Arachnida; order Araneae; family Dolomedidae; genus Dolomedes; species Dolomedes plantarius. The sequence continues at coordinate 156,036,373 of OU015495.1, read as the reverse complement.
AGCCAAATGCAATCGCATTACTTAGCTAGGAACTTAGTAGTTATCTTTTAATATATAAAAGAGTTTTACCGTAAACAACAGATTTTGCTTTTTGTCGATTGATTGCAGAATTATAATTTGAAATGAACCCGTAGGTATTGTCCAGGCACATAAATGAAATATAACTGAATGAATGACTCGATATCTCCTAACCAAAATTAATGTAATGTGTTGATTATTGTTTCTGTTCATAGCTTATAGGTAAAGTAATCAAAGTATGGCTCTACTGCGTATAATTTTTTTCTTCTGGTTCAATGTCCGACAAATATATTCTGAATTTAAATATTTTAATGAAAACACTGTTTGATGTCTCTATCTACATCATCTGTGTATGTCCCTAGAACCAAAGAAGCGATAGTTCCTTTATTTCACTCGCTGAATTCTGCCTTACGAGTAAACACTAAAGATCCCTCTCAACTTTGAAGTTTAAAGGCTAAAAAGTTTTAAAATATAGCATAAAAATTTGCAGGTTTTTTTTCCTAATAAAAATGTCAATTTTAACTTTTAGTAACTCTACAATCAATATTATAAAATTTATACAAACGGAAACACAATTAACTTAGCGGTATGGAAAATTACAGGGGAAATTTTATTTGTCTGTATTCGCTGCAATTTTATTCCTCTTACAAACACACACACACGCACTTACACACACATTTATATATACACAGGCGGTTATCAAAATAATGGAAACACCTATCAATATTAGTGGTGTTTATGGATTAGTGGTGTTATGGTTTTTTTTCCTAACAAAAATGTCAATTTTAACTTTTAGTAACTCTACAATCAATATTATAAAATTTATACAAACGGAAACACAATTAACCTAGCGGTATGGAAAATTACAGGGGAAATTTTATTTGTCTGTATCCGCTGCAATTTTATTCCTCTTACAAACACACACACACGCACTTACACACACATATATATATACACAGGCGGTTATCAAAATAATGGAAACACCTATCAATATTAGTGGTGTTTATGAATGTGCTTCGTATTCCTTAAGAAACAAGTCTGGCCACCGGTATTTTTTTATATAATATAGTGTATGTATTATTCTACTGTCAGGTAGCAGTAATGAAGCTTAGGGCATCGTGCTTTTGGGGGGAACCGCGTAAAATGTCAATCCTTGCAGACCTTGCGAAAGGGTAAATTGTAGGAGCGCGTTTAATTTGGAGTATCTGTTACTGCAACCCCCCAGGCTAATGGGTGTTTTTTGAGCTATGGTATCGAAAGTTATGATAGCATACAAAGTGTACGGAAAAACATCCTTTGCCAAACAGAATAGTGGACGAAAGGGAGAGCTGAGTGAAAGAGATGGACGAGGTATTGAAGCGGATTGCGAAATGAAGAAAGAAAACAACAGCAACTAAAATGACCGAAGAGCTCAATCTGCATCTGAATGTTCCGGTATCAATCATTTGACGTAGAAGTAACTTCCCAAACAAAGTATTTACGGAAGAGCAGCTGTTCCCAAGCCACTTGTAATAGATGCCAATGCAAAATATTGTCCACAATGGTGCCACGAGCGCAAATCCTGGTCTTCTAATATGTCGAAAAATGGCATTTGGTGCGACGAATCATTATTCATATTGTTCCAAGCAACAGGACGTCTAGAGAACACCTACATAAGCGTAAGATTCTGGTTGTCTCATCTCAACGGTCTGTCATGGAGGTAGATCTATCAGGGTTTGGGATGACATCTCATGGTTTTCTTCAGGCCCTAATCTGACCCTAAAAGGGAGATTGAATGGGAAGGACTGTGTCAAAATTTCAGCTCTCTAGTCCATCCCATGGTGCAAACATTGTTTCTTGCAGGAGATGGCGTTCTCCAGGATGATAATTCCCCTATACATACAGCTAAATCTATCAAGAATTGGGTTTAAGAGCAGGAAAAAGGAGTCAAATATATTATCTTGCCCTGTACATTCCCCCGACTTTATATCATCCTACCGCTGTGATCTGCATAAGCAGATAGAGCCAAGTATCGATATCCACCACAGAATCTCTACAGGTGCTTTCATGATTTTCCCCTGAAAAATGGTATAATATATTCTTAACCACTATTCATGTCTTGTATAATCCAATTCCAAGGTGAATCAGGTGGTATTACATCACAAATGTGATCCTTCGCCGTATTACTAAAGTTTATCATGATGTTTCTTAGTGTTTCCATTATTTTGATAACCACCAGCATATATATACACTGTCACAAAAAATATATGCACCCAGAAGGATACGAGCTTCTATCACGAAACTTAACATCTATGTAGTGTATAAGGAGATAAGCAAATGATTACAAATTCAAAAGAACACCGTTTTATTAAGAAGATATGGCATGAAAAAGATTACAAATCAGTAAGTAGTAAATCCACCTCTGGCAGATATACAAGCCGAAACACGGCGTGGCATCGAATCAATGAGGTCACCTATGACCTCCTGTGGAAGATCATGCCATAATCTTTGCAACTGGGCAGTTAATTCACCAGTATTCCGGGCGGCTGCAGCTGCTTTCCAAGCACGTCCCAGACGTTCTCTATTGGCGAGAGGTCTGGTGACCTGGAAGGCCATGGGAGTACGTCATATCCTTGAAGACATTATTGGGAGAGTCGCGCAGTATGTGGACGAGCGTTGTCTTGCTCATAAATGGCACCTGGATGACTTGATAGCATAGGCAGTACAACTGGCGTTAAAATCTCGTCCACGTAACTGCGTGCCGTCAAAGTGCGTTGAAGGACGACTAGAGATGATCGTGTTTTTATTCGTGATTTTAAACTCTCCCAGCTGCGCAACTCATATGCGCATAGCGCGCTTACCCTTGTCTCATTGGTACTATAAGTTTCGTGATAGTAGCTCGATTTCCTCTGGGTGCATATATTTTTTTGTGACAGTGTGTATGTATATATATATATATATATATATATATATATATATATACATATGTGTGTGTGTGTGTGTGTGTGTGTGTGTGTATTTGTTATTTACGTATTTATTGAATTATTTCAGTGTGGTAAAGATGACAGAACATAAATTACGCTTAAAACAGTAGAACGAAAAAGAAGTAATAGAACAATCAAAACTGAAATCACATGGTTTAGGTATATTAAAATATATACTTAAACCAAATTTTTATTCTGAAACTCTAATGAAATTAAATAAATATTTTTCAGTTTGCTGTATTTATTATGTTATTATTATTTATAATAAAATTGGAACATGAAAATTAGTTTTAAAGATTTAAAAATATGCCAGGACTTCTAGCGCTTTGAATAATTTTTGAAATTTGTTTTAAATTCTTATTAATTAGGAAAATGCTACGCAAAGTACATGTTTATAAATATATATCTATAGAGAAAATTTTCTATTTGTTTACATTTCCTAAAATATTGTACTAGTAAATACACATGTATGTTTTCTTTACTTGACGATTATTACATTTCAGGTGGAACTATGCTTCAAAGATAATAATGAATTAAAACGTATTTTGTTACATATAAAGCAATCTATCATAAGTAGTTAAACGGAATGATAAAATTTTCTCTGTAGTTATTAAATTAAGAGACACTAAGTATTTTAAGGTCTTACTTTAATACACAAAGGAGAGAATTGTCAATAACGTATTGTTTACGAATAAATCGGCTTTTACGAAAACAATTCATTTCAAAATTAATCAGGAAGAAATTTAATATTAATTAGATTAAAAGTAATAGGAGACAGTGAGTCAAATGTAATGAAAAATTAAAGTGTATAGTCAGTTATGCAGGAAGAGATTTTATGGGGAACTAATTAATAGACGTTATCTTGAACTAGAGGTAAGTGAAGAATTTTATAACCAGAATCAAGTTCACATCTGCTGAAATCAAAAGTATATTTCTCTGTTTGTCTTTCGAAATAAAGGATATTTTTAAATGATATAAATGAGGGATTAAAAAGGCTTTTCATTTGAAATACTGAACTTAAATTAAGGCATATTCAAAACAAACTAGAAAAATAGCTTTTGAAGAATTATGATCTTAAAATATGATATTTTACTAAGTCTGTTATTTCAAAATTAGTCGCTGTTTTGAATTTCTATTGAGAACTGTGAGAAGTCGTTTCTCCTCTTATATCCGACACACTTCACCTTCATCAATCACGTAGACTGAAAAAAATGGCTTATTATTTTCTAATTATCAAAGTAATAATCATTGGGAGAGTACCATTTCAATTAGTTTCATTGGTTGAAAACTTGGTTCAACATGACATTGAATCTCTTTTTGGAATCAGCCCAACTAAAGTGGTCAAAGAAACATGTATCGTAGACAAAATATGATTTAAGTATGGGGATATTCTCAGGTATATCAAAATTTTAAATGTATGGTTCTGATGTACAGCGGTATGTTTGACTTCGTATTTCAGTAAAATGGCTTCCAGACTGTTTTTTCTTCCTGTAATGACAAATGCTCTGCGGTTGTATTGCCTACATGGTGTAAGCCATTAACATAAGCGTAGAGTATTATAAAGATTTGGGGGATAGTTTGTATCTGTACGAAATCTTTTGTACCAAACGGAATCTACTGAACAAAGATTAATGTACCCTAGGTCTCAGCTTGAGTAAATGATTTTCAAAACTTCCGCATCGTTAAACTGTCCTTAAAAAAACTATCATTCACAAAAACTATCCTTGAGATAATCCCAATTTGAATCTGATAGAGCCGAATCTGATCGGAAACTAATATAGTGGAAGCATATTGAATAGTAATTTAATTTGTGATTGTCTTGACTTGATCGTTTGTAAAAAAGTTTAACTGTCATTCTCAGCAACGAGTTTATTATTGAATTATATTGTTGTCAAATATAATATAGGGCATTTATATATAAGGATCAAATTCAAGCAATCAAATGCAATTGTCTAGATCTGAAAAAGAAAGATGGGGGGGAAAGGTGGAGAAAGTGACATGAAACTGACACCCTGGTTGTAGTGTGAAAGAGCAAATGGACTCCTGCTATCGACAATGAACATCAGCTAGTTAACATCAACTATATGTGGAATCATTTTACCCGACTAAGAATGCGAGTAACAATGCAAGAAAGGCAAAAAGGTCGAAATCCACTTCCTGAAGGCTTCAAAAACCAGAGAAATAGGGGATATGTGTACAAGGACAATTAATTGTATTTCCCTGTCTCAGGTTTGAACAAGAGATTTAGAGTAGGATAACTGTCACATCAAAATGACCGGCAGATGGCACTCGAAACTATGCGATCACCAACGATACCATAGCTCGAGTCAGCGATTCACTCTGGAAAACAGGAGAATAGTAATTCAGTAATATAGAACTGTAATAACACAGTGGGTCATATGTTAAGGTCTACCTGATATCAGTTTCGGCTGGATGAAAGCCATTCATAAACATTTGGTGAGCAGTAAAATATGTTTCTACTGGGTTTCGCGTGTCTTTTGATAGCCCTTCAAAAAATTTTTTAATGAATTTGGTAATATTTTTTCCTGAATATTTTTTCCGTGCTAAAGTAATAGGCCAATAATTTTCTAAACAGAATTGTTACTGGACATGTAGCATCTTTCTTCCGTTGGGAGCTGGAGAGCAAACACCAAAGAGGAAGTATTCGTATTCATTTCAAGAGTAGATGTTGTGAAAGATACTGTTTGGAGATACCTTCGGACCCCGGAATGAACTTCACCGGTCTCAATTCTTCTAGTGATTGCTTCTCATAAAAATATACATTTTTTGCCTGTAGACCCTTTGGCTCGTTTTCATTTGATGAATCCAAATAAGCACTTAGTTATTATTAAATGTACTATAATAATAAAGTTAAATAATAAAGTATAATAATAAAGTTATAAATATATAGTTGGACTGTGCATTATTTATTTACTAAATTGTTGATAAATATAATACACGTCGTATAATATTTGCATTATTGAATATAAATCATGATATATAATCGTGCTGGTGCAAAGGATTTTATTCAGTTTTAGTTAATGCGATAGAAGAATGAACTAGGATGAATAAATAAAATTTTTGTGGGTTTTTACTCTCAAAAACAAACCAGTTTATTGCCCAATATATTGTAATTCAAGATAAAATATATGATATAATTTTTCCTTATTTACAATACAGGGCTTTAGTTACTTAATTATATTTAGTTTTTATTAAATAATGATTTATTCGTTTCTAAATAGTGTTTCCATTGCTATGTGTAATGATTTATCTACCCCCTTCAACCTCACTACTAAAGTATATTTTATTATGAATAAATTATACATAGGTGTTTATATTGACAATAATAAACTGCTTTTCCCGTTAAGAACGTTGAAAAGTAAACACATACTACTCAAAAGAGATTCGGCATATGAATTAGAAACATAAACAAAAATTTTTAAAAACAGCGTCTAATCCATTATACTTAAAAAGACTTAAGTGAAATGCCCATCTCATAATGCATTTTGCAAGTAATTCAAAGTGATCACTTAATTTGCAAAAACTGTCTTGTCATAAATATTTATTATAAACTGCTGACTTGAAAGCATTTACGAGAATAATTCATTACTTAATGTATTGGTAATTGTTATGAAGCGCTCCAGACTTCTAAAAATTTCATTTGTGCATCTAGGTTCATTGTAGAGTTGCATTAATTAAAACAGAATAAAATCCTTTGTTTTAAAAGCGCAAACCACTATTAGTTGGACTGTGCTAAGTGAATAAAAGCATTCTGTCTTTCTAAAATTATTTGTTACCAAACTTTTTTTGAACTAATTGCGTAGGATGAAGAATTCTAAAGATGCTGTTAACAGACTGATAGAATTTTTAATTTGATTAATTATGTACTCTGATATATGGTTAGGATGAAAAAAAAAGTGGAACAGTTTTTGGCAGCATTCTAGGAAATTTAAAGAGACGGAAGATTTGCAATTTTATAGGCCCTCAGAGTATCTAAATGATTACTTTGTTGTTTGGCGATATATGAAATAGCGCTAATGAATGAAAATAATAATTAATCACGTTAAATTATGGAAAACTATTGAAGATGAAATGCATTTCCATCGGAATAATTTTCTTATATGTATGGCATATTTGGGAATTAACGATATTAACCCTTTACTTATGGTATGGGATAGCATGGATCCCAAGAATACGGGGAATAGATATATATATATATATATATATATATATATATATATATATATATATATATATATATATATATATATATATATATATATATATATATATATATATATATATATATATATATATATATATATATATATATATATGTATGTATGTATGTATATATATATATATATACATACATACATACATATATATATATATACATACATACATACATACATATATATATATACATACATACATACATACATACATACATACATATATATATATATATATATATATATATATGTATGTATATATATATATATATATATGTATGTATGTATGTATGTATGTATGTATGTATATCCTCCTTAATGGCCGTTCTTACAAAGGAGGTATGAAATTTCCCGTTCTAAAGAGGTAATTGAAAAAATGGGCCCTGTAAGCTAAAGGTTAACATGCCATAAACAAATACTAGACGGTAACAAAGGGTCTCCCAATAAGAGCGCCGTATTTAGTTTTTGAATTAAACACATTGTTTATTTGATAAGCGATAATATTTTTATTTCATTCCAAAGTACATATGTTCCGATTATGTAGGGAATAAAATGTAAGACAAATGACTCATTTGGACCATTATTTTGACTAAAAATTTCTTGAAGTTTACAACCTGTTTCAGCACATCTTTCTCCATTTTTATAATGTGTTTTAGCAATAATTGAACCTGAAGTTTGAAGAAGGGAACTAATCCAAAAACTGTTTTTGTGGGAAATTTAAAAATTTCATACTTTTCTCATTTATTATTTTTCTTCACTAAACTTTTATATAAGATTCTTTACATTCACCAACTATTCCAGTACCTTGGACACGTCAGTTGGACTGTCCTTAAATAAACTATGCGGTACTAAAACCCATGGATTTGTGCCCTTCTTCAAACTGACTATGAAATAGGCATAAAAAACAATAATTAGAAAAGGAGAAACATTTGTAAAATTTTGTAAAAAATTAGGAAAATCATTAAATAATCATCTTTCATCGTCATAATATGCAGAGGCTGCAGTGTTGCAGTAGTCGGTCTCATAAAAACTTCTTCATAAAATAGTTTGTATTCATATGAAATGTGAGTAACTATCTTGGAAACATTCTGGATCTTCTTGTCTTGTATTGGAATTTTTCTCATTGTAAGCTTTTTCTATTGAAATCTGGGGTATTCCCGTGTTTGGCTTTTTGAGCAAAAAGTTTTATTTCACCAAACCATGAATGATCTCAAATATTGTTAGACAACCTTTTGGTAAGGAGTATTCTAACTGTCTGTATTTGTAAATAGAAAATTTGGACTTTTCCAGGGTTTTTCCCCGTTAATTTATAGAGCTTAGGCCACCACTTATTAAAGTCTAGGATGATTTCTGCGGATATTTGAGTAATATTGAATCCTTTCTTCACAGAGGATTTAATCAAATCAATGTATTGTTGAGGTGTGTAAAATTTATTCATGCGTCTATTTCCTTTTTAGAAAATCCAAAATTACGATCGCATTGCAGGAATGAGTGTCTTCGCACAGGGAAGTACTGATAATTTTTTCTAAATCGCTCAGTATCAACCTTGCGGTGCCATTATATACCTTAGCAGCACCCCTCAGCCCTCTAGCCTATACGGACGTGGTCTGAAATACATCCGGCCAGGGGACATTTGAAAAAAGAACAACAATATTGATACGATATTTGACAAGGAATGCAATGAAAACTGTGTTTTTACGTGATTTTATTATTTTTTTACAATGCAGAGTCGTGTGTTTTTATGCTGGAACTACACAACAAGGTAAATTTTAGTACAAGGAGTGTAGAATAAAATTCTCTAAACCCCGATCAGGCTAGGAGCCTTATACTTTAACTATTTTTATGGAATACTTATGGCATCAAAACACTAAGAATTAAACGTAACAAAGCTGAAAATAAAACATGACACAATAAGTAAATACGTATAATTATAATTCGTTTAAAAAATATATCGATGGCTACAGAAACTTGAATGAAGTGTGAGATTGGAAAACAAGTAAATATTTCAATGACCAATATTAAAAAAATATATATATTTGAATGCCTAGACTAAAATCTCTTCTAATACATATGTGCAAGAAACAAGACACGAAATAGAAAGCAAGATATTCTAATGTGAATTGCTTTTCACAATTGTTGAAAAGCAATTAAAATGAACAAATATATAAGCAATTATGTCATAGTTACGATTTAAATACAAAAAAAAATAAAGCAACAAGTTTGATACTGGGCCTCGAAAACATCATGATAAATATTTGTTTTATCGGAAGCATATTTCAAGTAATTCAATATGCCACTCATTAGTTTGAAAAACTATGCTGTCATAAAAATCGTAACAAATTATGTGCTTGAACGGAATTTGGAGGATGATTCGTTGCGCAGTGTATCGAAAATTTTCCTCTAATTCAATTACTTTGAAACCGATCGCAAAATTTATTTTGATCTTCAGAACAATCAGTGTTTGCCGATTCTTAAAAAGCATGCATCTTTTATTCCACTATTAAGGGGATTGGGATATTCAGTTCAAACTGATCTTTATAAATACGTAATACGTCAAAGCAATTATTCCGTTGATAAACAGAGGAATATTCAATGAATTTTCGTTTTTTATTTATAAATTAGCCGGAAACCCGTACTTCGCTACGGGGTACATTCAAATTAAATACAACGCAGTCAATGTATGCAATTAATGCCAATATATATATTTATAATAAATACAAAAATCAATGTATGCAACTGATGTAAAAAAAAGAGAAAAATATATTTATAAATAATCGTAACGGATATTTTTATAGACAAAATAATATCGAAGAAAATATTCAAATTAAATCTAATAGAACATACTAAAGAATATAGTACAGTTAATATAGTACAGTTTGAGGAACATTTCTTTTACTGTATTTTAATATTTTTTTTGATAATGTACAATCGTCTGCCGCTTTAGCAAGAAAAAAGAAATATATTTTTTTGTGTATTTCATTGTTATGCACGTGACGCAAAATTAGTTTCAAGTATCACAAAAATAAAAGAAACCATGTTATCAGCATTTAATAAATTAAATTCTAAAAATTAATCTTTAAAAATTCACCAAAAATCAGAAAATAGAGGTAAAGATTCGAAAAAGATTTCAGTTTAAAGAAAGTTTTATGATCTTTCTCGTGTTATAAATTTTATAACCCTCAAATTATTATTTTAAATGCAAACTTTAAAGAATGTTACAAAAACAGCTTAAAAATTTAATTTTAAAAAATCTAAGAAGAATTTTTCAAAAATCTCTCTTAGTGCACCCCTACACTACAGTATAAGAAGAATCGCCATGCAAAATTTCATCCCTTTAGGTCCAGCAGTTTGGCCTTTTCGTTATATGTCAGTCAGTCAATCAGTCAGTCAGTTACGGAACTGTTATATATATGTAGATTATAAAAAGAAATAAACTATAAATTACAGAAATAGTATGCAATAAAATTCTCGCACTGAAGATCCTTTAAAATAAATTGTAGCACAATTCCATCAATTTTTTTTTTCCAGCCAGCAGCATTTACTTTAAATGCTTAGGACTTTTCTGAAACCTTCTAAAGTTTTTCCTACTTTCCATCATCTATATTAGTTTTCCTAAACGCCCCTATCCCAGCGAATAGCCTTTTCTAGCGGTGAATTATCTGCAGCAGGCGCCTTAAGAACTTTAAACGCTTTCAAAGAGAGAATAAAATTCACCGCTTTGTACATTTCTTGGGTCCGCTTTCACAACTCTACCATTAGATTTGGAATATTTCTCTAACTGTCGCCAATAAAATTAAATCATTTTCCCGAGGACTTCGCCGTTGTCGTCAAAATTGAGCACTTTAAATAATTTGAACCGTCCCAGATATCCTACGGAGTAATTAAACAGACGGGCAATTGGGAACGGCACGTAAAAATAAAACGTTCGATTACGTAATAGACGCATTTAATGCTCATACCCGGGAATGATAATTAACATTTCTGTTTGTAAGTACGTTGAGGTAGCTGCGAAAGGTCGCAGCCGATAGTTTCGCAGACAGGTTCGAGTAATTTTAAAGCGAAAGTACATTAAATTGAAACGACTATTGCTTACTCGATAATATATAACATTAAACTTTTTAAATTTAATTACAAAATATTTTTCATTTGTTCTTTGGTAGTTTAAATAGCCAATGAATAGTGAAAGACAAAGATTAAATTTAACCGTGAAGAAGCAAAAGAATAATTGATTGAAAGAGTTACTATCTTATATAGAACTAGCTGAATGAATTAATGCCAAAAAAATATATATATTTATAAAAAAACATAGCGGATATTTTATAGACAAAATAATGTAAAAGAAAATATTAAAATTAAATCTAATAAAACATACTAAAGAATATAGTACAGTTAATATAGTACAGTTTGAAAAACATTTCTTTTAATGTATTTTAATATTTTTTTGGATAATGTCTAATCGTCTGCCGCATAAGCAAGAAAAAAAAAATTTTTTGGCAATTTATTTCGTTGTTATGCACGTGATGCAAAATTAGTTTCCAGTTTCACGAAAAGAAAAGAAACCACGTGATCAGCATTTAATAAATTAAATTCTAAAAATTAATATTTGATTCGAAAAAGTAAGGATTCGAAAAAGATTTCATTTTAAAGGAATTTTTATGATCTTTCTCGTGATATAAATTTTATAACCCTGAGATTATAATTTTAAATGCAAACTTAAAATAATATTACAAAAACAGCTTAATTTAATTTTTAAAAAGTTAAGAAGAATTTTTCAAAAATCTTCCTTAGTGCACCCTTACACTATAAGAAGAATCGCAATGCAAAATTTTAGCCCTTTAGGTCCAGCGGTTTGATCTGTGCGTTATCCGTAAGTCAGAAAGTCAGTCAGTCAGTTACAGAACTGTTTTATATATATACATTATATTATTATTATTTTGGATAACTTAATTGAAAAAGCTGAATTACAAATATTTCTAAAAATACATATTATCATCACCTCTTTATGGATTAGTTACTTATACATAGCAATGCTATACTATACAATAGAGGAAAAGGTGGGATTATGGACCCTGCATTTATTATGGACCCCCTTAATATCTGTCCTTTGGGCAGGTGCAGCCACTAATTATAGCTGTGATCTTGAGCCCCTAGGTGGCTGCTATGGATAGTCAAGGTCATTGACCCCAGTTCACTCGCGAATGACGATCTGTGGCCAATTGTTTGTTTTTCGAGTTTTCAAACTTTTTCTGAGGAAAGTAAAAGTGAATATTTTACATACCTACTACTATGTTTTGTAAAAACTGATTCCTGTGCCTTATTCTACACGACATGAAGTTCCTTATGAGCTAGTTCGAAATTAAATTCGATGTAATTCATATTGTTAAAAAACGAGTTTGTTTTCAAGATGACGATGTTTGAAATATAGACCCCATGGGTGCTGGTATTATGGACCCGGGTCCATATTACCAACAACCGGTTTCGATAATGTAATAATAATGTTTCCGTGAGAAAATGCAATTCCACAGTTGATTTCATTGTGATACATTTTATTTTCATGTTTTGTAATCCTTTTCGGTTATTCTGGAAGCTAAGAATGCAAGTCGAGAAGAAATCTCTCGCTAGCAAGGACGCTATAGTGTGCAGAAGAAGTTGCGATAAGGTGGAGATGGTTGAGGCTATCCAGAAACTAAGATGCGGAGAAATGGGGCTAAAGGGGGCTGCCAGAGTGTTTGGTGTATCAAGAACAACTTTGAGATTATTGGCTTCACATGTGGATAAGCCAGCAGCAGATTTGGTTATACAAAAACTAGGGTTTGGTTTTGGTTTTGAGCGCTACTTTCAACTTTTGACCGGGGAAGTGTTTTTAGCCCTTTTTTTCAACACGGGGGAATTTGTCCAGGACCTACAGTTTAAAGCCGATTCCGAACGGCTACAAACATCCATGCCATCAGTGGAACTCGAACCCACAGGATCTGAACCAAATGCCAGTGCCCAAGCTATTCGGCCATCACCTGGAACAAGAAGTAGGGAGGAAGCCTGTTTTACCAGATTGCACTGAAAAAGAGTTGGTGACCTATTTGCTAGAGATGGAGTCAGTATTTCACGGTCTCACTCGACAAGATGTGAGGAAATTGGCGTTCCAATTGGCTGAACGCAATAATATCTCCCACACTTTCATAAACGAAGCATCAGGAAGAGACTAGTTAAACCGATTCCTCATTCGTCAGACAAATTTCGATCAGAAAACCTACAGGGACGTCATATGCACATGCAGAAGGATTCACACGTGAGCAGGTGGCTGGGTTATTTTTATCTGCTGTAAGACTTGTGTTCTGGGAACCATATCCAGAATCTTCAATGTAGAGGAGACTAGTTTAAGTGTGGTTCAGTCAAACGTTTCCCAAGTCATTGGGTTGAAGAGAAAACATCAGGTGGGAGCTCCAACTACAGCTGAACGGGGTTCTCTCGTAACTGTGGTTTGCTGCATGAGTGCTGAGGGAACATATTTTCCACCAATGATGATATTTACTCGTAAAATCTTAATAGAACAGCTTATGAATGGAGCCCCATCCGGAGCAATTGAAATAGCTCATCCCTCTGGGTGGATACAAGCCCATATGTTTACAGAGATGAACCAGACCAGCAAGAAGCATCGTGCATCTTCTGTGAAGGTGCATTCAAAGATGACACATGAGGAGAACTTTGGATTCGTTGTGCGACGAGCCTACACTGGATTCATTCTGTGTGCACCGGAGCCGAAGCTGAGTTTTATATTTGCGACTTTTGCTGCCAAAATTGAAGTTTTTTTTATATAGATAATATCAGATGATCCAGCTGTTTAATAATATATTATCTTTCTTTCACTTTTTCATTTGAAAACGTTTCGCTTTTTTGTTTCCAGCTGTTTAATAAATATATAAATGAGTTTTTTGGAAAAAATGGTGGGGGTCCATATTACCCTCCACTTTGGGTCTCCTGCAAGTTTTCACTTTTTTCATTTACATGATTGTATGCATCTTAAAATTTCATTTAACTGCAAATCCACTTAAGGATGTTTAGATGATCAGTTATGGAAGAGGTTAGAGCCCCAAAATATGAAAATCAGTCTTTGGTATGAACACAGTGAACCAAAAACAAAAGGGGGGTCCATAATCCCACCTTCTCCTCTACTGTCATACAGCTATTTACTACAACTATATACCATTAATAGAATACAATAAGCATGAGGTTATTGTGTGCGAATGGCATAGTGATCAAGACGCTTGTCTGGTGAAGGCATAGATAAAGAAGCATAGGAAAGATTTAGAGAGAAGGATTTAGAGAGTACAAAGTTAGATTTTCGATAGTGCCGCGTAAGTCTAAAAAGATGGCTACAGGTAAGCATTATGGCATGATAAAAAGGTATGGATTACAGTCTATGTAAAGATTCATCTCGAAATGTATACTACAACCTCGGACACAGATTTAGCCCTTAGTATAGGCTTCCCAACATGGCTAAGCCGACAAGCATGGGGGGGGGGGGGTAAAAGAATTGCAAAGGTGGTGCGAAATTAAGATTGCCACTTGCCTTTTGCATCACAAATCGTGGATGATCCTTAGTTCTATCTTCATGGGCTGCATTTAGTGAAATTTCTCAGTCAGCGACAAAAATTTTGAGTAATTTGGTGTCGTAGAGTACAACAACATTGTGTCCGCAGAACTAGAAATTGGAAGAAGGAAGTGCAAAGAATAAAACTAATTGGATGAAACTAGAGAAAAACGTGAGAAAGTTAAGAAGCGCCGATTGTAAAGAGGTCTATAAAGATAACAGAAGGAGATAAAGAAGAGAGTAGCATTTACAGAAACAGATGGGCATAAAAAGAGGGCGGTTTGAGTAGTGAATAAGAAGAAAAGGTAAAAAAAAGGAGTAAAATTATGGCCATAATAAAAGGGGAGCCCACACGCAAAAGTCTTGGCCCCGGGCCAGGTTGTAAAAGGGTCCAGGTCCGCGGAATGAAGAGAGAGGGGTCCCAAGAAGATACGCCCAAGAAGCCCAATGGATGGAATAAAATGTTAAGGATAAACCACAGGCCAATCAGATGGTAAACTGTTGAGACAATATAGCCAATCGGAAAGCAATGTAGGAGAGCCCTAGAGTTAGAAGGAGAAAGATATGGTGATGAAATAACTGAAGGAAGATATTTAGATTTGAGACTGGGATTTAGCAAGAAGTTTGTTGGGCTGATAGTCGAAGCGAATACTCAGAAAACAAATCGAATACTTAGAGATGGAGAGTTACGTATGAATTCCGCACTGAAAGGATGATGATGGCATTGGAGAGAGAGCTTCCAGATTCTGAAGGAACCTCCAGCCGATGTTAGTTGTTCGTCACCGAACTAATGAATTGATATGTACAATCCTGGTGCCGCAAGATAGTTCCGCCCTGAAAGGATGAGGAGGCCAGTTGAGAGAGAAGTTCCAGATTCTGAAGGACCCGCCAGCCGATGTTAGTTGTTTGTCACCGAACAAGTGATTTTAGATGAACATTCCTAGTGCCTCAAGATTATGCCATTCCTAGACGAAGGATCGACGCCCCTGCAATCTCGCATCAGCAATTAGGTATCGTGCTTTCCCTTTTCTCACACTTGTGTATATAATCGCTGCTTCAATCAATTAAGAATTGTTAATACTAAGAATTAAACTGGTAGGGCGCGAATGCATTAAAATACATAATATGAGTAATAGTGATGAATTATTATGTCAGTAAATTGAGACCGGATATCATGAGTAATATTGATGAATTATTATTATGTCAGTAAATTGAGCTAGGTTAATATGAGTGATATTGATGAATTATTAGAATGTCAGTAAATTGAATCAGGTTAATATTAATTATATTTATGATTTATTATCATGTGAGTAAATTGAACCAGGTAAATATGAGTGATATGTGTATAAAATGATATCAAAATAATTGAATGATTAAATATATGTATCGTAGATAGTTAACGTAGTAGTAATGAATTTGTAAGTAATATGTGTAGACTAAGTATGTGTATTTAGTAGGAGTGTATTATATTATCTATGTGTTTAATAATCAATAAATTTGTCAGTGCAAACCAGAGTTGTTTCCATCATTTGGGAATTACAATTAAATGCAATGTACTAACTACAATCTTGACCAATCTTAATCAATGAATTCAAAATCATAAGTATCATTATTATTATATTTATTATATAATACCCCCAACATTAAATGACTTTTCACTGCCACGGCTTTTGAAATTTGTTTGACCTCCCACCGTAGTTACGGGCTATGTGGTACTGTAAAGCCTATAGTAAGGGAGAAACCAAAGTCTGACTGTCATTTTGCGAAATATTAAGATGGATACCGTATTGACATCTAAGGGGTTTTTAAGTGTAGACATGTGCTTCTATATTACGTGATTTTACTCCTTGTTTATTCTTAAAAATTGATCTATTTAGCAGGCATTTTATGGGCATTTTCTGTATATACATTTCCGATATACCTGAAAAGTACCGATATGAAATGTAAATCTTTCTTAGTTACCTCTATTTAAAGCTTTTGTAGCCACATAAAGTTTAGTTGATTCCACAGTGCAAGTGTTAAGTTTTAAATATAGACTTCTGCTGGCTTAAAAAAGTGACTTGCATGTGACGCGACTAAACATAAAACTAAAGAAAGTATAACAATCAATGTCTAAATTTTCACTGAACTCATACCTACAACTGAATACTTTGACAGCAGGAGATAACGTTACTAAATGGGGCCTAACTTCATCGACTTAATCTAACTATATCAAACACGTAGCTGAGTTATGTCTTGGTTCAAATCACTAGTCCTCTCAGTGATCTAAATAAGGGACAACTTCAGGAGAACTTCGTAATCGTACAAAGTATATCAGACCTTTTAGTCTGCCTGTTTCTTTTTACATTTAAGCTACATTAGCTGCTAGCGTCTCATTACCTATTTATCCTACCACAGTTTTCTTTAGTTTCATACCCTTTGAAAACTGTGATAGTTTTGGGAAATAGTCTTGCCCAAGAATGCCGAATAGACAATGGACGAGTAAGAAATTAAAAATAAGGGAGTAATAATTTCCGCCCGTTACGAAGAGGTTGAAAAATTCATTAATTTAAAAAATCTTATTTGTTTTAAGGAGGAAATAAAAGGTATAAAGTCGGTGTGTGGCAAAACCGTCATCGTTATAATTTCTCTACGTTGCTGTTCTTATTGAGCATTTCAAATTGCCAGTTTTATTAGTGGTATCTGCCATGTCGTTAAAAAAATGACGACTAACTGAGAATGTAAATTGGTGAGTAATACTGTTCGAAAATTAATTTTAACTTGACAAAAATGCAGGGTGGTCATAAAAAAACTTTGCTAATATATGGACCTCTAGCGGATGTTCTGTTCAAACGATCAAGATGAGATTTCAGATATAGTTATTCAGAAGTATGGGATCGGGATTCTGGGAACGGCCACAAAGTGGCGCTCACGGTTACGGTTAAAGGTACAGAAAATCGAAATTTTCGAATGGCAATGTCCACTTTTTACCGTCGCAAAATGCTCAGCACATGCGAAAACCCTAATGAGCGTTGGAACGGTACGTGTATCACAAAAAACGGGACTCCTTATGCACGCACAAAAAACAGCTCTGCGAACGGCCTGTGATGGCACCTATGTTAAAAATATCTAATCCAAATAAAAGTTTTCTTTTGTCCGATCTGTGTTGTCATCATTGATTGGTGTCTTGCCTCTGTTATATGCAAATTTCCTCCGTGAGCCCCGATCGTGTTTTTGTTCTAATTTCGCAGAGCTGTTTTTTGTGCGTGCATAAGGAGTCCGTTTTATGTGATACCCGTACCGTTCCAACGCTCTTTAGGGTTTTTGCATGCGTTGAGCATTTTGCGACGATAAAAAGTGGGCATTGCCATCCGAAATTTCTAGTTTCTGTACATATAACCGTAACCGTGAGCGTCACTTCGTTGCCGTTCACAGAATTCCGAGCTAATACCTCTGAATAACTATATTTTAAATCTCATCTTGATCGGTCCTCTTGACAGCCTCTAGAGGTCCATATATCGGCAAAGTATTTTTATGACCACCCTGTACAATGAATCTCATAAGAAAATGAAAACCATTATGAAATAAATTAGCAATTATAAATTATCTCATCTCTCCAATACTCATTTGATTTTTGTTTGATTTCATTATTTCTATTACCACCTATAATTAAAAAATATTAATTTTAAAAGGTGGAGGCTTCTGTTATTTCAAGGTATTATTGTTTTTTCTTTGGCTATCAGACATTTCCTTTACAAAAGATTAAAAACATAGAAAAACTACAAATACCCTAAGTTCTAGACACTTAATCAATACATTTTCTTCTCAAATGTGTTTTGAGAAATGTCTTACATAACATAGCAAATTAAAGGCCTCATATCTCGGGGAAATATCCCTGTAGGTGAAAAAAACAAACTTTTCCTTACGTTCCATACACTAGCTTACATGTCAGCAAAGTATTTGTGCTAGTTTGACACAAGTTCGAATTTCTAGATTGAAAAAACTCCTGCAGAGAAGATTCAATCTCTACTGAGATGGAGAACGCTTCTTCTCGAAAAAAGATGTTTACTGCTTAGAAGTGCGTGCTTTAGGATATTTTTGCAGTAGCTTATCTCCAAAACAATCAAATGCACATGTCTTTTAAAAACTGTAAGGGAAAGAGAAAGTTTTTTTTTCAGTAATTCTGTCTGAATTGAACGGTAAATCTTCCCATTGCTCTGGGATTCTCTTCACAAAATGAGGATAGTTAAATCTTATGGCAGTTTCTGTGATTTTGTTTTTATTACAAGACTTGGTTTGATATTGATTTTAACTATATATGTAAGTGATGCTGCCTCAAAAATAAAAATCAAACCATCTAATTATGCCATGATTTTCGCCAGAAAATGCGGATAGTTCAATTTTAAATAAGTTTTAGGATTTTGGCTTTTAGTTAATTTTTTTGACGAAATAATTATTTTAATTGTGAGTGTGAGTAATATTGTATGAAAATAAAATAAACTAAGCCATTTCTGTAAAATTCTTATCAGAAAATGTGGATAATTAATTTTTAAACCAGTTTTTGTGAATTTTTATCACTTTATTAATGCAATATTAAATTTAATAGTTCGTGTGAATAATACAGTCTGATTTAAAAAAATTTCATGTAGTCACCTCTAACAAAACTACCTCGGGTCATTTACGTAGGATTACTTATCGTTGCTTACCTCTTTTGTATGCATATATGTATGTATTATACATATATGTATCTACACTGCTGGCCACCCAAATTGCAACACCAAGAAAGACAAGAGATATCACAACAAAATTTATTTTGTAGATAACATGTTGACCAAGTATCAAATGATTAAATTTATAGACTTCTGTGAAGTGTGGTTCCTGCCAAAATCAGTAGCCAGAGTAGCCGCCATTGTTGGAGATCACCGCTGCCACATTCCTCGGCATTGATTCAAAGAGACTTTGGATGAGTTCTTGGGGTACAGCAGACCAAGCAGCTTCCACACGTTGCCAAAGTTGATCTGCTGTAGCAGCTGGGGATGTAATCTGGGTCAGTCGTAAAGCAACCATGGATCACATGTTTTCTATCGGCGAAAGATCCGGAGAGCGAGGCGGCCAGGGAAGCAATTCAATCTGGCGATTGACGAAGAACCGTTGGACAATGCGTGCCACGTGTGGTCGCGCAATATCCTGTTGAAATATGGCTGTAGGCAAGCCCTGAAGGTAAGGAAGGACAACTGGCTCCAACACCTCGGAGATGTAGCGCTGGCTGTTTAAAGTACCGGCAATGCGTACTAGAGGTGTGCGAGAGTGATATCCAATACTGCCCCATACCATAATACCCGGTGCAGGACCAGTGTGGCGGTGCATAACGCAGATGTTCAGCATCCTCTCTTCACGGTGTCTCCAAGCTCGAATGCGACCATCGTGGTGTTGCAGACAGAAGCGTGACTCGTCAGTAAAGACAATTTCATTCCATTCTGCCGTCCACATCCTTCTGTCATCGGACCATTGGCGGCGGAGACGTCTGTAGTTCTGCGTCAAGGGTAGACAAAGCAATGGACGTCTTGCGGACAGACCACTCTGCTGTAAACGGCGTCGAATGGTACGCGCAGACACTGGATGATGCGTTACAGACTGCATGTGCTGTGCTACGGTTCGAGATGTGACTGAGCGATCCGTCACTGCCATGCGCACAATTTGCCTGTCATCACGTGAAGTGGTGCGCTGAGGTGGATGCGATCGAACACGCCGGTCCGTCGTACCCTCCTGCATCCAACGATCACATATCCGCATTACAGTTGTTTGGTTTCGTCCAACACGACTACCGATTTCCCTGAAAGATAATCCACAATCTCGGTAGGCCACTATCATTCCTCTGTCGAACTCGGATACTTGATCAAAAGATGATCGCTGTTTTCGACGAGGCATAATTGAACGTTTTTTTGAAAAAACCACAAGAAACCACAATTGCCGAACTTGAAATCGCCGAAATCTCCAAGCCTTAAATAGCGCTTTGAAGTGGCGCCACAGGCGCGCTTGATGTGCGTCTGCTCTGAAATTCTAATCATTTGTTTATCTCACCTCCGCTAATGCATGTTGTAAATTTCATGTTATTTGCATGTTTCCTTCAGGGTGTTGCATTTACAGTGGCCAGCAGTGTATATATATGTACGTTTGTGTATATATATATATATATATATATATATATATATATATATATATATATATATATATATATATAAATATATATATATATATATGTGTGTGTGTGTGTGTGTGAGTCAAAATTTTGACTCATTTTGGTACTTTTCTGTTTAGCTGTTTACTGCTTGTCCGAGTGATACAGACTGGGTTTGGCGCGCTGCCAAAATTAGAACTCGTGAGGTACGGATGGACGGTTTTAGCATCTGAAATTTTCCTTTCCGGAGGACCGTTATGGATGAACCTACGTTAAAAGGTTATCTAAACATAACATTAGGATTTTCCTCAGATAATGCATATCATTAGTTCTTGATCTGGGTTTCGTGGTTTTGTTTCTATCACTTTTTTGGATGCAGTATAAATCTATATGTGTTAGTTGATAATGCTTGTGTTTAAAATTTCCCCTTATGCTAGGATCTTATTAAAAATACATATAGTTAGGTTGTGAACTAGTATTTTTACTGGTATTTTCACTAGTATTTCTTGTGACATTTTTAACACAATTTAAATTGTAAGAATAAGTTTGAATTATATGATGACATCTCTCTTAGTTTGTCGCTGGACTAAACTTTTCTTAATGCTCAAAAGCGAAAGTTATGATTATCTACATAAAACTAGAATTATTTGTTTTGTATATATTTTAATGCAGCAAAAAGAGGGGGAACACAATAGTGTCAAATTTGATAGAAATAAAACCCTTGAAACGAAAGGGAACATAATTAAACAAGTTCCGTAAAACGTAGACCATGAGCTGACGGAGTCAAATGTAATATCAGTCATATTTCATACCGTAATAAAATAGTAAGTCAAGCAAGAATATTTTCATCCAGCATATTTACCCAAGCACAGAGAAGCTGGATCTCAAAATAATGAGGAATAATTAATTCCCGTTCTTCAATTACAACCAACACGAATAGACTGGAATATGCATTTAAATTATCTCAAATGAAACGTTCATTTCCGAAAAATAATGGAATTAACAGGAACACATAAATAATGGGTGACCTAACGGATAACAAGATGTCTGAATTTTAACGATTTTTTTTATTTATCGATTAGAGATTTCTTTACAAAATACTGAAAACAAAGGATGTGAACACCATTCTCGAACTATGAAAATTCGAAAACTCTGCAATGAAGCAGAAACTATAATAGTAATGAACTACGATATCATTATAATATAAATATTTTTAAATATGGGCGATTGAGACATTTTGTAATGTATTATCTACAAATTTATCATGGCAACATGAAGCTTCATGGTAGCTTTACGGTTTTACTTCACCGTTTGGAATTCCATCATTCTGATTACCTTTCTTAAGTACCCGTATCGCAGAAAATTAGTACCCCATTGTATGGCTCACAACTTAAAAACTCTAATTACTTTCATAGAAAAGACTGTAGTTTAGAGTTGAGCGTTTCTAGGCCCTCTTCTAGTTTTACCATTAGGCCCGAAACCTCCTCTAGATGTTACCCCATTAAAGTTAGTACTTTCCTGTACGACTTCATCATTGTCCCCTGTTGTACATTTCAAACTCTGCCAAGTTCACTTCTAAATGTCTTTTTAGAGTAATTATGTTGAAGTGAGCCCGGATTTCGGAAACGAAAAGAGGTGGCAGCCGACTTACTTTAAACTTCGAGCTAGAAAATGAGGATTCACGGTGTCTTTAAAGTTTTGAATTTGGCCAAAGTCATTGCCGCTAACAACTATGATTATAATTCGATATTGGTGCTCAAGAAGAAAGAGTAAATTAGAAAGTTAATGTAAATAAAGGATGTTTTCCAGTAGAATTTGATCTCTGTTTGTTTATTCAAAGATATAATGAAATTTTATGTATAAAAGCTTACATCTTGGAAAACATTTATTAAATAAGATAATAATTGATCAATTAAAAATCTAAAATAAATACTTGCTCAAAAAAATTAAGGAACCTATACAAATATCGTTTTACTTAGACAAGAGACGCGTATAAACATATTACATTTAAAATATATTTTGTCATTACATTCACATTACGTAATAGATTACTTTACGACAAGGGATCGGTGGTCCGGTTGGCAAAGGTGTCGGACCAGTGATCTGCAAGTTGCTGGTTCGATACCCGTCGTCAACAAAACCCCCTACGTGTACACTAATGGCGGCAGGTGCACAGGGTAAAATCTGCCGTAGCTACAATATCATCCAAGTTCCCAAATAATACCTCTGGAGGTGCGGGGTCAAGTGGTCCGGTCTCGCCACTTGACTCGGTTCAAAATCCGAGAACGATCAGATAGACGTCCACCCTCTCTTGAGTCAATGTCACCCCTGTCCTATGGATAGCGCATTTGCACTATTAGTAGACATGACAACAAACAAACAATTACTTTACGACATTTGTGGAATTTCAAAGTAGTATTTTGTAGTAAAATTTTATGATATGTTTAAAAAAGTCTCGTCTTTCAGATAGCAAATGACTATTGTATAAATTTGCTAGCAAACAAATTTGCCCTGTTAAAAAAATAATTGCTTCACGAGAATTGAAGGTTTTAACCAACAGGACTTTATCTGACTCGCTGCATAGCCGAAACCCCACAGTTAGGAATTGTTGAAGGTACTACTACTTGACAACCAACGATGCCTTTCGTTGCAGAGAAAAGAAGGGATCTCTCATTTTGTTTTTATCGGGTTGCTGTAAAAATAAAATGACTATATGAATGTCGAAGAGTCCGTAATTGAAAAATCAAAATCTGAGGAGTGGTTGCTGTTAGGATAGCCCACGTTAGGATAGTCATTAATATTTCCCACGAAATAAGTCTTTCGTAGTTTTTCTTCCCAGTCTTCTTTCAAATGTCTATCTAACATGCTAAAAAATTGGGTTATTTGTATGGCACTTAATTCATTGCAGTCTTGCTTGTAGAGGACGGTTAGAAATAATTTACAGATCTAGATGATATTCCTAAGAGTACTTAAAAATATATGTCATACGTATATATTTATAAATTCGTTTCAAGAATTTAAATTCAACTTTATACAAGTTATCATTTTTCTTTCCAAAGGGTATTAGTGAAATCATGCTAAGCACTTTCAGCGCTTTGTTGGAATTTAAGATAGAAAATTTCATGTCTATTCTCAAAATAATTTTCTTGGTTGTTAACTATCTAATCTCATAATATATTTTACTATTATGGTCTATAATTTAGAACTTTGAAAATAAAATCAATAAATCCGAGTAAAAAGAGCGTGACATTTTCTATTTATTATCTTTAAATCTTTTAGGAGATTGGTTATTAGTTATTTCACGATAAAGATTTTGAGATAACGTTCTAATAAACTCCTCGAATGCTCTTGAGAACCTTTTACAGAATGATGTGGGCTGTCGAAGCAACTAGCAAAGCCGTTGACTTAAACGGCCTAAAAGCTGAGGTTCAGAGGCATGGCTGTTACTAGTTCTATAAATTTTGAGTTTATACATGTACCATTAATGGTGATCTACGGCTTAGAAAAACGAATAAATAATTATGTTCCCACTTAAAATAATTTTCTAAGATCGAAACTGAAAACAGTTTTCAATACCGGAAATCACAACTTTAAATAAGACAACTGAATTAACAATTTTATAAATTATGTTCAATGAAGATGGTAATTTTCTTCAAAACATGTGCTAGACCCTTTTCATGATAATATTTCTCCCACCTGATAACCTGTGACATTTATATACTAAAGTGTAAAAATGCCTTATAACAGTCTATTTAATTTTGCAGTTCATACAAATTGAAAAACAGAAACAAAAATACCATTGACTTAAGTATACTTTTTATCAAATTTCCATACTTTTGAAGGACTTTTAGGGACACTCGACATTTTGAATTTCTAGAACTTCTACTTTTTTGTTTATCGTGAAGTGTGGCAGAAAAGCCTGAAGCATGTAAGTCAGAAAACAAAATACTCTCAAAATTTGAAAGGATTTTGTTTTCAAAATTCTTTCCAGGAGTATAATACCAATATTTTGTCGAAAAATTGTGTTTTAAAATGTGGCTGGAGCATTTATAATTTCATAGGACATTTTTATAAAAAAATGCAGTAGTTTGCTTTGTATGTCCTCATTGATATCTCCTTTTATTTTGAAGCAATTCTCTGAAATCCTCGGTCAAAGTTAAATACTCCTCTTAAAGGATTTCTTCATTGTCTCCAATTGCGCGTATTAAATTATCAGTCTCATTGATAGAATCCTTTTATACTTTTATACCTTTTATACCTTTTATAGAATATTTTGTCGAAAAATTTTTTTTAAAATGAGGGTGGAGCATTTATAATTTCATGGGCATTTTTATAAAAAAAAAAATGGAAGTCCAGTAGTTTATCTTGCATGTCCTCATTGATATCTCCTTTTATTTTGAAGCAATTCTCTGAAATCCTCGGTCAAAGTTAAATACTCCTCTTAAAGGATTTCTTCATTGTCTCCAATTGCGCGTTTTAAATTATCAGTCTCATTGATAGAATCCTTTTATACTAATGAAGTCCGAGTGCTCTCTGAATTTTAGAAAAGGAGAAGTGACATCCGCGTCTCTTAATTGATATAGTTTACTTTGAAATTAGAAGAGATAATTAGCATCTGCATAGGTGGGTATTTTAAGTGACGAAAGATTGCTCCAGACGAAAGCCTGGTATTATTCCGTAATGCCGGGGTAAGTCAAAAGTAGAAAGAGATGATTGTGAAATTGCATGACTCTGGTGGAATACTCACGGCAAACTGTAATTAGTGTTTTAATGTTTTATGACTGAAGGAAAATAATATGTAAGAGATTTAATTACTCTCAAAAAATATATATTGCCAAAAATATTATTGATAGAAAAAGCAAAGATAAAGTTAGGTGATTGTCTAAAATATTTTTGCGTGTCAAATTTTTTTTCCGGTTGTCATGAACTTTATTTTTCTGTTTATATGAAATCAGATGTACTTTTGGTAAAAAAAAAATGTTATGCACAAGGTTTGAATAAAAATTTTGTTAATTTAGTGGAATAGCATAGGATAAGTTTTAGAAGTTCTTTTGTTATTTTGCTCTCCCCAGGGCATTGTTTACTGGAAAATAACTTTCATTTCAATAAAAGTTATGAACATTTATGTTTATGTTAGTTCACGACAGAATTTTTTTTCTTTTGAAGAAAGATTACAGATTCAAGTTCTTAAGGGAAGTAAAATGATGATCATCGTTTAGTAAAACAAAATTTTTTGTATAATACATTTATCTTTTTTCTTTTTGCATTCAAACATTATTTTTCTACGACATGCATTTTAAGAATCTTGAAATGAAATATATTTGTAATAATTATTTGTTTACTTCTTCAGCGTAATTTACCTTAAGATTGTAAAACTTTAATGAAAAGTGCATTAAAAACATTTCCCGACTTAAGGTCCCAAAAGTATGATCACAGGAAAAAGAAAGCTAGAAATTAATTTGTGTTTAATGTAGTAGTTATTATCAATTACGCTGAAGAACATGTAATGACAATGAATTACAGCGTTATGATTTTTTTTACCAATGCGGCAGACATATTGTCTGTGATTTATGTTCAGTATAATGCAACAAGGAAGCAAATTTTTAGGATATAAAGCTTTTGTTAGACATGCTCGATATTGTTATTGTTAAATAATTTTTGCAAAATCACGCATGGAAGTCGTCACTAAAATATTCAAAAAAATTTAATTTTTGGCACCACCAAGAATTACTTGTTCCACCCTTATATTCCAAAACTAATAACCAACGTGTCTAGTGATTTCAACTGCCTCTTCTTCTGCTATAGGGGTGTAATTTTAGAGAATAAAGTCATGTTGAATTATCCGAATTATTCCATCTGTTACTTTACCGTCATTCTCGTGTTGAGTATAAACTAAGGTTAGTCCTTTGTTTATGAGACATTAAATTTGAAAAAAACTCTTTCCTACTTGATATAAGGATCTTAGAATCATAATATTACCCAGAATGAATAATTTTTCTAATCTTATTACAATATGTTTACAATAATATTCAATTTCTACCAATACATAAACCTTTTCATATTCTTATTCAATTAACGCCTTAAAAATAAAAAATAAAATATATTTATGAATGATGCAAATGTAAAAATTTTAGCAATTAATGCAACCCTCGTCCTCTATTGAATCAGACGCTATCCGTAAGTTATGGAAAATTTAGGCTAATTTACATGATGCCATGAAATGTAGGTGTATTTTAAGACGATTTTATTAAGTACTTGAGCAATTTTCTAACAAATCAATTTCCCTGTGATACTGACAATACATACATATTTCGGAATAAATTATTTTACATTGGAAAAGAAAAACCGCACATATAACTTGGAAAAACTTAAATGTAAACTCTATTCTATTATTGTAAAAAATTACACAGTTGTCTGTTTGAGGAACTGAGCATGAGAATGCCTGTACGATAAGAGGCATAGCCAATAAATTCAAAGGCATCGAAACATAGAAAAGGAGTCAAGATACTAAGCAAAATATAAATAGGAGGGTAAATGTAAGTATATAATAGCTTTACTAATTGAATTAATATGTGGATCAGAAATGCTGCCATTAACCAAATTTTATTGCTATAAATTTAGAAAGTTCTATTGATGTTCAAAATTCGCTAATAGAGTTGACATTTCAGGAATTCATCGTAAGGTTTTTTTTTACCCTAATTTCTTTAAATTAGTTTTGTTACTATATTTTCCATTTTCTTCATTAGATGAAAAAATAAATTTAGCAGTCTGAGCTCAAAAAATAGTCTTTAGTTGATATTGTTGGTTTATTTGTCCCCCGTTGAAAATGTTCGACCATTTTCTTTTTACTTACCTCGGCTTAGAGAACTCTGTTACCGAACAAATGTCATTTTTTTTTGCAGTAAGTAAAGGATTCCCATTTCTGTGGACTGACTTGTTTTATTATTTTTATCCCTTCTAGTGGTCATTTCTCGTTAAATCTGGCAATTTATTTTTGTTTAAAGTCTGATAAATAGCTGACATCTTTACTATTTGCTCTCGACAAAAGTTGGTGCAAACCTAATAGAGATAAATAACTACAAATGATTCTGATTCCAACTTTCAGCGATTGATATACACTTTGTAACTGGGTAACACCTGATCCGAGTGAAGCGAAACTTATATTATTCTGTTTCTGCTCATTTCAGAATTGCCGCATGTTTATAGGGATATGACATAGGGATATGACAATAGCGTCAAGGCCAGGTGCAGGAGAGTTGAAAGTTACGGGACGAATTAAAATAATTGCACAATATAAGAAAGAAACAGGGCAAAGAAGCAAAAGACTAGCAAAAAAAGATGTAGAGGTGAGAAAAGCCAACAATAAACCAAAACTACTACAAATAGAAGATTGGGTCCGAAGAAAGAAATAAAAGTATAGATAAAAGTTAAGATAAAAATGAAACAGTGAATTTGAAGAATGCGTTTGCAACGAAGGAAGATAAAAAGGAGAGAAAGTCATAAATTTATGATAGCTATAAAAGGGACCCACCTACAGTCGGTGTTGAGCTGAGCATGGGAAGGTCAAAGAAGAGAGAAAATTTTATGAGTCCCTCCCACGATGCGCATTGGTGAAAAAGGATAGACAAGAGATAACCACGAACTAATAGAGGAGAAGAGATGAGGATAATATGGCCAGTGAGATTGGAAGAGGCGTGGCCAGAAATAATAAGAGAAAAATGATATGAAAAAAGACAGAGAGAGCGAAGAAGGTTAGTTAAAGATAGAGATGGTATCAAGTCAGCTAGCAAGCTAGTAGTTGTAAAATGTAAGAATGAAGACGAATCAGCAATTAAAAATAGCCCCTACGTAGTATGATGGTTGTTTAACGATGATCTAGGGCCTGATTCACGACAAACACTTTTCTCCCGCAATCCTGTTTTCTTCCGCAAATTTGCGGTGCGAAGGCAGTTCCCCATTCACGACAAACGCGCAGAACGTTTTCTCCAGCAACACAAGTTCACGGCTTGCGGACGCTACGTAGGTCTCGCAAGCGAAGGATAAACAGCAATGGCGGACGTCATAGCAATCGGTAGGCTTCGGCGGCGGCGAATTAATATATCATTAAAAAATGAATGGAGATTCCACGATCGAGACGATCCATTTCAAATGAATGAAAATGAGTTCGTTTGTCACGGATTGCTGTAAGAGATCTATGTGAGGAACTGAGACCACATTTGCAGTCTGAACACGGCGGTTATTCAATAGAAATGCAGGTATGTTCAATGTTTTGATTCTTATTCTTCCAGTTTTAAGCATATTAATTATAAAATAATTTTGTATTTGGGACAGTACACCTTTTAAAATGGTCCAAAAATTGATTTTTAGAATTTTATGTCATTGGATAGGGCATTTTAGGTTTTTAGATGTATTGATTTTTTTTTAATCTCAAAGCTGAGTCAAATATTTAGTATTGGGTAAAGGTGTATTGACCCTTTATAAACTGTTACCATGTTTTTCACTCTTACTTTATAATTTCCCTATGATCAGATTAATGTAAGAATACTACTATATATAATGCTGTGTATATGATCGGTTTGTGAAACAACGGTTATTTGTAATAACTATATCATGTGGCTTAAATAGCTTTACTTATATACTTTTATTGTTTATATAGGTCCTCAGCAGCCTACAGGTCTTGGGAACAGGAAGTTTTCAAAGTGCTGTTTCAAGCACAAACTTTTCCCAAATATTGCAACCAACTCTTTCAAGAAATGTAAACAAATTTACAAAAGCTGTATGTAAAATTTAAAAAAATCATGTACAGTTTCGCAGAAAAGTAATGAGCTGCTACAAACAAAAGAAAACTTCTATTTAAACACTGGATTTCCAAATTTTGTAGGTGCTGTTGACTGCACACATGTGAACATCATCAAACCAATAGATTTTGATTGGTTTGTTTTCATTAACAGGAAAAGCAAATACTCAATAAATGTGCAAATGGTAAGTAAAGCCTGTTTATCTTAAACTATTAAAAAGTGATGGTGCATTTCATATATTTCAGTCAGTGTATAACCATAGGTGCCCATAAGAGTACTTACAGGGCAGGGAGGGGGGAAACAACTGATGAGCACTAAAAAGCATGAAACTGGTCTTGGAATAGTGTTGATATGCGAAGGAAAATTTACTTGCATTTGTCTTTATCAGATTATTCTATTGATAATAATACTGAATAATATACAGTGAATGCTCATTAATTCAAACTCAAAGGTTCACAGAAAAAAGTTCGAATTATCTGATGTTAAGAGAAAATATATAACTTTAAAAGTGTATCACTGAAGTAGAAAAATCTCCTAGTATGTATAACCCCAGAAAACATATTATACTATGCTATCTAAAATTAAACATATTAAAAAGCAATACAGATTTACCTTATTTATAAAATGAAGCAGAAGATATGCAGCAGAAAGTAAATTTTAATTAAAAATATGAATTACACTTTTAGGAAAAATTGTAAAATGGATGTTTGGTTTTGTTTATGATGTTTACATTGTTCAGCCAGCTTCTCGATTTGAAGTAAACATTTCAATTCATTTTCAGACGAAGGTTCCATCTGAATAAATGCTTTCAGAGTTTTAATAGAGTCCATTATGACTTGATCATTAGGATGCTTAACAGTCTCTGCATTCTCATCTAATTTGTCAAATTTTTAGTTCGAATTAACGAAGTGATAAAAATTTAGTTCGAATTAATGAGATTTTTAACATTAATCACAATACAAGTTTTTTGGGGCCTTTGGATTAGTTTGAATTAACCGAAAGTTTGATTTAACCGAGTTCGAATTAACGAGCGTCCACTGTATTAGGAATATTGTGCAGTTATACAACTTGAGTACATACATAAAGGGAGATTATTTCAACATTTTTCATCACTTAATATTTTAGGGCTGCTTACATTCCATACTAACCCTACACCAAAGATATTTCTTCATACCTTTTCATCACGTATGGAATTGCATATCTCCCAAGCAAAAATATTTTTAAACTTATGGATTTGGACTGATATTAATTCCATACATTCTAGCACCCTTCTCATTTTCTGAATCATCATTTAAAAGTGTACACTGTTCTATATTTGTATTATTACAACACATATTTTAAAGTTTACTTTCAGACCAAAATGATTCAAAGATCATTTAGAATTGGCTAGTGTCCGAAAACTCATCTTTGTACACCACAAAAGTGCTTGTCACAAAAAAATACTGCTTCATATACATTGAGGAAAAAGAGCAAAAGGTGTTGTGTTCTTTTCAATCTTAAAACATTCAAAATACTAAATCTTATATTTCTTTTATTTCAGGTATGTGATAATAACATGAAGATATTGGATGTCGTAGCAAGATGGCCTGGGAGCACTCATGACTCCTCTATTTGGAAGAGCAGTGCTCCCCGAGAGTTGTTTTTAAGTAAAGTTATCCCTGAAAAGAACTTCTTGCTTGGGGACAGTGGTTACCCATTAGAACCATGGCTGATGACACCATATTTGGATGAATCCTCACAAAGCAAGCAGAAATTTAATGAAAACAGAGGAAAAATGTTACACGAAGAAATTTGTGCAAATTTATAAATTTAATTTTTTGTTAATTATTAAATAGTTTTTTCACACTTGAACTGATGTTTTGTCTTATCAATTTTTAACATTTCTTTGGCACAATTTTAATATGACATTTTAACATTTTAAGATGTTGACATACAGACATACATTGTATTATATTATTATAGACTAGCCTGGCTATGCTCGGGCCATCTGTCCACCAGACAGACGGCTTTGAATTGATTGACAGAGAGGGAGAATTTTCATAAGAGGCACTATTAATTTGAAGTCCCCCCCCCCACAAAACAACAAAGAGAAAAATGTGTTATTCGTATTAATACCCACCACCACCTGGTATGATATGAGCATACCTGCAATACAAAAAGATAAATTTTCATGTGAAAAGAAATCGGCTGGCTACTTTAGCCTATATTCCTGCAATACAAAAATTCAAATTTCCTTAAATTTGTGTCATTGGTGATATAATAATGCAATGTACATTGAAATTATATGAGTGCATGTATTAGGCAGAATTGCCCATGTCTATGTTGCGAGATATTCTGTATTCAGTTTAGTCAAAAGATAAGCACAATTGAAATATTAAACAGGCTTCCGGAGCATATGGTATTGTGGAAAAACAATTAAACACCAAAATTTCCTAAATATAAATATTTATATAACGAAAATGTGAATATGCACTTTTTAAATATTTTGGCGTGTAATCAACAAAACAAAGAAATGGTGAACTTCATACAAAAATAGCTTAGTAGAATATTTATCTAAAACCAAAAACTAAACTAATCAGCAAAGAAAGAAATATATGAAATATGAACAGTTTTGGAAAAAAATCAGTAACATGAAAATAAAAATTAAAGAATTATTTGTTGTTTGGACATTTCAAACATGATCATTGTCAATTTTGTTAGGATAATTGAACTTTTATTTCGTTATTGTTAAAAGGCTTGTCATGTATACATTATTTTGAGCATCTTCAATAGTTTTAACATATACCTTTTTTAACAAACATGGCTTTTACTGCACAATAAGAGTAAGATTACTATCTGTTTCATTAAAAGTAATTTTCAAGATAATAAATAATATCTATAATAGAACAGTGAAACTTAAAGGAACTTAAATTTTTGTAGCATTTGAAGTAATTATAACACTAGTGTCATTTATATGATACTAGACTTTTTTTATCCTATGTTGGGGAAAAGTACATTGACCATAATTCCCCACTGGTAACTCAGTAGAGGTGATATCTATTTCAAAAATCTGTGACTGAAAAGTACTTGTTTTGAAGAGAGGATCACATTAAAAGGTGATTGAAATCCATAAATTCCCCAGCAGAATAAAGGTGGTAGTCAGGAGAGGATGCAACGCCAATGCGGTACAGGTAAAAAGCCGTGAGATTATTCTATAAAATTGGATGAACAATTAATACACACGCGAAATGACACAACCGTTTGAACAACAAACACTTGAAAAGACAGTTGTTTTGATAGACATACGCGGTAACTCAGACACGCTAAAAGCGTTCTCATTGGCTGATTTCCGATGAAAATCGATTATATCTCGATTATCACTCCGAGTTATCGAACGATTCGGTTCGTTTTGACAGCGTGACGTCAGTGGATGCGGCTGGCGAAAATTGTTTGTCGTGAATGGCTTTGCAGGTGTCTTCCCCTTTTCAATCGCAGATCTCCCTGCCTTGCGGCTTGCGGACTGCAAGTCGCTGGCGTTTGTCGTGAATCAGGCCCTAAGCCGAAGCGAAACTGATGTCCTGTGTTTAATATAAAGCTCCTGTAGAGCCGATGATAGTGAATCTCGTCTCCAATGCCAATAGAGCTCGAAGAAGAGTTGTGCACCCAGTGTCCAGTGCCGAGAGCGTCCAACGAACAAAGTAGCCCTGTGATCTAGGGCCTGATTCACGACAAACGCCAGCGACTTGCAGTCCGCAAGCCGCAAGGCAGGGAGATCTGCGATTGAAAAGGGGAAGACACCTGCAAAGCCATTCACGACAAACAATTTTCGCCAGCCGCATCCACTGACGTCACGCTGTCAAAACCAACCGAATCTTTCGATAACTCGGAGTGATAATCGAGATACAATCGAATTTCATCGGATATCAGCCAATGAGAACGCTTTTAGCGTGTCTGAGTTACCGCGTATGTCTATCAAAACAACTGTCTTTTCAAGTGTTTGTTGTTCAAACGCTTGTGTCATTTCGCGTGTGTTAATAGTTCAAATTCAATTTTATAGAATAATCTCACGGCTTTTTACCTGCACCGCATTGGCGTTGCATCCTCTCCTGACTACCACCTTTATTTTGCTGGGGAATTTATGGATTTCAATCACCTTTTAACGTGATCCTCTCTTCAAAACAAGTACTTTTCAGTCACAGATTTTTGAAATAGATATCACCTCTACTGAGTTACCAGTGGGGAATTATGGTGAATGTACTTTTCTCCAACATAGGATAAAAAAAAGTCTAGTATCATATAAATGACACTAGTTTTAGAATTACTTCAAATGCTACAAAAATTTGAGTTCCCTGAAGTTTCACTGTTCTATTATAGATATTATTTATTATCTTGAAAATTACTTTTAGTGAAACAGATAGTAATCTTACTCTTATTGTGCAGTAAAAGCCATGTTTGTTAAAAAAGGTATATGTTAAAACTATTGAAGATGCTTAAAATAATGTATACATGACAAGCCTTTTAACAATAACGAAATAAAAGTTTAATTATCCTAACAAAATTGACAATGATCATGTTTCAAATGTCCAAACAACAAAAAATTCTTTAATTTTTATTTGCATGTTACTGATTTTTTTCCAAAACTGTTCATATATTTCTTTCTTTGCTGATTAGTTTAGTTTTTGGTTTTAGATAAATATTCTACTAAGCTATTTTTGAATGAAGTTCACCATTTCTTTGTTTTGTTGATTACACGCCAAAATATTTAAAAAGTGCATATTCACATTTTCGTTATATAAATATTTATATTTAGGAAATTTTGGTGTTTATTTGTTTTTCCACAATACCATATGCTCCGGAAGCCTGTTTAATATTTCAATTATGCTTATCTTTTGACTAAACTGAATACAGAATATCTCGCAACATAGACATGGGCAATTCTGCCTAATACATGCACTCATATAATTTCAATGTACATTGCATTATTATGTCACCAATGACACAAATTTAAGGAAATTTGAATTTTTGTATAGCAGGAATATAGGCTAAAGTAGCCAGCCGATTTCTTTTCACATGAAAATTTATCTTTTTGTATTGCAGGTATGCTCATATCATACCAGGTGGTGGTGGGTATTAATACGAATAACACATTTTTCTTTTTGTTGTTTTGTGGGGGGGGGGACTTCAAATTAATAGTGCCTCTTATGAAAATTCTCCCTCTCAGTCAATCAATTGAAAGCCGTCTGTCTGGTGGACGGATGGCCCCAGCATAGCCAGGCTAGTCTATAATAATATAATACAATGTATGTCAACATCTTAAAATGTTAAAATGTCATATTAAAATTGTGACAAAGAAATGTTAAAAATTGATAATACAAAACACCAGTTCAAGTGTGAAAAAACTATTTAATAATTAACAAAAAATTAAATTTATAAATTTTACACAAACAACTCTCGGGGAGCACTGCTCTTCCAAATAGAGGAGTCATGAGTGATCCCAGGCCATCTTGCTACGACATCCAATATCTTCATGTTATAATCACATACCTGAAATAAAAGAAATATAAGATTTAGTATTTTGAATGTTTTAAGATTGAAAAGAACACAACACCTTTTTCTCTTTTTCCTCAATGTATATGAAACAGTATTTTTTTTGTGACAAGCACTTTTGTGGTGTACAAAGATGAGTTTTCGGACACTAGCCAATTCTAAATGATCTTTGAGTCATTTTGGTCTGAAAGTAAACTTTAAAATATGTGTTGTAATAATACAAATATAGAACAGTGTACACTTTTAAATGATGATTCAGAAAATGAGAAGGGTGCTAGAATGTATGGAATTAATATCAGTCCAAATGCATAAGTTTAAAAATATTTTTGCTTGGGAGATATGCAATTCCATACGTGATGAAAAGGTATGAAGAAATATCTTTGGTGTAGGGTTAGTATGGAATGTAAGCAGCCCTAAAATATTAGGTGACGAAAAATGTTGAAATAATCTCCCTGTATGTATGTACTCAAGTTGGATAACTGCACAATATTCCTAATACAGTGGACGCTCGTTAATTCGAACTAATCCAAAGGCCCCAATAAACTTGTATTGTGATTAATGTTAAAAATCTCATTAATTCGAACTAAATTTTTATCACTTCAGTTAATTCGAACTAAAAATTTGACAAATTAGATGAGAATGCAGAAACTGTTAAGCATCCTAATGATCAAGTCATAATGGACCCTATTAAAACTCTGAAAGCATTTATTCAGATGGAACCTTCCTCTGAAAATGAATTGAAATGTTTACTTCAAATCGAGAAGCTGGCTGAACAATGTAAACATCATAAACAAAACCAAACATCCATTTTACAATTTTTCCTAAAAGTGTAATTCATATTTTTAATTAAAGTTTACTTTCTGCTTCATTTTATAATTAAGGTAAATCTGTATTGCTTTTTAATATGTTTAATTTTAGATAGCATAGTATAATATGTTTTCTGGGGTTATACATACTAGGAGATTTTTCTACTTCAGTGATACACTTTTAAAGTTATATATTTTCTCTTAACATCTGATAATTCGAACTTTTTTCTGTGAACCTTTGAGTTTGAATTAACGAGCGTCCACTGTATATTATTCAGTATTATTATCAATAGAATAATCCAATAAAGACAAACGCAAGTAAATTTTCCTTCGCATATCAACACTATTCCAAGACCAGTTTCATGCTTTTTAGTGCTCATCAGTTGTTTTTCTCCCGCCCCTGTAAGTACTCTTATGGGCACCTATAGTTATACACTGACTGAAATATGTGAAATGCACCATCACTTTTTAATAGTTTAAGATAAACAGGCTCTACTTACCATTTGCACATTTATTGAGTATTTGCTTTTCCTGTTAATGAAAACAAACCAATCAAAATATTGGTTTGATGATGTTCACATGTGTGCAGGCAACAGCACCTACAAAATTTGGAAATCCAGTGTTTAAATAGAAGTTTTCTTTTGTTTGCAGCTGCTCATTACTTTTCTGCGGAAACTGTACATGATTTTTTAAAATTTTACATACAGCTTTTGTAAATTTGTTTACATTTCTTGAAAGAGTTGGCTGCAATTTTTGGGAAAAGTTTGTGCTTGAAACAGCACTTTGAAAACTTCCTGTTCCCAAGACCTGTAGGCTGCTGAGGACCTATATAAACAATACAAGTATATAAGTAAAGCTATTTAAGCCACATGATATAGTTATTACAAATAACCATTGTTTCACAAACCGATCATATACACAGCATTACATATATTAGTATTCTTACATTAATCTGATCATAGGGAAATTATAGAGTAAGAATGAAAAACATAGTAACAGTTTATAAAGGGTCAATACACCTTTACCCAATACTAAACATTTGACTCAGCTTTGAGATTAAAAAAAATCAATACATCTAAAGACCTAAAATGCCCTATCCAATGACATAAAATTCTAAAAATCAATTTTTGGACCATTTTAAAAGGTGTACTGTCCCCTTTACAAAATTATTTTATAATTAATATGCTTAAAACTGGAAGTATAAGAATCAAAACATTGAACATACCTGCATTTCTATTGAATAACCGCCGTGTTTAGACTGCAAATGTGGTCTCAGTTCCATCCGTGACAAACGAACTCATTTTCATTCATTTGAAATGGATCGTCTCGATCGTGGAATCTCCATTCATTTTTTAATCATATTTTAATTCGCCGCCGCCGAAGCCTACCGATTGCTATGACGTCCGCCATTGCTGTTTATCCTTCGCTTGCGAGACCTACGTAGCGTCCGCAAGCAGTGAACTTAAGTTACGGGAGAAAACGTTCTGCGCGTTTGTCGTGAATGGGAAATTGTCTTCGCACCGCAAGTTTGCGGAAGAAAACAGGATTGCGGGAGAAAAGTGTTTGTCGTGAATCAGGTATGAGTGACATGACGAATAGAGGATGAGAGAGCAGCGCATCCGTTAACCAGATGTCCAGTTCAACGATTAATGAGGAATCCTGCGCCCTGTGCCCTATGTCCAGAACCAAAGGTGATTCAACAATCGTTTACAAAAGTACCGTCTTTTCTCCTTTTCATACTTACCATCATTGCTTCTCATACGCGTAACTGTTCATGTAACGTGGTAACGTATATAGAGCGCGATAGCGGTTTAATTTCATGATGAAAATGGAAGAGTAATATGCGATAATTCGTAAAACGAGATCTTATATTGTATAAAGTAACGTGATTTGTGTTTGAATCAATAATAATCCTTGATTATGGATGTACTATAACTATGATAGGAATTAATGGCAATTATTGATTAAGCTTATGTGATTGATTTGAATTAGTGCTTATTTTGATGAAGAAAGTATCAGGATTTAATGATGAAACAATGCCAATTCTTAATTAATGATAATGAACCAATTGTAGTAGATGAATTATAATAAGGTCAAGTGTAATATTCAATGGGGTGTACATATTGTATACTTGTGAATGTTCATTTCATTTCAATAAATTAAGATTTCATTTTAACCAGAGTTGTTTTCAATCGTTAGGATCACAACGAATTCGAATTTAATTTATGCAATGTACTAACCGCACCCCATTCTATATCTTTCACCTCCAGTCATATAGTAGTTACTATTCTTTTTCACCGCTACAATGTTTTTACAAATATGGCGCAATTTTTATCTTTTTTCTGCTTTAAACAACAAAGAAAAATACAAACCTAATGTTTAACTAAGCTACTGATAACCCCAATACCATAATATTAGTTTTCTTTTCATTTAATTATTTACGGTGGAAGCATTATGGTAACAGCTTTAATAATTTCAGGGCACTTAAAAAGAGACAATAGTTATGATAAAAGTAAGAAACTGACGCATAGCGTAATTGCTCACAGTTTTTCCCCTAACTAAAGCCACAACATTGCAAGTTTTTACTAGATAAAAAGATGATATAGTGAGATTATTTGTATCAAGTTTTCACGAATTTAAGGTAAATAAATCTTACAGGATAATAGCTCGAGTCCTCTCTTTCGCGACCTCTCAGAAGATTAACCTGTCAATCTTTGAACCCGCTATTTTTCTATTCACTTTTTAGATACCATCAGCTTCATAAGTTTCTCAAATTTTCTCTATCACAATAAATTAGCGTTTCCAAGGAATTTCTAGTACAACAATTCCCTCAAAATCTTCCCATGCTTTCCCGGAAATTAAAAAATTCCTCAGCATTTTTTTCTACGTATTCTAATTTTCCTTTTTGTATGAAACATTCCTTTCCAAATCCTATAAAATTAAATATATTTTTTAATGCCTTCTTAACAAATATTGAATTTTAATTAATAGGGTCACTCAACTTTCAATTTTCCCTAATTATCAAGACCTATAAAGTTGTTTTATTTTAAAACTTTTAGTTATTATGTGAAAAGTCTAGGCGCTGGATAGGATTTCTTGGCCGTCAGTTCTTGAGATAAACCTAAAAAAATGCTGTACAAACACATTTCATTTGCTAAAAGAAAGGAGACCATAGTTAAACCCTATCGCATTAATCGATAAATTTCATGTTCAACCTGGAGATCCAATAGAGGAAAGAAATTCAAAGAAGAGGTGTGGTATAGGTGACACGTGTAATTACAAAAACAACCAAAACATTTATTTCCATGAGAAATTTTGGCTCTCTGCGATATGGAGTACTAAAAACTATTTTAAAAAATAAAACAATTGTGTAGTGGCTCTGTTCAAAAAATTGTACACATTATTTCTTTTTGATTCAACCTCTTATTATAAATCGCTCGTTGCGATTGATTTTACATTCTCTATATGGTAATAAAGAAGTATTTCCTACAGATTCTCACGAAATGGGAAATAAAATATTTTTCGATAGTCTAGAAACCAAGTAGCCTAGATTTTCCTCTTTTATTCCGTTCGTTATTTTCTATAACCGTCTGTGGGAACTCTAAACATTTAAACAAATTAGGCTGGACAAAATGTCTAAGTAATACCTTTTTACCAATAGCACGACATTTAATAATTTGGGTTTCCTTCCAGCCATTGTTTGATAATTCCTAAATGAGTCATTTTTTATAATCGCGAAAAGGCACCCTCGCTGCATGGCGGTCAACACTGCAAGGTTTAATCATGTGACTGGGATCACGGTTATGGCCTGTGTTGTTCTCTCATAATAAACAATATTGGTACTCCCATACGATGTTCAGGATAAAATTGCGTCTTGTGTGGATAAATGTTCTCGAGTTATAACATTCTATAACAAAAAAAGAAAAAAAAAAGAATTGCGCAAAGATATTTTTTAAATAAAAAGTAGTATATATTTCTAAAAACTCAATTATTTTAACTATACTTTGCTTAATTTATATATTTAAAGGAAGCAAAGAAATTAATTAGTTATGATAAAATTTCAACCGGTTGACCTGTGAACATAAAGAATAAAAAAAAATTGATGTTATATTTAGAAATAAACTAATTTGATAATTTGAACTAATTAATTTGATGAGGAATTCTCACTTGTATAAGAATTATTCTTTCTTTCTATTTCTATTTAAAGACTAAAGGCCTACACTGATCCTTTCCATTACATTGTTTACTATCACATATTTTTATTTCATATATTTTACACATGCATTTCATAAATTGAGCTTTCAAACAATATTAATTAATTTTGAATAGCTACAAAAGTATGAAGACTTTACTTATGTAATTTTCCTATGTATAATTCTATCCAAAACTTACATTTTCAAAATCCCTGATAGTCACCTTTAGATACTTGAGAACATTTCAAAATTTATATCTCCATCTACATTCTGTAATTTTATATCTCATTCCCAAGTCATGGTATTACTAGTAACGGCTTAGTTGAAATAAGGCAGAATATTATATGCATTCATTTTGGGGTATTGCAATTACTCCTTTTTACTGAAACATCACGTCAGCGTTATGAAATAATCTTTGATATTCATGATGCAACACTTTACCCTCTCGCTGAAATACCTGTAGATAAACAGACGTGTAAATCCCTCTCATTTATTATCTCTAATTAAGCAACATTCACATCGTTCCTCTTCATTTCTGCAAACCAGAATGCCTTAGTTATACATTAAAGGACATCACTGCAGAGTCAGATATGATTAAAATACATAGCTGACATGGGATATAAATTTTCAGCAAAAGAACACTAATTGCTATATTAAGAAAATAGATCAGGTGTTATGCAGGGAATTATTGCAGGGAATTATTGGAGAAAACCTAGCAGTACATAGTTTTATAATTTTATTCATCCTTTAAGCATAGTATTTCAAGTATTGCTGGAACAAACACTATTTTCCTGGTATTTTGCAGGAAATATTATCCTTCTTTAACGTTAAGGCGGCTGTGTACTAATCTTTTGGATTTGCTCACATCAGTGTTAACCAGTAGAGAAAATATGTGTACTATTTACAGCTACATAAATGCTGATAATCCAATAAAAATGGTAGTTTCAGAAAGCCTGATTTTTTCTGCACTTTGTAACTGGATTCATTTTATAAATTTCGTTCACCAAAGGAATTTATGAGCGTTTAAAACACACTAGACAAGATTTTTTTCCTCGAATAATTTTAATTTTATATTATTTGCATTTTTTAAAAAAATGAAAAATACCCCAAAGTGAAAAATATCTCTCTCTATTACGGGTAGATATTTTTCACTTTGGACAGACCACAGTTGGAAAATGTGATATGGCTACGTGACACTGAATTTTTCCTCTTTGAATAAATTAAAAATATCAAATATAGTACAAATTTCGATGCAAAATAACAAATAAATGAATTTTTCATATTACGGAGTCCAATTTTAAAAAAAAATTCAATCCAAGTCAGCAATCCTTGGACACATTTTCTCCATAGTTTAGCACTGAGGTGAGCGAATCCTACACAGCAGGCTTAAGCTATGTTATTTTTATCATTTGTATGGAAGCAGTTAAAGGGTGACAAGCAGACTGGAAATATAAACCTGGCTTCTAATTCACCACATTACATTTCCCTAACTTAGTTGTTATTATCATATCTCTAATCTGTTATACTTATCTCATTTTGAAGATAGTCATAGCATATTACAGACAGACAACAGTGGGGGAAAGTGACATGGCTACGTGACACTTAATTTTTCCTCTTGAATAAATTAAAAATATCAAATATAATACGTATTTATAGGGAAAATAACAAATAAATGAATTTTTCATAAATATTATTAAGTATGTGACAACTTTTGGTGCCCAAAGGCAAACAATAGAATTTACTTTCTCTTGGAGTGAAATTTAAATTTCAGCTGAGAATGAATAAACTGAATCTATCCTCCCTTCTGTATAGCAAAAGATCGTGTCAGTCCGACTCAAGACAATCTCTAAAATGTCGGAAATATTACATCGCTGATTTCCAGTTACAGTACTTAGCTATAAATCCTCCCCGCATGAAGAT
The DNA here is from genome assembly GCA_907164885.2 of Dolomedes plantarius. NCBI lineage: Eukaryota > Metazoa > Arthropoda > Arachnida > Araneae > Dolomedidae > Dolomedes > Dolomedes plantarius. The sequence goes on along the minus strand of OU015495.1, from coordinate 155,994,169 downwards.
GAAAGACATCTTATTCGAAGCAATCCCTGAAATTTTAACACCATTCGGAAAATTTGTATTTTCTTCTACAAGTGAAACCATCTAGATTTTGACGAAAAGAAATCCACCGGAATTCCTAATAGCTGAAGCAAGCTACTGAATGAACGTGAGAGATAAGTAATTACAGTAGAGAGTTTAACATCATGCTTAGCTTTAGAATTCACTGAGCCATTCAGATTCTTTGTGGTCTGATGATGAAAGAAAAATAATTATGTTCCGGGGGGGGGGGGGGGTTAAATGTCTTCCAACTGTCTGAGCTCAAGTCAAAATATGTATGTCTGTGTCTGTACGCTAGAATAAAATACAGTCAGTGAGATTGTTTGGAAGGAAGTTAATTTAAGGAAGTTTTTTTAACGTAGGATTACGTTCTTCCATAACGGTCCTCCGGAAAGCAAAATTTCAGATGTCCTGCGTCGCGAGTTATAATTTTGGAAGCGCGCCAAACCTAGATTGTATAGGATGAGCAAGCAGTAAACAATTAAACAGCAAAGTACAAAAATGCGTCAAAATTTTGATATACATATATGTATATATATATATATATATATATATATATATATATATATATACAGTTATACAGTGGAATCTCGATCGATCGTTTTCGGATCCATCGTTTTTCCGTATGTGTCGTTCATTTTATCCAGTCCCAACGATCATATTGCTTTGTTATGTTTCCGTATCTATCGTTTTCCCGCATTCATCGTTCATTTCAATCGGTCCCTTGAAAAACGATAGATCGAGATTCCACTGTATATATATATACAGTAGAATCTCGATCGATCGTTTTCGGATCCATCGTTTTTCCGTATGTGTCGTTCATTTTATCCAGTCCCAACGATCATTCTGCTTTGTTATGTTTCCGCATCTATCGTTTTCCCGCATTTATAGTTCATTTCAATTGGTCCCTTGAAAAACGATAGATCGAGATTCCACTGTATATATATATATACATACGGGCATATATATAGATACATATATACATAACACATACATACATAGGGTAGATGTCCCAAATATCGCCTACTCTAACATTGTTTCGACATTTCATCCACTTTTTAGTTTCTGATTATGCTGGAAACTCAAAGAACATCCCTAAGAACTATTTCCTTTGGTATCCTAAGATAAACCAGCTCCAAAACCAGTGCCAGTTTAAGTTATGTAGCTAAATTGGAAAAATTGAAATTTCCAGTGAACCTCAGAGCATTTCCTAATAATGCCTACCCCTATTCCTGTTACCTCCTACCATGCGAAATTTGGAGCACCTGTTAAAAGGCTTTGCTAGCAAAGTCTCTGTTTAATGAACTTTCAAATGGTATGAGCAAAATTAGAATTTGGATGCACCTACCTGGTCATTCACTGGATTCTGATTCTTTGAAGCCAAAATTTACGAGGACATCAGCCAAAACAACTTCAGACGTCATATAGTTTCTGTTGTCAGTGATAAGAGCATTGTCGCTATCGCCACTGTTAGTACAAACCCAGAACTAAGAAGTTACTGCATTTTCTCGTACATAGCGCGAATCATACTTTGGAAACACGAGTAGGCGATATTAGGCACAGGGGTGATATTTGGGACAGCCACCCTATACAGAAGAAGTAAGCAACGATAAGTAATTCTACGATAAAAACCCGCGGTAGTTTCGTTAGAGGAGTTTACCTGAATTTTTTTTTTATAAATATCAATTTACATCATTTAAATTTAAGGCTGCTGTGTCCTAACGCTATTGGATTCGCTCATCTCAATGTTAATATATGGAGAAAATTTGTCCAAGGATTGCCGACTTGCATTGAAAGATTTTTTAAGAACTTTTACTCCATAATAGAGAAAGAAATTTTACACCTTCGGTATTTTCGTTTTTAAAAAAAAGTCGAATAATATTTTAAAATTTAAATTATTCGGGGAGAAAATTTGGTCTAGCGGGATTTAAACGCACATAAATTCCTTTGATGAACGAAATTTATAAAATGAATCCCGTTGCAAGGTATAGTAAAGTGCAGGCTGTCTGAAAATACCATTTTTACCGGTATTATCAGCGTTTTTGTAGCTGTAAATAGTAAACAAATTTTGTCCATAGGTTAACGAATCCAATAGAGTAAATACACAGAAGCCTTAAAAGCTCAAGAGTTATCGATATGGAATTTTTAAGTTCTGAAAAATCAACAAAGAATATTTAAGGTGCATACTTATATTTTTCGTTGTTGTTGCTAATGCCTAGGTGGAGGTTCCATTCCCCAGGTCCTAATAGGCTATTGGGCAGAAAGGGGTGGCTCCTGTTTTGAATTAGCACCACAAGGGTCGGAGTCCGACTTGGCTAAATGACCGGTCCCATAATTTTGAACCGAGTCAAGTTACGAGTCCGGAACACTTGACCCCGCACTTCCAGAGGTAAATTTGAGAACTTGGAGGACATTGTAGCTACGACTTATTTAACGTGCCCCGGCCACTATAAGTGAACACGGTGCTGGATTTGCAGCGACGAGCATCGATCCAGGGACGTTCAGATCACTGGCCAGCTGCTTTTGCTAACTGGGCTACCGCGTCCGACCTTATAATTTGATAACAAACTATTTATTAGTGGCTATGCACTACAATTATATGATTTATTTATGGTAGGATGGTAGCTAAAATATCTTGGAATGTAAAAATAAGCTCAGTGGCATATTACCTAAAGTAAAATACGACAAATAAGAATTGGTGAGGGGTAAAATAAACATAAGTAACCTAATCCCTACAGATTAAACCGAAATGGTCGCAATCACATTAAATTTTATCTTTTATGGTACCAGGGTTTAAATAATTCCAAGGGAATTGCTTCAAAACTTTTCGGAGACTTAACACTTAAACAGAGTTCATTTTCAACCTGTTTAATCCATCAAGTTCTCGAATTTTTCCCCTCAAATACACCAACCTAACCAAGTTATTTTCTTCCTCGAAGTTCTGGTATTTCCAATATGTTTAATTGCCATTTCGGAATAAACGTTATCACTGTCTGTTCGCTTCTCCGGTATCACTTAATGTGATTAAATTTTATCCAGCAGGGAATTTTGTCGGTGTATTTTCCCATATCTGCTAATACACCCATCTAATCCGGGAAATAATGTGGCTGTCGGACATACAGTCATTTTATTACTGAGCGTTGCACGTCGACTCGAGTGAAACTTCCGAAGCTGCTACTTGCAACTGATAGGGAAAGTTTGTCATTTAAAGAAAGCTTTAATTTACCGGAGAGTTGGGGGGTAATTTGGCAAGAAGCTGAAATGTTTATTAAAAGAAAATGAGTCTTAATGGCATCTTCCCAACAGTTAATTAAAATATAAGAAGTTTCATTTGCAAATTGTTTATTTCCGACGTGGAAAGGAAGATGTAACATGATCCATTTAGGGGGTCATATGAATTACTGGAATTTTTTTTTTTTGTATAAGCTGACTATAAACTTGTGCACTGTGCAATGGTCAGTAAAAACTGTCAGGGACCCCACAGGTCAAACTTTTGGTCAAAAACAGTAGTGATATTACAGATAGGCCCATTTTTTCGGCTGAGAGGGGGGGGGGGAATGACAAAAAATTGTATGCATAGAATAAACTAGTAACAGAAAATCTGTTTGAATAAAATTATTAGTTCGGTGCTTGCTAAATGTTTGTATTCTCTAGCTCAATATTTTATTAGTAAAATTTTCGACCTACAAGTTAATTTTTTTAGATAATGGCATTTAGCATTTTAACTCATTAAGAATTAATCCTTATTTATAAAATTGTGTGTGTAATAAAATGATGATTTTTCTTTTTTTTTATTAAACAAAGAATGACTTTATGAATTCTCATCGAAATCACTGGTATTTTTTCAATTTATGCAACTATCAAAAAATAAAATAACTGTTATATTTGGTTTTGTGTGCAATATATTTACTTTATTTCCTGAGCGTAAAGATAAATATACCGTATTTTTCGGATTACAAGACGTATCTTTTTACATAAAAAATCGACTTAAAATTGGGGTGTGACTTATGGTCTAAAGGTAACATTAAAATAAAATTAATATTTTATTATATATATATATATATATATATATATATATATATATATATATATATATATATACAGGGTGCGGCAGAAAAAACGTTCTGATTTGGAACGTCAATAACAAAAATACAAGGCAAGATAGAGAAAGAAACCTTTTATACCTGAGAAGTACACAGTATGCCATTGTCATACATTAAGTTTTAAAGATTACATTAGTTAAATGGCGACCATCATTTTCGATGCAGTTTTGGAGTCTCTTTCGGAAATTTTGCGTAGATCTCTGTACCATGTCCCGTGGAATCACCATTATTTTTATTAAGTAAGAAATTGAAAATATCTTTATATACCTAACAAAATACAAAATATTCTTTTCTAAAAATCCTCCTATAAATTTGAAGTGCTTCTTATGGTCCGAAAAATATGGTATTTACCATAAAATGTACCATAGTTACTACTTTATGCAACTATCAAAAAATACGGTTATCAACACGGCAGAAAAAACGTTCTGATTTGGAACGTCAATAACAAAAATACAAGGCAAGATAGGGAAAGAAACCTTTTATACCTGAGAAGTACACAGTATGCCATTGTCATACATTAAGTTTTAAAGATTACATTAGTTAAATGGCGACCATCATTTTCGATGCAGTTTTGGAGTTTCTTTCGGAAATTTTGCGTAGATCTCTGTACCATGTCCCGTGGAATCACCATTATTTTTATTAAGTAAGAAATTGAAAATATCTTTATATACCTAACAAAATACAAAATATTCTTTTCTAAAAATCCTCCTATAAATTTGAAGTGCTTCTTATGGTCCGAAAAATATGGTATTTACCATAAAATGTACCATAGTTACTACTTTATGCAACTATCAAAAAATACGGTTATCAACACGGCAGAAAAAACGTTCTGATTTGGAACGTCAATAACAAAAATACAAGACAAGATAGGGAAAGAAACCTTTTATACCTGAGAAGTACACAGTATGCCATTGTCATACATTAAGTTTTAAAGATTACATTAGTTAAATGGCGACCATCATTTTCGATGCAGTTTTGGAGTCTCTTTCGGAAATTTTGCGTAAATCTCTGTACCATGTCCCGTGGAATCACCATTATTTTTATTAAGTAAGAAATTGAAAATATCTTTATATACCTAACAAAATACAAAATATTCTTTTCTAAAAATCCTCCTATAAATTTGAAGTGCTTCTTATGGTCCGAAAAATATGGTATTTACCATAAAATGTACCATAGTTACTACTTTATGCAACTATCAAAAATACGGTTATCAACACGGCAGAAAAAACGTTCTGATTTGGAACGTCAATAACAAAAATACAAGACAAGATAGGGAAAGAAACCTTTTATACCTGAGAAGTACACAGTATGCCATTGTCATACATTAAGTTTTAAAGATTACATTAGTTAAATGGCGACCATCATTTTCGATGCAGTTTTGGAGTCTCTTTCGGAAATTTTGCGTAGATCTCTGTACCATGTCCCGTGGAATCACCATTATTTTTATTAAGTAAGAAATTGAAAATATCTTTATATACCTAACAAAATACAAAATATTCTTTTCTAAAAATCTTCCTATAAATTTGAAGTGCTTCTTATGGTCCGAAAAATATGGTATTTACCATAAAATGTACCATAGTTTGACCATTTTTTAAACATTATGAATATTTAATATATTAATTCCAGCTCTGTTTGATCAAGAGTTACTTATTTTCTCTCTTAGAAAAATTCTAGGATCAGTCCATTTACATAGATTTCCTTGAAGCCATACCTTACAGAAGCACCTATTTACTACCATGTTTTTATTAACTTGCTTTCTTGTTTGTTTTTGTGTTTGTCCAGTGCAAATCTTGCAATCGATTTTTAACTAACTTCACGACTAGCTAGACATTTGAACCTTTTAGAATGGCTCAAAACACGATGACAATGCATTTTTTAATACTTTAGCCATCTCTAAGCAGAATTAAATTCATTTTCAGTTAATTTTGTTTTTCAGACTGTTGGAGCCATCTATCGGCCGGGACGGGAACAAAATGTTAAACGCAAGTTAATTTCCAATTAACTTCATTTTCTTTCAAGTTGATGGGCTAACTCATCAAAAAAATTTTAAAAAAATTATTTATTGATTCATAGAATTGTCAAGTTTATATGATTCAACAGAAAATTTGAAAACAGGGTATATACAAAGTTCTTTTTATCTTGTAATTATAAAAATTAAGGTCAATATAAAATTTTTGCACGCTTAAAAATGCGATCCGCGAGAATGTAGTAATATTTGTTTTCAGTTTTTTAACATGACAGTTGTATTAGAGGAAATATTAGGAATTTGATGTCAGTTTTCCTTAACTATGTAACTTTCAGATTTAAATTAAATTTGTCGTTTAATGCATCTCACAATCAGACTCACTGCATAAAGTTTTTCAACTGCAGACCCAGAACTTAAGCAACATTTCGTGAACTCCTCCTCCTCTAGCGTGATAATTGTAAGTTTCGCACAATAATTTACGCTCTCACTCTGGTAGCCTCTCCCCATTTGTAGTAATTAATCCGCCGTCGAGAATGTCGAATTAAGTGCGAACTTGCATCTGCTAATTGACCCTACACGAGAACAGCCGGTTACAGTTAATGAAGCGCGAATGTGGATTCCTTTTAAACACAAGTGCGTGGAACCAAAACTGAGGCATAAAGCAAACTACTAACGTTCAAATTAGAATGAGAAGAAAGAGATATATTGACAGCCTGGTTAAAAAAGAGCGGGCGAGAAAATATAAACAATGTTAGACTTCCAGGCACTGTTATCACGGAGAGTGACTCTAACAGAATCATTTTTCGCTCTCTCAAGAGGTGTGGCTGCTTCTTTCCTCTAATAAGTAAAAACTCACTGTGTAAAAGTGAAAGTAATTGTGCTTCCAGTGAGAGGTTTTCTGCTCTTATAAAGAATGAAAATTTTTATCCTGTCAAGCGGCAAAGTTTTTCTATCTCAGCAGCACATTTTAATGTTTAGAAATGAAAGAGTGATAAAATATTTGTTTCAGAACAATTTTTTTTTCTGTCTACATATTTAGTAATTTCTAACGATATACCCTTTTAAGAGTTTTTAATAATGACCCTAAGTGGTTTTTAATATCTTTAATAGCAATTATTTTAAGAATTCATTGCGAATTTTTGTTTTAAAATTTTATTTTCAAATTCAATTTTTCTTTTCATTTCTTTTATGCAGCTGTTCAGCTCTTGAATAGTAGTTCTATACTAAAACTTATTTAACAGAAAAAATGTGACAAACTAATCGTAATTATTCGTAAATATTTCGTAAAAATTAATAAAAAAATGAAAATTTGAACGTAACCGAATTATTTTAAAAGTAAAATATACATTATTATTACCAGTTTACACGTCTTCCAAAGTATGCAAAAACTTATTTCAAACGATAAGTATTCATAAATTCAAAAATATGTTTTCATGTTGTATTTCATCTTTTGTTTCTTATTTTAGAAATTTCTTTCCTAATGGGGGATCCTGTAAGTGATAAAATTGTTTATATGTAATTTCATGGCAAAAACCCCACTCCTTACGTACGAAATATAATATATTAGTCTGAAATATTGTAATTCTAATACAGGAAATATACTATAAAAATGTTCAGTTGCTTGATAATTTTTTAATGTAAGAAAGTATATATAAACAAAAAATAAATTTCATATATAAATCATACATACACCAGATAAAAAACATAAAACCTCTGGAAGGATATTTAAACATATTTTATGAATAGTCTACCTTAAATACGTAATCCAACCACTTGTGGATTAATAATCATAAAGGAATTTATTGAAACGAAATTTCAAAGACCCTAAACCTTCTTTGGGATTGCATTTTATAGTTTTTCACCTGTGCGTGATCATCAATTTATTTTTAACTTTAAAAAATCCTCAAAAATGTTTAAGGTATAAATTAAATTTTTAAAACCATCCATCAAGTAATAAATGCCCGCGATACGGCTTTCTTACGATAACACCACTAATAAATATATTTATTTCTTTAATTTGAGGAAGTACATATTTAGTAAAAATGCTTCTCTTCCTTAATGCTCTAAATAATTAGTTTAAAAGACTAGTGGGGAATAAAAAGTATGAGGAAAACTCTATTCATAAATAAATTATTCAAAAGAAAAACTATAACATCTGTACGAGAGAACAGACTGTCACGTAGAAATTTACTAATCTAGAAAGACAGGATAACATCAGACAGCTACGGTAAGTATACTGAAATACCCGTCGGTTCGAATTTATGCGGTAAATATACACTCAATAACATCCGGAACTTCCAGTTGAACACAAATTCGAATAATTTAGGCACAACAAACATCTAAATTTGCATAAGATAAATTATAAGGGACGAAATTTGCATTCGAGGAAAATACGAATAAATCTTCAACGCCTTTCGTACGGTCGGGTATCGAACCCGCATTCTTTCGATGAGCGGGAATACGAGCGAAATCATGACTCCAGTTCAGCTGCGAATTCCTTTTACTTGAAGTTTCCTTGTTGCAATATTTTACCATATAGAAGCGAATGCTGCCAGGGATATGACCGAATGGCTAGAGCGCTGGCAATTGGTTCAGATCCTGCGGGTTCGAATCCTACTGTTGGCATTAGACGTTTGTAGCCATTCGGAATCGGCTTTAAACTGTAGGTCCCTGTCTAATTATCCCTAGTGTAGCAAAAAGTTGACCGTAGCGCTCTAAACCAAAATGATAAGGCATATTTCGTATTTTCCGTTAGTTGAAAAGTGACTCGAAACATCGTCTATAACCTTAATAGAAGTAAGGTGCTATTGTTATCACTTTGACAGATTTGATTTTAATTTATTTTTACGTTGACATAAAATTTCCAATAATACAAGTAATATAACAATTACTTGTATTATTGGAAACTTTAACTTAAATTACTTTGTATTATTGGCCTTGGCGACATTTAACATAGGAAGAAAAAAATAATGAATTTAATCTATAACGCCTTGGTTCGTATTTAAAATCACGAACCCAGTTTTTTATAGTTTTTCTTTTATTAAATTTAATTTGAAATTTTCTAGAGTCGAACAAACTCTTTTAAATGGATTAAAGCGTTTAAAAAATAAGTCGATTTACGCTTGTTACTTTATTTTCGTTGAAAATGTTTGAAAATTGTTTTTATCTAATATTCTGTTGCTCGCTGAAAATTCAGTTAAATCAATAAAGTATTTCATCGTATAATATACGATGCTTCCCGTGTGGAAGCTATCTCATGATCCCAAGGGGATTTGTACTTCCTGCACTTTACTGAGGCAATGAAATTTTGAGATTTCGCAGTTTTCTATTTTCAGGGTATGCTCAGAAATTTTATTAAACTGTGCACCAAATACTGTTATGCCATGATAAGGAAAATAATCAATTTTTATTTCAAACTAAAGCAGATAAATTACCTACATCATCAAAACATGAAGTTAATCATTTATTTGCATAAGAAGAAATATTTTTTTTTTTAAAATGGGTAGACATTTTCAATTGCCGTTATTAAATAATCAGGATATTGATCAAGTAAAAAATGCAATTAGGTGTGAGTGGTAGAAAAATAACTGAAAAAACTGATGAATTAATACCCCGATAAAAACTATTACTTTATGGATTTTCATAGATGAAAATTTGAGCTCTTCACTAGAGGAAGTCAAAAATCAGTGAAAATTCGAGAGGATAGGCTGGTTTTCCACCAGGCTCATAAAAATGAAAGGTCTGCCACACAAATTTCAAGTGGAATTCCACTAGAATGCCCCTTCTCAGCAGTTTCACAAAGACTTTAAAATGGTCCACTTTGGTACAAGGTGTGACCAAAAAATTCCTCTTACCGAATGGCATAAAGAAGCTCGCTTGGAGTTTGGTTAAACGAGCATGTTTGTGTACATTTCGAGGTTGAATGGCAAAACAGATAATAGAGAAATTATTATTTTCTCCATTCGAGAGGAGGAGTTCAGTTTGCACAGGAAGTGCCCAGTGTCTATGGAGTAGTTCGAGCTGGAATCCTCATCGATATACTTAATTATTCACAGGGCTTTAGAGATAAAAAGCAATTTTTTACTGGATGTTTTATGGAGGTAGAGCTAGAATGGAATATTTGGATTATCCATTCTTTGATTTAGAGCTGTGCGATCATCATGTTTTACTACTCGAAGGATAAATGTGCCGGAACCAACGGTTTAAAGCTGATCAATAAGGATATATACTGGTATTAAATAGAGTTGTTAAGTGGATGTCACTAGTGACAGTGGTCACATGAATTATGGAAGATTCCAAGATGCATCTAGTTGATGAGCCTCTGTTTCCAATTACACCAGCTTTTGGTATTGAAATGTGGTGCACAGATAGAATAGCTGATATCTTGCAGTGTGGGTAACGCAGCTGTGGATTCGTAATGATATAGACTGGTTTTATGTCAGTTACTTCAGTAAAGTGGATTTCACACCAATGGCAATGGTCACATGTATTTTGGAAGCTACCAAGATATCTAACTGATAAACCTCTGCTTCTAGTGTTACGAGTAAACAGGGGGAAAATTGGCTTAGAGAGAGATGCACATTTTGCACGGATACATAATTGTATATACTGGTATTTGATATTATACTGAAGTAGATATCAGCACTATCAGATTTTTCAGGCATTTTAGAAGCCACTAAAATATGGAACTCGTGAACAGCTTCTTCCACTATCACCAGTTATCGAAGTTGAAACTTAAATATTTCATCAGGAAAATGCCTCTGTCCGTCTGATCTTTTTCAATAAATGACTGATAAGAATCTAATGAAGTGAGAGTGTTTAATTTTCCAGCAAATCGAAATTATAAAATATGTATCATAAAATAGGTGAGGATCGATTTTATGGCATGTCATAAAACATTAAGAAATATTATTCATAAATTAAACAACTTCATAGCAGGTCGGTTATTTAATGAAGTTAAAGAACATGGCGGTTCTTGAATAATAAGTTTATTTTTAATTTTCTTTATGCCTGCACTTGAAATTTTGTCACGTACTTATGTTATATTTATTTTTATTACACGGAGAGTTGCCAATTTTAGTAATATATGTTTAAGACTTTTATGGAACCTTGATTTGCATTTGAATAGATTTTATACTTGTTCTTTTATTTCCGTATAGAAAACGCAAGGGTCGTAAAATTTTGTTTAGACATTTATGTCTGTTCGTATCTAAGAATACAGACACTGAAATTCTGAATATTTGTGAAATTATTAATTGAAATCTACTTTTAGCCCTGCATGTTTTAAGCGCTGATATGCTTATATGTTTTTGCATTTCTATGTATCTAAACATACAAAAACAACTTACAAAAATGTATCTCAAAACAAAATATGTCCTCACAGATGAGTTTTGTATCTGAAATTTTGGTTTTTTAACATAGAGGTAAAGAATAAATGTTCTTTAGATCTTACATGTTGGTAACTAAGTAAATACTTAATCCTAGATTTTTGGAAAGTTATAAATATCTTATTCTTTCGGAGAACTATTAGATAGTACCATTAAATTAAGTAATAATCAATGCAACTTCATTCTGTAATACAGGAAAAGATTGGCATAGATAACATTTATCTACAACCGATACAAAGTTCTGTTAAATGAATAGCCACTCTGTGAATATCATTGATAAAAAGTATTTTCTGCGAATCCTGGCCCATAATAATAGCAGTAGCAGTAGAAGTAGTAATAATAATAATAATGATGATGATGATGATAACACTTATAATAGTAATAGTAATAATAATATACAACTGGGAACTGAGGGTAAAACTAAAAAGCTCTAAAATATTTAGATATTTAATATAATCTATTTATCCAAGTCAATTCTTTCAAATTTATCGCTTAAAGATGTTTTAATGCAATTCCCTAATAGATAGAAATGTACGTAATTCAATAAAAATTTGTGAATGCTTTTAAAGTTTTATATATTATGAATTCAAGTGTTATTATTTTAAAGAGACGGTTATGTGAAAATTTTTAAATTCCTTTTTATCAGAAATATTCCCTGGATTAAACACCACTCTATATTTCATTCGTTCATGTAAATACACAGAAAGATAACAAAGATAAACTAAATATGAGAAAACTTTATCCATAACATTTAAACCTCCCGAGACATGCAGTTTTTTAAATATGTTATATTGTGGGGTTTTCAAAGCAAAAGTTTTGAAGGGTGTATTTAATAGAATATGAACGCCGAACGGATTTTTAAAAGCAATAATAAACTGCAACAAACAAACATAAAAAACTATAAAAGCTTTTTACTTTTGAAATACTTGTAGTTCCTACGTTAAAGAAATGCACACGAGGAAGCAATTAAGATAACAACCCAAGACAATAAGGAGGAAAAAAGAGATTTCGGATATTTTGATTTTTCCTAAAATTATTTTTTTATTCTGCTTGCTTGTAAATTTTGTAGCTCTTGTATGTGGTATGTATATGCCAGTTAATTTAGTTTCTGAAAAAATCTTGTGACATTGGATATGCCTTATATAATTAGGGGAAATATTAAAATTATATCTATCTATATAACTATTATATATATATATATATATATATATATATATATATATATATATATATATATATATATATACACTGCTGGCCACAGAAATTGCAAAACACCAAGAAAGACAAGAGATATCACAACAAAATTAATTTTGTAGATAACATGTTGACCAAGTATCAAATGATTAAATTTATAGACTTCTGTGAAGTGTGGTTCCTGCCAAAATCAGTAGCCAGAGTAGCCGCCATTGTTGGAGATCACCGCTGCCACACGCCTCGGCATTGATTCAAAGAGACTTTGGATGAGTTCTTGGGGTACAGCAGACCAAGCAGCTTCCATACGTTGCCAAAGTTGATCTGCTCTGGCAGCTGGGGATGGAATCTGGGTCAATAGTAGAGCAACCATGGACCACATGTTTTCTATCGGCGAAAGATCCGGAGAGCGAGGCGGCCAGGGAAGCAATTCAATCTGGAAATTGACGAAGAACCGTTGGACAATGCGTGCCACGTGTAGTCACGCATTATCCTGTTGAAATATGGCTGTGGGCAAGACGTGAAGGTAAGGAAGGACAACTGGCTCCAACACCTCGGAGATAAAGCGCTGGCTGTTTAAAGTACCAGCAATGCGTACTAGAGGTGCGCGAGAGTGATATCCAATACTGCCCCATACCATAATACCCGGTGCAGGACCAGTGTGGCGGTGCGCAACGCAGCTGTTCAGCATCCTCTCTTCACGGTGTCTCCAAACTCGAATGCGACCATCGTGGTGTTGCTGACAGAAGCGTGACTCGTCAGTAAAGACAATTTCATTCCATTCTGCCGTCCACATCCTTCTGTCATCGCATCATTGGCGGCGGAGACGTCTGTGGTTCTGCGTCAAGGGTAGACAAAGCAATGGACGTCTTGCGGACAGACCACTCTGCTGTAAACGGCGTCGAATGGTACGCGCAGACACTGAATGATGCGTTACGGACTGCATGTGCTGTTCTATGGTTCGTGATGTGACTGAGCGATCCGTCACTGCGATGCGCACAATTTGCCTGTCATCACGTGAAGTTGTGCGCTGAGGTGGATGCGATCGAACACGCCGGTCCGTCGTACCCTCCTGCATCCAACGATCACATATCCGCATTACAGTTGTTTGGTTTCGTCCAACACGACTACCGATTTCCCTGAAAGATAATCCACAATCTCGGTCTTATAAACTCTCGGAAACTATCCTTCCTCTGTCGAACTCGGATACTTGATCAAAAGATCATCGCTGTTTTCGACGAGGCATAATTGATCGTTTATTTGAAAAAACCACAAGAAAAACACAATTGCCGAATTTGAAATCGTCGAAATCTCCAAGCCTTAAATAGCGCTTTGAAGTGGCGCCACAGGCGCGCGTGATGTGCGTCTGCGCTGAAATTCTAATCATTTGCATATCTCACCTCCGCTAATGCATGTTGTAAATTTCATGTTATTTGCATGTTTCCTTCAGGGTGTTGCATTTACAGTGGCCAGCAGTGTATGTGTGTATATATATATATATATATACACACAACAACAACAACAAAAAGAAAAAGTAAAATAGATAGAAGTTTTGTTTAATAAGTACAACGAGGCAGGCAAAATATAATTTTATCTGTTTTATCATCTGTAATGAGCTATAATAAATATTATCAGACAAATTTTTTTGTGAAGGTGGTCATAAGAGGTTTTCTGTTGCCGCCCACATAAAACACTCTAGAGCGATGTATTTTGGACATCATACTACAATATACAATTAAGAAAATTATAAATATGTTTGAAAATTAAGGAATTGTGAGTAGTACAATTTAACTGTACAATTTTACCCCAACAGACCAACAGACCAACATAAAGTTGCGATTCAGCTGCGTTTCCTGGGTCAAGCTCTCTAATGAAGTGTGAAAGCATGTATTCAATTGGCTGAAAGCAAGAAGGCGATTGGTTAGTAGAAGGTAGAAAGAAACAAGGTTCAGGAGTCATGGTTTCATAGTCTGGAGTTCAGAGCTTTCCCCTGAGAGGATCAAGTCAGCATTTAAGAAGCCGTTAGAGAAAGCTATAATTTAAATAATTTGAGAGGAGAAGGTTTAGGTACATTTTACTCCACCTAGCCATAACTGAAAATACCACACGTGCATATCTATTGATTGAAACTTCTTCCACGATGGTTTGTGTTACTTATTTTTTAAAAGAAAGTATTCCACCTTTGGTTCTAAAAGAGTCCTTAAGTGTCTTTAAAACCATAGAACAGTAAGTACACGTTCATTTTCTGTCTAGAAAATTTAAAATATCTAATATGGTCAATTTTTAGATCGAGTAAAATTATTTCTGATGATTTTATATACCTTTTATTAATTGAGAGTAGAAATAAAGTAACATTCTTTAACAATCAGAAAGCAAGGATTTAAGCAAACCTTCTAAAAGCTTTTCTTCGCACATTAAAATACGTCCATTTTTACAGCGATTAGAAAATGAGACAACGGGAAAGAAATAAAAGTTCTAAGTTCTGCGAACCAAAGACTAACTTCCAAAAGAGTATGCAAAATATGCTGCCATAATCATTTATTATTTTTTTTGAATGCACTAAAAAAAAAAAAATTCAAAAGCATGCTCAACATTTTCATCCAAAAGTTCATCTTTACATTGGAGTAGCCATTTTAACCGTTCCCTCCTATTTGTAGTAATTAAAGGACTACGTGGAGAAAAGAAATTGCAGAGCAAATCCGAGCATCTGCTAATTGACCTTGCGTAGAAGTAGCCGGTCGCAGTTAATGACGCGTGAAATCTTTGTCCCTTAGAATGGCGATAAAACACTGGTACTAAAACTCATACTTGCAAAATAAAATATTCATCAGGCTACATTTAGAATGAATGCGGGGCATTTCGAAGCATTTTAAAAGGAGTTACATTGTTATACGCTTGTTAGGAAAAAAGGAAAACTCAGTCTTCTTTCACTAACGAGGATGCGCATTGACCGGCTTTTTGTTTCTCTTTTTAAAAAAGTCATCATACATGAAAAAAACATAATTAATGTGGGGCTATGTGACAGCTCTAATCCGTCAGGTCAACTTGTCAACCACTGCAATCAACTTTTATGCTCTAAAAGACCTCTGCAAACGAAATTCTTTCTTTTAAATACTTAGATCGACTAAGAGTTTACATGTTCACATTTGCCCCATAATGTATGGTAGTCTTCATTTTCACACTTTAAATATTAATTTACTGGAGAATTGTCTTCATACTTATTTCCTCTTGGCAATTTTGTTTTCAATTTCAAAACTTTTCGGAAAGCAAGATATTTCAATGTCATAATTTCAATTTCTGAATAAAATATTTCAGTATCTGAAATCTGACAACTTCACCTATTATTTCCGTGAGCTATTGAAGTTGCTAGTTTTCGTGTTCTTACTGCGCACGATTACCCACAAAATCATCTTTGCGTATTGGCATGTCAGGATCTCCAAGTTTCTCATTGCGTGGCCTTTAAGAAATGACAGGAACCCACCTCAACTTGTCTAGATCTTGGTGACCTCGCAGCTAATAATACTGCAGACGGTTTTTACATATATCTCTTTGAAGACTGTATTTGGACTTCCAGACTTGTAGTGGAAAGGCTGAAGTCTGGCGTAGGTTTAAAAAAAAGGGAAGAAAAAAACTTCACCTATAAATGCTTAAAGTAAGATTTTTTCCCATTTTTCTTTTTTACTGATAGGCCTGTTGTAAATGTAAAATCTAGACGTACATTTTTTCAAAGCATATAAAATAAGCTTATCAAACATTTGATGCATACGAAAAAGAAAAAATCATCTTGTTGTAGCCAGAGTGTAGATCTTAGGCTGAAAGTAAAAAAAAATCAGAGAGGCGGGGATCAACCTGTTGTCCATCTAAACTCTAAAAGAATTTAATTGCTAAAGAATATTTGATGGAAACGAAAACGAAAAAAAAATATTCTTGAAGTCGGAGTATCGATCTTAGGCTGAAAGTATGAAAATTTACAGGGGGGAGGGGGGACCAACCTATTGTCCATCTAAACTTTAAAAGAGTTTAATTGGTTAAGAATATCTGATGAAAACGAAAAAGAAACAATTATCTTCTTGTAGCTGGAGTGTAGATCTTAGGCTGAAGGTATAAAAATTTACAGAGGGTGGGGGATCAACCTGTTGTCCATCTAAACTCTAAAAGAGTTTAGTTGGTTAAGAGGCAAAAATCTATTATTTGCAAACAGAGTAAGAAATGATTTTCGGATTTTTTTTAAAGGATTTATCGGTTTTGCTCGAACTAGTTCACATCCTGTATTGTTGGCATAAGATATTTAACATTTCTCTTTCTAACAAGGTTCGCAGAATGAAAATGAAAATACGAGTTTACTCATGGAGGGCGTCAAATGATAATATTTTTCATTTTATTAGTTTATATACCTATTATTTATTGAATTTTTTTTTTATTCAAGTTATTTTTTCACATTTTGAGATTTAAAAATCTAGTCTATGCTGATTCCTAATCCTCGAGGTTTGAACCTGAGATCCAAACCTCGAGTTCACTATTATGGAAACCGAAATATTTGAGGGATCGTTGTGTTCAGTTATAAGTCTCATATGTTTCTTCTTTTTCTTTTTTTTTTTTTTTTGGTATTAACGATGCACTATTTTGGCTGGACATATTTAGGTGAAAATTTTGAAGTAGACGAAAAAAAAACCCGAATTTTTTTCTACAAGAGGGAAAGTTTCCCATAACAAAAGAAGAATAATAAAAAAAGCTTAAGAACCTATAAAATGAAGAGATGCATATTTCAACAGTATTTCCTTTTCATAAAGTGGTTTTAAAACGATAAAGTTTTATTAAAATTTCTCTAAGTCAAAATATTCTGAGCTATTTAAAAAATAGGGCACATAAAATCTCAATTCAGAGCGAACTCGTAACTATTTACACTGTCCGAACTTTTTTCTTTTGAACTGGCAAGTGCCCGAAGTAAGGAAACTGTTCTCTAGGTTTCGCTTTAGCAATTGAATCCTTATCGTCTTTGGTAGAAACTTCTGAAAATTATTTTTAAATGTATCAGTGTTTAGAAACCAAATTTTACTAGAATAGTACATATACAAATCGGTCATTCTATAATACCATTGCTTTGAATTTAGAAATAATTGGTAAAGAGCAAGTACAGCCTTTCATTAAAGGTAATACATGTACATAAATATGCAGATTTTGTGCTGTTTCCTTTTTAAGGGGATCCGGGACACATTTAAAAATTTTTTTTTATTTATTGAGTTAGAGTTTTGAAAATTTTTGTGATGGTTAACCATATAATTTTTAAACAAAATAACATCCTAAACTTCTCATAAACTTTAAAAAAAAATTATTTAAATTTTTTTTTAATTAAATTTTTTTTTAAATGTGGGGTAATTTAAAATCAGTTTTAACTCGAAATATTACTTGTCGAAATTCAAATTTTTTTCATTTAAATAAACAGAAATATATAAGTTTTTCGATTTAGCATTTTTTTAAATATTAATTTTTAAAAAATTATAAGTATTTACATCATTTTTACAAAAAATGATGTAACTCATTTTTAAAAAAATCCTATTTTCAAAAATAAATTTTTTTTTCAAACTTGCTGAATCAAAATTAAATTAAAATAATTGAAAAAGACATGTTCCAAGTTTGAACCATTTATCTTTAACGGTTGTTGGACTTATTTTAATTTAAAGATGAGAAATGGTGAAAAACCCATCCTTCAGAAAAACGCATTTAAAGGTTTAAACAAACATTGGCTGCTATTAGAATGTTGCAAAACAAAAAATTAATTTATCTTGTTCTAATCAAGATAGAAACATGACTCGAACGTCATTTTAAGCGGAAAAGAACAGAAAATTTTTGAATGCAATAAATTTGTTTTCGAAAATTTGAAGAATTTTGTGACCTGAACCCCCTTAAAGAACAAAACTTCTATTAAATGTTACGGATTTTGGAAAATTTTGATAAAGACTAAGAATATCATCGATGTGTTAAGGAAATTCCACCCCGTGAAATTTTATTTTTTCACTACTGCATGTATTAGGCCTTGTTCACATTGCGTCCGCCAGCGGCAGCGTTACTCGTATTGAAATATATTTAATCAATTACAAATCTTCAAACGATTAGCTAAGAAATTGTTAAGGTCTACGATTGGTTTAAAATATGCAAATACGAGTAACGCTGATGCTGACGGACGCAATGTTAACAGCCCCTTAAGGTTGAGCACTCGAAAGGTATTGTTGAAATTTATATCCGGAATTTAAAAAAAAATAATAATTCACGATAACTTTGCTGTGATGGGTGGTTCTTCTTGACTGTTTAGAAATATGCCATTTAAGACAGGCAGATGTTATTTTTAGATTCTAATTCAATTTATTAATTTTTAAAAATTTTTCATTTTCTTTCAATATACTCTTGTTTTAATAAAAATCATTTTCCAATAACTTTGCTGTGATGGGTAGTTGTTTTTGACAGTTTAGAAATATGCCATTTTTGACAGGCAGGTTTTATTTTAAGATTCTAATTCTATTTATTAATGTTTTAAAATGTTTTCATGTTCTTTCAATATACTCTTGTTTTATTAAAAATCATTTTCCAATAATTTTGCTGTGATGGGTAGTTGTTTTTGACAGTTTAGAAATATGCCATTTTCGACAGGCGGGTTTTATTTTAAGATTCTAATTCTATTGATTATTTTTTTTAAATTTTTCATGTTCTTTCAATATACTCTTGTTTTAATAAAAATCATTTTCCAATAATTTTGCTCTGACAGGTGATTTTTTTTGACAGTTTAGAAATATGCTATTTAAGACAGGTTTTATTTCGCAATTTAGAAATTTGTAGATAAATAATTTAATACTAAATACTTTGAATAGAAAGAAAATGATGCATAGAGTTATGCGCAATACACAATTTTTAATTTGAATTCAGTAAAATATAATCAAATCTAAATTTATGCTTCTTCAAAGACTACTACTTCGTGAATTTATTTTCATATTAGTCCCAAAACATGGAAGAATGCTCCTCTACTCTCAAAATGTGTTTCTTCCCTAAATACGGCATAGAAATCTTCAAACTATTTCTTTTTGCGTTGAACTTTTAGCGTATGAGGAAGTTGATATGACCCAACAATACGCTTTAATGGTCCTCTATGTAACATAATTCGGAGGCTGTCTAAAATAGTTTCTAGGAAGGAGGACCTTAACACTATTAGTTGCTTAGCAACAAAAATTAAATGGATACTGCATGAAGATTTGAGAAGAGAGATGAAAATATTCTTAAGAAAAACTTTTTCGTTTCTATGAACTTGAAGTCATTTTAAGAGTTTTAGATCAGCAAACTTTGAATATTTGTATGCAAATGGGTCTTATATTAAAATGTCATAAGAAAATACAATATAATTCTAAGAAACGTGTCACTCTGATGTATCTAAAATGCTTTTTTTTCTTTACATACAACTAAGGGTAGTAAATGTTCAAGAAAATTTATTTAAAATATTTATATCTTCAAAAAATTGGCTTAATGATAAAGCTGAAAAATAAATAAGAACAAGATGTTCAAAAAAACATGTTGAATTCAAATTTTATTTACTTTTGATCATCAAGATTAAAGTTCTATTCCTTGCTTATTAAATATGAATATATAACAACAGAGAAAAAATAGCTCCATGATGCACTTTTTATGCAAATGCATGATTTTAATGCAAAAATAGCTTTAGATGTTATGAAATCCTTTAAGAGGTTGACTTATTTTCTTGCCCATAAATTACAAAAATCACCAGCAGATGGCTCAATTGACATCATCAGAATATGTATGAATGAAAAGGCAAAAAGTCCTGTAGATAATGAACAAAAATGTTCATTATTAGTTAGCAACACTTTTTCATTAAGATCTATTTTTTTAAATCTTGTTACTTCCTTTCCTCTTGCTTCAGTAAAAAATATGTTATAAATTTTTCCTTAACAGTAATACATCTGCTACCTGTCACTCAGTATGACGTCATTTTAACAAACAGACTACTCCACAGATTGAAATCTTCCACTGCTGCCCTATAAGCAAAATGTCATGCTGACGAAGAGTGAAATCTTTTCCTTCGGTTACCTTCTGATAGACACGTTTAAGAATAAGGAGAACTTTGCTTCCGTCAGAGTAAAAAACATCTGAGAAGTAACCTTTCCCTGCATAGTAACGGGTTTAGTTACGTGAATCTGGAAGTAAGAATAGCAAAAAAAAAATAATTAATTCTTCATTTTCCTACTCATATCAAATACTGGTACTAGAATTCTGTTAAAGCATATTAAAATACCTGTAACTGATTTTTGTGACTGCATGCCCAGAAAATTATTTTTATTAAAACAAGAGCATATTGAAAGAACACGTAAAACTTTAAAAATTAATAAACAGAATTAGAATCTTAAAATACCTTTAACACTAGAAAGACGGGAATTTTTTTCTTACTAAAAGGACTGACCGCCGTCATTTTGACGGTTAAAAATAAAGTCAAGATTTTAAAATATTTAATTTGTTTTAAGAAATGGTTAAATACTTTAAATTTTTAACTATTTCATACCAATATATAATAAATTAGTTTATATTTAGATATATTTTTATTCAGGTATGCCGAGCTGACAACCTGGTATGGTTTATACGTAAAAATATATGCAAGGTTTATGTAGTCCTTATTTTTCAACAGCAATATTTCCGAGGATCCAATATTTCTGTTATTTGCAAAAGGGAGAAGAGACGAAAAGTAGCATACAATTTTCCGGTATAATTTTAAAGATTTCTGCTTGTTTTCTACATTGCCGTCAAATTGACGGCTTCAGTATGCCCACTAAAGTCCCTTGCCACCCTCTTAACTTCGGAACGGCTGCTGCTATATTCATAAAAGAGGTCTCTCGGTATAGTAAAGTAGCCATGCGCTACTGAATGAAACCGCCTTCCGCGTCACCTGGTGGAAAACTGCGAAGTTAGCATTCCTATCTCGAAAACGGAACGAGATAGGGAAAAGATGTGATTTACAAAGTTGTAGAAAATCATCCATTTATTACGAAAAGATACCTTGTGAAAATTAATGAGAAGAATACAACGGTTAAAACGCACATTTGTTTTTTCGTGGTTTTTTACACTGTGACGTGACAAAACGATCTGAATAAGGAAAAAAAACTACTAGTTATAACAATATACCTTTATTTGAGATGTTCAAACTTCTCACCGTTAGCTGCAATGCATATTTGGATCCTCGTTTGAATATTACGTTGCACACGTTGGAGCATAGAGCGTGACACTTTGGCACAAGCGTCCGTAATGCGTCGTTTAAGGTGCTGCAATGTTTGTGGAGGGGTCGCATACACCTGTTCCAGGTATCCCCACAGGAAAAAGTCCAATGGAGACAGATCAGGCTAACGTGGAGGCCACTCTTCGAAACCGCCATACCCAATTATTTGGTTCCCGATTTCCTTGACGTGGTACTGCTTCACTGGAGTCTTAAATGCAGACTCGCCGTCATGTTGAAACCATACATTCCTAAGATTAAACAACGGCAGGTTCTCCAAAAAATCGGGTATTAAGTTCTGTAGCAAATGTAAATATCGTGCACCCGTTAACGTGCCATTGTAAAATATTGGGCCGACCAGCTTGTTATTGTAAATTGCACACCAAATGTTAATAGCACACCGCATTTGATGTCGAACTTCGGTAAAACATCTAGGATTTTCCAGCGACCAGTAATGGCTGCTTTGCCTATTCTACATTCCATTCCGTGAAAAGCATGCCTCATCCATCCACACTATATCGGCCAAGAATGTTGGCTCGACCTGTATCTGATTCATGACGAAGTTGCACCATGCATAGCGTCGCTCGGCATCCCCGTCCACTAAAACCTGTTAAGGCGTGGGTCGGTATGCATGAGCGCCTAATTCGCTTGGGATTTTCCAAACCTGAGTTTTGGAGAGGCCACAGTGTTGACTGATCTCTCTTGCGCAGCATTTTGGGTATGCGATGGCGTATACTAATACCTCATCCGATTGAACTTGCCATCCTACCTCAGCTTGTCTACCAGATCGATGTCGACTAGTAATGCAGCCTGTCTCCCTTAAACGTTTTACAACAGTTAAGATGGTTTGATGATAAGGATGCAGGCCTGCAGGGAAACGTTACCAGAACAACCTTGCTGCTGATCGTGCCTTGCGTCCACATTCACCGTAGAGTAAAACCATCTCACAATAGTCAGCTTTGGAAAACCCAGCCATGACCATGAACATCAACATACTACAACCCCAAGAAGATGTCTCTTTTATAGCTGTCAGGTGAACAGGCGTGACGTTTCTTACGTATTTGCATACTGCAAAACATTTCGAACACCAAGCGGAAGTTGCGTTGAGTTGAGGCGATACTATTTTACACGATCCACGTATTGTCTACTCTGTTTATAAAGACAATAAGTACAAGGATACAACCCTCAGGGTTTGAACCGCGGTACTTTTGATTGAAGATCACAGCGATATACCACTGTGCACATTACTGTGTCGCGTTTCGCCCGAAAGATAATCATTTATCCTTCCGTTCAAGTTTCGTGACGTCACAGTGTAGGAAATCATGAAAAAAACAAATGTGTGTTTTAACAGCTCTATTCATCGGATTAATGTCCACAAGGTGTCTTTTCTTACTAAATCGATTATGCTTTACAACTTTGTAAATCACCTTTTTTTCCCTATCTCGTTCCGTTTTCGAGATAGGAATGCTAACTCCGCAGTTTTCCACCAGGTGGCGCGGTTGATGGTTTCATTCAATAGGGCATGGCTACTTTACTATACCTAGACTATACCACTTTTATGAATATAGAAGCAGCCGTTCCGAAGTTAAGAGGGTGGCATGGGACTTTAGTGGGCATACTGTATATATATATATATATATATATATATATATATAGTTCCGTTTTCTGGGTTCGATGGGATTGAATAAAAATCTCTTCAGAAAGTGCACACAAAATAAAATTTATTATTCTCTAAATTCTTCAGGCCCATACACAATTGCTAACAAAAAACACGTAACAACTGTCTTCTTTACAACAGAAAACTCTAAAAAAACAAGTCAGGATAACAGAGTCTTCAATAAAATATACGCCTAACGCACTTTCAATACATTCAATACGCAGCAGAACAGAACACTGAATCCAGGTTCAGGTTCAGGTATTTCAACTTGTCGGAGCTTCAAGGTCTGTAGGACTTTATCTCCAATTGCAACATTATGCATCAGAAATATATTTGCTCAGCAGGTAATTAAATATCATAAAACACTGACTTCCAATGCCAATCTCAGGTATATTTATAAACTTCCAACGCACCCCTATCGGCCGCCAGCTAGAAATCTCCAGAAGGTACGAGAAAGATCTAGAAGATTGGCGACCATTTGTCGCAATATCACCAAATTTGGCGACCAAAATAAGTTTCCAAATACATCGCCAATTTGGCGATAACTCTCATATTGGGCGAGATTACCATAGTTTGGCAAAATTCGCAACATTGCTCCCGCCTCAAGAACTGCACGTCCCGGGCAGTACAGCTCTTGGGCATCTCTCTCTATATATCTCTCTCTATCTCTCAATGTATATATATATATATATATATATATAAATTTGACACCTTGGGACTTTTTAGATTTAAAAAAATGCAAATATAATTTTAAAATTTTAATTTTTCGGGGAAAAATCTGGTGTAGTGTGTTTTAAATGCTCATAAATTCCTTTGGTGGACGAAAATTATAAACTGAATCTTGTTGCATCGTGCAGAAAAGTTCAGGCTATCTGAAAATATCATTTTTATTGGATTATCAGCATTTCAGTAGTTGTAAATAGTAGGCAAATTTTCGCCATTGGTTAACATTGAGGTGAGCTAATCCAATAGGGTTAGTACACTGCAGTTTTAGGAAGTTGGCTCTGTTATGTCTGAACACAGAAGGCTTGACTAGATCATCCGGATATGGATGTGTCAATAAAACGTGCATTTTACAAGACATTTCAGAGTAGCCAGAATATTAATTTTGCATTTCCCCCGAAAGATTTTGGATCTGTTAATATTTGAAATAACAAGTTTACAGGGATCCTGATATGTAGAGCGGTAATGTAGAGTGGTAATGTAGCTGGTAATGTAGAGCGGTATCATAAAAAAATATTTTTCTATGAAGACATCCCTTGAAATAACAAAGTAAACTCAAACCCTAATAATAAACTAGCTTTTCTTCCTTTGAAATTCTCTAAACCAAGGTGCTACTACATCCGTTCGCACCAAAGATAAAATCCATTTCAAATATTTAATTCATTCAAAATATATTACTGCGGACTGAATTTTTTTTTATTTGAATAATCCTCTCAAACAGATCGAATGTTAGAATTCTTTAAGAATATTTTTTCCCCCATTCACCAGGGGATCTTTTAGCGTAGAAGCAAGTTGATATCCTTTTATAATCCCAAAATATGCTTTTCCTATTTTTCTAACGGTCTTTTATGTTAACATAACTCTGCTACTCTTCTTAAAATATTCTTAGATGGAAAGAGAGTCTCAACATTATCAGTCGCCTAGCAACGCAGATAGAATGAACATTTCTTGTAATTTTGAAAGGAAATGTAAAAATGTTCTTATAAAAACAGAATATTTTCCCTTGGACTACATCATTCAATATTTATTTTTAGTTCCTCCGCCTTACGATGATGTTAGGAAATTTTGAATCTGGATTTTAGACCCATTTGCACGTCCATAGGGACAAACAACGTTAAATATTTCTCAAATTAAATTGATATGCAGGGTATTGTGATAAAATGGAAACATGCTATTGATCTCTCGAAATAAATATTAAAAATATAACGAATTAAAATTTTTGAAAATGTTAACGTTGGTAATAACACCCTTTTATGTATTACGTTTTTAAATATTTATATATCTAATATGAAACTGTAAATTATATGATTGCGATGTTTCTGCGCATTGCATTTTTTTAAAAATAATTTTTATACGAGAACAAGCTTTTCATTCATTAACTAAAAATTCTTCATAGAAATATACAATTATTAGAAATATGTACAAAAGGAAATTCCCGAGAATGTGTTGCACTTAGTTGTTTGAATACAAAATGTAACTTAGTTGTCTGAAATACTCGCACTTCAACTTCTATAGAATCATTCCTACCCTTAATCACAGAAAGAAAGAACTTTTCCTTAATGAAGTTATCTGAATGCATTGAAGCAAGACTTTTGAAGACATAGATGCAATTTACTTCCCATTTTACGAAAATAACGTCTGCTTAACGAAATTCATTTTCCATTCAAAAGCAATTTATATTATGCAATGTGCTGCAGTCTTTATATTGCAGCTTTATATAAAATTTAGAAATTAAGGGTCCTGATCAAAGATTTTTTAAATATTATGATCAAAACACTTTTTCGAAAAAAAAAAGTTAAAACAAAAATTACAATTTTTTTTTCATAGTTTAGAAATGCAAATGGAATTTACGACATATGAACCGTCTCTATTAATCTCGCTTGAAATATCGAAATCAACCTTTATTACTGCAAATTTCTGCTTAATTAATGCAATTTATTTATTGAATATCTCTTTTCATCGCTAGTAAATTATGAAAAAGATTGTATATATTAGGTCTTTATTCAATAAAGTATTTTCTTTTCATACTTGCCTTTGTATCGATTTTTTCTTGTTATTTACAAACTCGTATTCACATGTGCGAAATGAATTCACTTTAACAGATGTTCTTTCATTATGCCCTTAAACGTAGCCTTGTTAAGTTTTTCAACCTATAATATTACAATACATATATTTATTAGATTAAAATTTTAACTTAAATTAATTTCTATTCAGGATATAATCTTTTTGTGGAATACTGGTATTTTAACTAATGGAGTCTTCTTTGTAAATACTCACTGACTCCCGAAATGTCGGTGCTAAGATTTTTCGTTAAGTGTGACGTTCCTACTGCTTCAGCATGAGGAATATCACCGTCTTGCTCTACTTTTATGTTGCTCAATCTGCTGCTTAAGTACCTTCCTTTATTACAAGTACCCTAGATTTATTTTATATGAACGCTAAAAGATACGTCTCTACAAAATTTGCAGAAAAAAATATCGATTGGAAAAGAAAGTTTTAAGAAAAAACACCTTTTTAGAATCTAAAATTAAAAATGCAAAACCATGTTTTTTGTTTTTGTTTTTTAAATAATTTTTTTTATGTGTGTGTGTGTGTGTGTGTGTATGGAGCATCTTGTTAGTAATTGATTCGCTTGTTTAGACGGTAACTTTTCAAGACCCTTCTAATCTACCGTACAATATTTTTGACTCTTAACTCATGAATTTGTTTTTCAACCTTTAGTTACTGGTATAGCCGGTCTTAAAGATTTTTTCAGGATATGGAGATAATTTAAAAAGTTGAGTTATTGCAAGTCGTTTTCATTTAATATTTTCTTTAGTATAGAAAATACAATTTTAGTTATTTAAAGCTAAATGTTCTCAAATTTTTTGGTTATTTATTAAATAAATTACTTTTTGTGAATTTTAACAAATAGTGCATCTGTAACAAAAATTTGGAAAATAATTATATTTGAGGTCTATTATTAATTCATTTCGAGTGCTAAATTTAGAGTTCTACTTAAACTGTTTAGAGTGCACAGCGTTGATAAAAAATGCAGATGTTAAAGAAATATCGATGGTTATTTTTACTGGCAAAAAACAAATAAATAAGATAATTAAAAGTGACGCAATACATGTAATGTACATGTATTGCGTCACTTTTATTTTATTTTATTTTATTTTTTGTTATATTATTAAAATACATGTAATGTATTACATGCAGTAATAATAAATTACGTGTAATATTACAATACATGTAACGTATTTTGATAGCTGTAAAATCAATTACGTAAATGAAAAAAATTATTAAATACGGTACAATACTGTGTTTAAAAATTGGATAATTTCAGTTCAGCAGAAGTCTGCAAAATGAAAGGAATGACAAATAATAACCTGCGAATTAACATTATTTATTTCTTACTACCATTTCGAGTGCTAAATTTAGAGTTCTACTTAAACTGTCAGAGTGCACAGCGTTGATGAAAAATGCAAATGTTAAAGAAATATCGATGGTTCTTTTTATTGACAAAAAATAAATAAATAAGATAAATAAAAGTGACGCAATACATGTAATGTATTACATGTAATGCGTCACTTTTATTTTATTTTATTTTATTTTTTATGTTATATTATAAAAATGCATGTAATGTATTACATGCAGTAATAATAAATTACGTGTATTATTACAATACATGTAACGCATTTCGATAGCTGTAAAATCAATTACGTTAATTAAAAAATGATTAAGTACGGTACAATAGTGTGTTTAAAAATTGGATAGTTTGAGTCGAGCAGAAGTCTGCAAAATGAAAGGAATGACAAAATAATAACCTGCGAATTAACATTACTAAATGAAAATGCTCCATGAAATAGTTTCACAGTGACTGTAACAATCACCACTTCCTCACATGTGCTTACAAAAGAGTTAGAGGCACAATCGATCTTAATTTTATCAAATGTAAAAAAGAAGGGGGCACCCGGGTTTGAACCGGGGACCTCTCGATCTGCAGTCGAATGCTCTACCACTGAGCTATACCCCCGGTGCTATCAGTAAAGCTGCAAGACTAGTCAAGCCGATTTCGTTTTCACTCTGACACGCTTCGTTCATTTTCTTTTTTGACTTTCTTATGCAATGCCGTGGGTGGGCAAACAACGGAAGTGGCCGCGGCGGTGAGTCTCGACTCGACTGGTGAGAAAGCTTCGATGCTTCCGCGCAGACTGCATATGCCCCTGACCGAAAGGGGTCACGTTTGAAAATGCGAGCCCACAGCGAGTGCGCTTTTCATTCATCGTACAGCTTAATATGAATTTAATATTATATGGCGATACAAAATCAATTACTGAATATCAAAGATTATCAAAGTGTGTAATCAATATCAAAGTATTAATTCGAAACATTTGTTATATAATTTTGTAACTATTTCATTTGTTAGTATGAAAATAAGTATATTGTATAAATTTTTATTTTAGTAGTTTTTAATCTAAAAAATGGCTTCATTAACACACTTTATATTTCGATAACTATTTTTTTCTGATAGTCCATTATTTGCTAGATTTTTAAAAAAAATGTCTTATGTTGAATTTCATTTAAATTCAGGAATATCAAAGATTATCAAAGTGTGTAATCAACATCAAAGTATTAATTCGAAATATTTGTTTTAAAATTTGATAACTATTTCATTTGTTAGTATAAAAATAAGTATATTGTATGAATTTTAATTTTAGTAGTTTTTTAATCTAAAAAATGGCTTCATTAACACACTTTATATTTCGATAACTATTTTTTTCTGATAGTCCATTATTTGCTAGATTTTTAATAAAAATGTCTTATGTTGAATTTCATTTAAATTCAGGAATATCAAAGATTATCAAAGTGTGTAATCAACATCAAAGTATTAATTCGAAATATTTGTTTTAAAATTTGATAACTATTTCATTTGTTAGTATAAAAATAAGTATATTGTATAAATTTTTACTTTAGTAGTTTTTTAATCTAAAAAATGGCTTCATTAACACACTTTATGTTTCGATAACTATTTTTTTCTGATAGTCCATTATTTGCTAGATTTAAAAAAAAATGTCTTATGTTGAATTTCATTTAAATTCAGGAATATCAAAGATTATCAAAGTGTGTAATCAACATCAAAATATTAATTCGAAATATTTGTTTTAAAATTTGATAACTATTTCATTTGTTAGTATAAAAATAAGTATATTGTATAAATTTTTACTTTAGTAGTTTTTAATCTAAAAAATGGCTTCATTAACATACTTTATGTTTCGATAACTATTTTCTTCTGATAGTCCATTATTTGCTAGATTTTTTAAAAATGTCTTATGTTGAATTTCATTTAAATTCAGGATATAGGTTATTTAAGTTATTTACTAGTACAGACTGTAAATAGTATTATAGCAAAAATTAAGCATGACTAAATATTAATTTCACAATTTTTGAACCTTAAAATACATTGATATCCTTTTTATATGACAATATTAGTAATTATTCTCATTGTTTTATTGTTTGTTAAATTACTCTAAAAATAATCAAATGAAGATTCAAAGCTGAGCTTCTCAGAAGTGATCTAATGCTTGTTTGTGATATTTTAATTTAGGTAGTATTTTTCTACTAAAGGAGCAAAGGAGGTATTATATTTTATGTGTTAAGTTTTTATACTTTATGTATAATGTGTATGTTTACGTGTTACAATATCAATGGCCAAAATTCGCTAAAATGATCAAATGGTTCTTTCGAATATTTTAATTTAGGTAATATTTTTCTACTAAAAGTGCAATGGATAGATTCTATTTTAATCCTTAAGTTTTTATACTTTATGTATAAAGTGTAAGTTTACGTGTTACAGTATCAATGGCCAAAATTATCGAGTGCCATGGACGATGTTCATCGAGAGAGACGCTAGTTTCCAACCATGAGCAAGTTAATTATCATTTGTTTCAATTTTAGTTCTAATTGCAGGAATAAATTCGCAAAGGACGTGGCGGTCCAGTTGGCGAAGGCAGTGAGCCAGTGATCTCAACGTCTCTGATTCGATGCGGGTCGCTGACAAACCCATCGCCTTGTACACTAATTGCGGTTAGTGCACGAAAAATATGTCGTGGCTGCAATGTCCTCCAAGTTCTCAAATTTGCTTCTGGAGGTGCTGGATCAAATGTACCGATCTCGTCACTTGACTCGGTTCAAAAATACGGGATGGGTCCTTTAGTCAAGGCGGACTCTGACTCTTGTGGTGCTACTCAAAACCGGATCCGCACCATTCGACCCAATAGCCTTTATAGACTTGACCTGGTATACTTTCGGTCAAGGGGCATAAGTCACAACAACAACATCATATATTCTCAAATAATTTGTACTTGTTTTTAAGGTCAAGTACTGCCAGAACAGGGTATAAATATGCAGCGTTTTTAAATGAAATGAATGGATTATTAAGCATGAAAACCTCGACACTGTCACTTTTTACATTGCTTTGCGATTTACTTTTCACTATCTCGAATTTTCAAATTCTTTGTCATTTTATAAGAAAAAAAAATATAAGGTATTTTTTCGGACCATAAGACGCACTTCAAATTTATGGGAGGATTTTTTTAAAAGAGTATTTTGTATTTTTTAGGTACGTAAAGTTATTTTCAGTTTTTTTACTTAATAAACATAAGGCAGGATGATGGCCGAATGACTGGGGCGCTGGCTATCGGTACCATTCGAGCCCCACTATTGGTATGGATGCTTTTAGCCGTTCGAAATCGGCTTTAACCTGTAAGTCCCAGTCT